>VXBQ01007182.1:168151-311849 GCA_013400175.1 Phainopepla nitens | reverse complement strand
TTTTTTTTTTTTTTTGCCCAGAGAATTAAGTGACTGCTACAAGTGGAAGGGAAGGAAAGCAGTGCTGTGCTTGTGCCTTTTCTCCAGGGGTATGTGCAGGTCTTACCATTTGCTGTCTGTGGCGTCCTAACCCCATTGCAGTGAGGCTTACACAGTGTTCCTCTACACACAACCTCTGTTTTCCTGTCTCCTTGTCTTGTTATGACTCTGGAAGTTCTGATATAATTTTTGTGAAATTAGAGATTTTTTTTCTTGTGGCATGAATTTTATTTATTATTTGTTGTACCTGTAGCAGTCTGGCCTTTGTTAAGAGCAAAACCTTCAGTATCTCAACAGTTTCTTCATCACAGATGTTTCACTTAAAAATAATCCCTTCTTCTTCAGAGTTGTCACTCCTATGTTTTACTTGCATTCAGAGCTGATCCTACCACAAACGCAATTCCCTAGTGTCAAAACTCTACTCTGGCAGTAGTTTTTTTCATCTTTTTTTTAAGTGCTGAGTACTGAAAGAAAGGCCTATGACCCTCCAGTTTCTTTTATTGTGTGGGTTTTTTTTGTTTTTTTGTTTTTTTTTTCATCATTTAATGTCTGCTCTCGTCTTCTTTGTCATAATCTCATTTATTCATTTATATATTTCATGTGTTGTGAAAATTGCACCAGCTGGTACATCTTCTGAAATGACATGTACTGATTAAAGGACTTGCTGACCTACCAGCTACTGAATAATTATATCCTCAGGTGGGGAAATTGCACCAGTCTAAAATGCTCTTTAAAGTGATATTCAGACAACCTGCTGAATAGTTTTGTGTCTGTGTACATATTTGGTGTGAACGATTGGTAACTAAGGCTTTAAGTTAAAGCAAACCAATTCTTCTGTAGTCCAGGAAAAGAAGAGAGTTACCAAATGAGAAATGCTTTTCCTTCCAGGGAGTAGTAACAAACAAAATGAAGCTGGGCGACAGTCTTGAAACTGTTTCTGATTGAAATAAGAGGTTGTCCTAACCTGTACACCATCCAACTCTGCAATACAGAAAGAGCAGTCTGAAAAATTAAGAACTTTTTGGAGGGTTTGCATAAGTATGTTTAATTAAACTGAAGCAAGAAAAGCTACTTAAGGACTTATTGTCAACCAAGAAACAGAAAGACATGTTAATGGCATGCAGGGTGAGTGAGGTTACAGTGGTAGTCATTGATGTTTCATGTACTTTTGCTAAAAACTAAAAGGAGCAAAGCTGAGGAGATTAACCAGAGCATTAAGCAAGTGATGCCTAATAGGAGTTACTGGCTCAGCTGAGAGAAGCAGGGCAAACCAGGCAGGCAGGACAGCTCTGGTTTGCCACTCAAGAGTGCAGAAGCCATTTTTGTATGAAAGGAAAGCAGTGAACTGCCCTTAGCAATTGCACCCCAAGACAAGACTAAAATTGTTATAATTTTGCTATGACATAAAGTGTTTTTCTACGCACAGTGAATGAATTCCCTGGTTGCCTACCCTTTTGGTGTTTTTCTTTTCTCTTTTTAAAGTAATGTGGTTTGTTAAGCCAATTGAGTCAAGAAGCTCATCTAACATGAATATCAGAATGTTTAGTTGAGTTTTTCCAGCATTATGGATGAGGTTTTTAATCAATGTCTCATTAGCAAACCTTTCAAATTTGAACCCATTCCTTCCATTATGTTCCTGGCAGAGACTTTGCAGTTACATTAATCCGGTTTTTATACTTTAAATTTTGGGATGAAACCAGCTCTGGGTACATAAGTGATTATTTTGCATAATTTTATGCCAAGGATTTTTTTTTGCAGAGCCACAAGAAATCAACTTCTAAATCAACTTCTTCTTTGTGAAAAGAAACAAGAGAAAACCCTGTTCTAATGTCCTCAGATAACTGTCAGGACTCTGTCAAAACAGTTCAGAACCCCATGCAATGCTACAGGCTTGGGGATGAGGATCTGGGTGCTGAGCTGGTTTAGCCTGGAGACAAGGAGGCTCAGGGGGAGTTTATTAGTCTCTACAACTACTCAAGAGGTGTTGTAGCCAGGTGGAGTTCGTCTCTTGTCCCAGGTAACAAACGATAGGATGAGAGGACTTTCCTCAAGTTGCACCAGGGGAAGTTAAGGTTGGATATAAGGACAAAAGTATTCACTGAGAAGGCTGTCAAGCTTTGGAATGGGCTGCTCAGGGAAGTGGAATGACCATCGCTGAAGGTAGATGTGGTGTTTAGAGACATAATTTCATGGTGGACATGGCAGTGGTGGGTGAAAAGTCTTAAAGGTCTTTTCCAATTGAAAACCTTCTATGATTCTATGATTTTATGATGCATCTTACGGTTCTGGGAGTCAGCCTCGTGTTCCTCACTGACAAAAAGTAAGGGACTGCTTTGCAGGTTGTTGTAAGCTTGGAAAGGCACTTGTGTTCCTAGTCCTACAAATAAACTTCCAGTGGTTTGCAAAACACTTGAACAAGATTTATTTAGCTCAGTGAGGAGCTGTGGCAGAATTCAACCACAAGGCCAACAGCTGCAACAGAGGGATCTCAAGTGGTTAGTACTGTGATTCCAGGTGAGAAATCATGCTTTGCAGCTGTTGTCTGTTAAACTTGTCATTGTGAAGATGAAAAAAACCCTGTAATTTCGGGATTAAAGGCGATGAAATGCAGTGTCACTACCAGCTGATGAACATAGGGAAGAAGGAGAAGGCAAAGGCACAGTTAAGGTAGGAGAAACTATGTGGGATTAGTAAGTCTATTTTTCATATCTGTTTCTAAAAGTGAGTGCTAAAGGGGGCTTGCCTGAAAGAGTTCTCTGGAAAACAGAACTTTTCAAGGGTCAGTCTGCTGCGGGAACTGGGAGGAGGCTGGAAATGTAAATACGAGGCTCATACCCTGCTTTGAGCATTGATATATCAAATGAAGGTCACTGCTTAAGTCTACTTCATGGAGACTGAGATTTTAAACTCTGGTGCTACTTCAGTTCTAAAATAAAAGTAGAAATGTGGAGTCCTTGTCTGAAGAGACTGAGGCTCAGAATCTTGGCTGTCTGCAAGCATTTTCAGATTTCAGTACCTGACATGACACTAAGCAATCTGTCAGTGGAAAGTCACCCAATTTTCCAAGCTTTTGGCAGCTTTCTATAAAACTGAGCAAGATGCCAGGAAGTATTTGGATTTCAGCTAACTTGCAAAGTCTGGTGGAGGTACATGTTAACAATAAATCTATCCCAAGAGCTCTTGTTGTAGCTTTAGTTTTGTATGGATTTAAGATGCAGCCTGATAAATAGTTTGTGGCAGCAATCTTATATATGCTTCTTGGGAAAGTTTCACCAGACGGCTCTCAAGCAGTCTTATTTTAGCAAAGTTCATGAAAATAGTAGGAGATCATCAAACACTGAGTATTTTCAATTAACTACTAATTGAGAAAACTTTCTGAGACTATGGTATAGGCCCAACTTTATTCTTATGAAATTCTTCATGCAGGAGAAAATATTTAGTACAATTTAGATAGTAGCCTGATTTAAATAACTTTTATTTATTTAACAGCATGATTGGAGCAAGCCAGGACTCAGTATTTTCTGAAGGAAAGTTTCTTTGAGCAAAATTTGATCATTGAAAGCTCAGAGATGAGGTAATTATCAGTTAAGTCTGGTTTTATCCATCTTTGGAAACTGGAAAAGACCTTTTTTGCCTTGTATTAGTTGCATTGCTGCTGAGGGGGGGTGGAGGTGAGGAAAAAAGATTCTTTTCCTTTAGTTATTTTTGAGAGGGGAAAAGCTGAGGAGGTAAGGACTTGCAGGGAAAGGCAGTTGGGAATAGACATGTAAGTTTCGGGAGATGTGTCTGCAATAGTGCACAAAAAAAACACTTTAAAAAAGAAAAGGCAGAAGCTAGTCTTAGGCAGAGGGTGAATTTTTGGTATCCATGATCAAGGAAAAAGAGGCAAATATTGCTTATATTTAAAAACTTTAATTTTTTTAGGGTACTTGCTCTGACAGACAGAGGAACATCTTATAACCTGTAAACCAGCAGCTGACAATGACTACTTGCAAAAGTTCTGGTGTATCTTTTAGGGACAGATGTAGATGTTGCAGAGAGAATATTTTTTCATGACACTGATTTGGGAAAGAAACTTTAATAAGGTCTAAAGGACACTAGAAGATCTATGCTTTTACACAGAGGTGTTTATTATCACAGTGCTCAGATAGTATCTGAAAGCCTGTGTCTGTGCCCTGGTCCATTTATACATCATAACTTTTATCTGCAGTATCTTATAATAGGAATATATATTGTAATGCAATTATGTATTATAGGCAAAATAAAACCATAATAACCAGGAGTTTAAATAAAATTTTCCATGCCTGTGCCTACAAATAAGTGTAGGAATTTTATCACGCACTATATCTTTTAGGAACATGAAAATAGCCTTATCTATTGGTTTAGGTCAACTTGGGTTCAGCATGGGGCCACTCTGAGGGGAAATTTTGACCGTTCTAATGTTGAAGATGCAGTTAAAATTATTTAGTAATCTTTGTGAAGCTACAATTCATGCATTTAAACATAGAAATCTCTTTACAGCTATAAGAAAAAGCAGTATGAATTTGAAAACACATTAATCATTGGAGTTTGTAATAAATAATCCATTTGTTTGTTTCTGCATGTTATCTGATAATATAAAGAGTATTTTACTGCTTTTGTTTACACATTGCAGCTTTTATGAAATGTATTATGTGTGGAACCTCGTTGGAATTCTTTGCTTTTCCTTTTTTCTTTTGAGTGCACTTTTCATGTCTGGGAGTGTAACCAGAACCTTTCCTTTTCCTCCAGCTTTCCCATTCTCTTACAGCTGCTGTCTTCAAATATTTCTGTCAAATTTTGCAAACAGGTAGAAGCCTGAAGGGCTAAACTCTCAAAGCTTTGTGAAAATGTGCAGCCAGTGGAGGAGGACATCTGCAGAAGTGGCTCAGATGAGGGATCTGTTGTACTATGAGTACTCACATCACAGGATTCCAGGAAGTTATGTGTGGAAAGGTCTGACAGGGGGCATAGAGAAACAATGCACAGTGCTTTGGGTACCCAGAGCAGCCATGCATCACTGTATCTGCAATCCCTGCTGTATCCAAGCCATGCCATGAGCTCATGACACATCCCATCATAAAGCTAAGGTGTGGTCAATGTATGCCCTAAGGGACCTAGTAAAACTTGGAACTTTCTTTTCTTCCAGCATAGATAGCTTCTGAGATATACCATTATGCAACATCTAAATCCATAGGAAATGGGGCTCCTTCAGTGTCAGCGCCTGTGGAAATACAGGCTTTCCTTCTCTCTCCTTTTCTTCTTTTAAAAATTGCATTTAAAGAAAAGACCAAAACATTATCTGGAATGGAAAAGTCATCTTCTAGACAATGACACAACCATCTGCAGAATTCTGCTGTGCCACTAGTTGAAATGAATGTCAATTTTTCTTATGCTATGTTTCTTTGTATTTCACCAGTAGTCCTCCAGTAAATCAAAACATTCCTGTTGAAGAGGAAAAAGTATCACATTTATGCTGCTCTTTTGCTGCAGTAATAAAATAGAGTTGGATCAAGAGAGTCTGAGCTAGAAAGTGTTAGAGAAACATTCTGTCACACTCCCCAGGTTTTTTGCTAGTCCTGATCCTCAGCTGTGAGCCATTCTGGTGTGTAACAGCTGAGGTGTGGGATGTTCATGCTGTCAGGTAGGTCTCTGAGTAATTTCCATCAAGGGAGTTATAAATAAGATGGACTTGAAAAGTCCAAGCTGATGAAGGTGGACTTTTTGTAAAATATGTTACTAAAATGCCAACAAAATCAGATCTGTCCTGTGCTTGCCAAACACTATTTTTGTTGTATGACAAGCATTTTTTGTGTTACAAAATGTACGGGAGAAAGTAATATCTCCTATAACTTCAGGGATAAGTTATAGCCTGCTCTTTTTCACATTAAATGAAAACTAATAAACTAATAACCTGGTGGGCTTTTCTATTAATACTTGGTTAAATAAAGCACCAGCAAAGAAATATTTATCTTTCGAGTATAAAACCCAATTATAAAATTCCAATAGACTGAATGATACAACTCTATAACAAATAATAGACTGAATGATACAACTCCATAAAAAATAAATCTTTCTCACAAATAACTGTGTATTTTCCTTTAAAATGCCTGTATTTAAGTATTCAATTATCAATAAGCATTCTGATTCTTCCCCTCTTTCCCCCCCACCCACTGCATCAGAAGGAAAACAACCCTGCCACACTTGGGGACTTTATTGCATAGATAAATGGGTAGTATATCAAAGAAGACAAACAGTAGCTTATTTCAGTTTAACAACTGAAATATTTAGATTCAGGTAAACCTAAAAGAAATATGTTTGCTTTTTTTTCTCCTTCTGACTGAAACAGAGGAGAAAAAAACAATCAGAAAATTCCTGTAGATAAAAAACCCTATTTTTTTTTTTTCTATAAAAGAAATTAGAGTTTTATATTCTTGACCAACTGTGCTTTTCAGTTTACAGTGATACTTTCAGGGTGCTGAGGTGTTTTGGCTCCTTTTTTTTATGGAGCAGTGCAATATATTGCTTTCTGGTGACTGTTTCATAGAGGGGAAAAAATAACTTTTTACTGCTTCAGATAACTGAATTCTCTTGAAGTGAAGTAGTAGAGGTCAGTGATTTCATCTCAAAAACACTGAGCTCTAGTTCCTCAACAAATATTGGGTGAGTGAGGTTTTTTTTCCCCTGTTGAGCCTGTTTGCAACACAGATTTCAATGGGCCGGAGATAATCAACTCATATTTTTCGAAACTTATTTGTTTCCCTAAACCCATTTCTATCAGTCTCTGCAACAAGTAGTTATGAGACCTAATGACCTAATTTTCTAACATCTAAAGAGTAATGATTTAAAATAGAATTTTCATATTCTGAGTGTCTCTTGAATTGTTCCCCTTGAAATTTAAAAGATCCGTGCTTTTCTTATCATTACTGAAACAATAAAACTAATATTTCAGGTAGTTCTTCAGAAATAAATGAGAAGGGGTTTTATGCCCTGGTGCTTTTATTTTTATTTTTATTTTTTTAACCTTCTCCAGGGAATTTATCCTATTAAAAAAAATATTTTGTATTCCAAGAACTTAGGATTAATTTCAGTTGCAAGCCTGAGCATATAGTACTTCCACAGTGAGTTCTCAAGTGTCTAAGAAAATGAGCCTTAAAATATAAGGAAGACAATGATCAACCAAACATTTTTATGATCAGTTATTTACTTGGCATCTGTAGTAGGCATCTGGGTAGAAGGCAGTTATCTAGGATGCCATTTTACTCCCTTAACCTGTTTTTCCTTTTCATTCAATGCATCTTCCATCTCCTACAATACATGATCAGTTTCCTAGAAACAAATGACTATTACACAACATGAATTACTCTTGTTGCCCATGGAGAATCCTTTGGGAAAATAGTAAAGGAGCATTCATTGTTGCTACACATAAGGGGGCAAATAAGGGAGTCTCGACTTGACTCTAGAAGTCCTTAATGGACTGTTTTTATTAGATTTCCTTGGCTGCACCTTGTGGAGTCTTTGTGAGGTAAAATTCCTGTAGTCTCTGGAGAAAGGCATGACAGAGAAGGTGATGGGCTCTTAAGGTGGAATGTGCAGAAGAAGGACCTGATGACGTTTACTGACCTAGTCTTAGTAACACTGTGCAAACATTTTTTATTTCTTGGGGCAGAGGGCCCAGAATATGAACATTTGGATGAATTTTTGCATGAGAAGAAAAATGCCTGTCCTTGGTGTAAAAGACTTGTGTTACAAATGCTTTCATGCTCTGATGGTTCATAGTACAATGGCTAGAAAATGTAACAAGCATGATATGTTTTGTTCTGTGGAAAAGTTGAGTAATTATAAACTGAAATAAAAACAACAGAAGGACCGGGAAAGCTGAAATGAAAGATTAGTATTAGTGAAATTATAAGTAACCAAAATGTGGGTCTTATCCACTGTCAATCAACTTTAAATGGAGGCAGTATTACCACGGAAATCTATTATATGAATGGAAAGAATTTTAAAACAGTTGACATAATTAATTTTCAAATAAGACCATGTACTTATCAGAAATGAATAGATTTTCTCTTTCAAAACAGCTATATCAGTCCGAGATATTTAGAGAAGTCCTTCTAGAGAGTTTCTGGTATTTCCCCCATCTTTTAGGGGACAAAATCCAGATAAAACAAGTGTGGAAGAAAGGTTTGGGCTATCACTATTAAGGGTGAAAGAACTGAAGCTTCAGTTCTGCAAATATGTGGGCCTACTTGCCTTTGATCTCATGTGCAGTTCCATTTATTCATCTAAACAAAGCTGTACTTTTTTTTCAGAATCAAGGCCTAAGTCTTCAAAATACAATTTGTTTTTGTGCAACCATGTTCCATATGGTCTCATGAGTGTTGGCTACGTTATGAGAGAGCAAGGAAGATCCAAAAAGTTTTCCCCTCATGTGAATTCCCAGTAAAAAAATCCTATCAACTCAACATTCTAGTTTTAGGTATCTGTGCTAAGGAAATAGACAAATAAACACAGGCTTTAAACACAAAAAGGTTTTCTTATGCTCCTACCATTGCCATTTTTTCCCTCAAGTCTAAAATATATTTTGGGAAAAGATGTGATCTGAGCAGAAAAGATTTTGAAGACACATACACACACACACATATATACACACACACACATATATACACAGAGAGAGAGAGAGTCCTGATTCACAGTGGTACTGTCAAACCTTTGAATGGTCCATTCTCCTAAGCAAAATACTTACTGACTCCCCACATGCAGCCCCTAACCTCACCTTGAAAACTTGAGTAGACTGGTGAATATAGCAATACTGGGGGTGTGAACAATATAAGTACATATGTATGCATTTGCATAAACCTGCACATATTAGTACATAAATAAGTTAGGAAGTACATATATATAGTACATATATAAAGATGCTAATTTTCTTAAATTACAGCAGTTATTTGGAAGGGTTTGTCAAACTTTTTGAGGATCAGGGAAAGGAAAACTATTGTAAACAAAGTCTGCAGTGAGAAGAATTTTGTTTTTTTAAATGGAATATGTCAGCCAGGCACTACCTGATTTTTTTCTTACTGTGTCACTTTGTTGTCTTTCAGCAAAATTTGGCTTTTGAATTTTCTTGTCTGTCTGGTAGAAGTTAAACTACTCATCAAGAATTTAATCTTGAAGGGTGACTTACTGTCTGTCTCAATATAATTAGATTAACAGGATGGTGTTCAAAATGTTTCACTGTACCTCTCAAACAACCTGGTCTTTCACATAAATAGTGATCATCCACCTCGTTTCATAGAAACAGATAAAACATCAATTACTGGAAATTTTCAAAACATTGGTCAGTAAACTGACAATAATAATGGAAGTTTGAATATTTTAAGCATTTGGGCTGCAGGTACTTTTCCATGGTAATTTTCTCCCACAGCCCTAATACAGGAACTAAGGAACCCTTCCTATTCAGCTGGGTGTGAGTGAGGTTTCTGGGGTCAAAAACTTTTGAGGTGGTTGTGCAACATTTTTTGGATATTCTCCCTTGCGCAGAAATTTTCCAGAAGGTTCAACAAAGTTGCTTGTAACAGACACTACCAACCCTAGAGGGTATGAGGCAGATAGATGGGAATGGACAGCTGCTTGGTAGACAGATGTTTCTGCTACAGACAGGGTAGTCAATGGGAGAATGGGTTAATGGTGCAAAAAGAATGATAAATTAGATTGTGTCTCAACAGGAATGTCATTCAGACCTCTTCTTTTCAATGCCACCATAAAATGCTTCTTACAGTTAAGACACTGGTAACATCCTCCATGCATACCACAAAAACAGAGTTTATGTCTATGATGAAATATTCATCAGTTTGATTTTCTGTGAATGCAGAGCTGCCACCTACAGCTCTAATATTGTACAGGACTAGCCATCAGTCTTTCTGTGAACACGCAACTTCTCTGCAGGCACCTCAGGATGGTAACTCAACTGATTTTGCCAGGCTCAGAGTCCTTCCATTCATTACAAAAGTGGAAATACCTTCTGTACATGCTTCCTTCTTCCCTTAATGACTGATGGAGAGGTAGGTCTTTAAAGAGTCTTCTTCCTGCTGATCCTAAAGACTTTCGGCTTTTCTGTGACCTGCAGTTTTCTATGAGGCTTTATATTAATTATATTGATTGTTCACATAGATACCTAGTATAGCATGCCAGGGCCAGCTCTTCCATAAGGGATTGACAGCTGTGACAGAGGTGTATGGGAGATCCACAGCCATGGAGACCAGCTGGAATACACTAAAGACTCCAAATGGTCTTTCAAGTGTGTGTGTGTGTGTGTATAAATGAAGCTCTGAAATCCTCACACACCTGACAGAACTGGACATACTTTTGGGATCTCTCTCACCTGAACTTTCTTAGCTGACTGTCTAGATATCTAAGCAGTTTCTGGGATGTTTCAGTGTTGGCTGCTGCAGTATGACATGACGCCTTTTAGTTATGCAGCTCTGAATACATGTGACTTGAACAGAATGCAGCAGTACTGCGATTGCTGTCATTTATTTTGACTTTGCGATTCCTTATAGCTTCCTGCCCCTTATGATGTACTGAAGCTTTTTGCTTTTATTTTTTTTTTTGCTTGCCTACACCGATTTAAAAATTATATTTCTTAAATGAAGTTAAACACATCTTTATGATATGCTTTTTTAAATAACTGGTAATAGTCCACCTGTAATGACTGAGATTAGCATGACCACTTGCTACATGGCACCTGGTCATCTTCTTCTGTCTGGTTTTCCGTCAAGAAACTGCCCTCTCTTTTTACTTGACCATTTTTATTGCTCAGAATACTCTCAGATTTTCTGAATAATTTTCTACCTTGCAGTTTGAAATATCATGCAGTCAAACACTGGTATAGGTTATAGCTTTTCAGGCTCTTGGGTTAACTTTCTTTGTTGTCAGCATCACTCGGCTTCTAGAGTCTTTCAAGTACTGCATCCACTTTCTCTCCACCAACCCTAAGTGATGTAGAGTAGTTGTTTCAGTTGCTGAATGAGGCTACTCTATCTAGTACAATGAAGAATAACCCTGGCTGGTGAGAGCTTATTCTAAGAGTTGGTGTTAAGAATATATTTATAAGACAAATAATCAGTGTGGGATGAATATTCCTTATGCAAATGGTTATCTTTTGGTCCTGGCCTTAAAAGTACTCCAAAGTACTATCAACGACAAGTCCCAAAGGAGGAACAACTTAAAACAACCTACCTGAAGAGTGTCTCAGATAATGTTCCTGCGAACACTTTTCTGTGATGAACTGGTCTTTCCCAAGGAAAATACTCAAAGAGCATTTTCATTAAGGAATTCCCAACTGGCCTGGTATTCAGAGCAATGCAACACTCATGCTCACATAGAACGAGCATTCAGGGAAGAGAGATGTTCTCATTAGATTTCACTAGCACTGTGTGATATCTACCAGATTTCCATATCTGAGCTGACAGAGATGATTTAGAGTGCAAATAAACTATTAACATAATTAGATTAGACATACCATGGTGCAATTAGAATTGTCTCTGTCAGACCATTCTTCATTAACAGAACTTATTCAGAACATACTGTCTGCTTCCTGCTTCTCCTAGACTAATTAGTTACGTGTATGAATGCTTGGATTGCCTAATTATTTTCACTGTTCACCATTAACATCTTGCTGAACTGGGACATAATGTCACTCAGTAAGAGGCTGTGGAATTGACTTGGGTCCAGCAGAGTGGAAGTCCAGACATCCACCAGGCTGAAAAAATGGTAAGGGTAGGGAAGACCTTAGAACGCAGAAAAGATACGTGGAAGGAGTTAACAGATTTACTATGAAAAGAGGAAGATTTCAGCAAAAAATGCTACTTGAGACAGATCTTGCAGCTAACAAACCGAACTGACAAAATGGATCCCAGATAAAGGAGGAAAATTACTGGGATTTGGGAGAAGGAAAAGATGAGGGACAGGAGAGGAGCCCTTTTATGATTTTTTTTTTTCTTTTTAATAACAAAATGTTGTACTCTTGTAGTTATCTTCTGATGTGATAATTCAAAGATCTCCACAGGCTTTGGCTTTCTAAGCCTTTAAATTGAACCTAATCATGTAGTAGACTTCTTGCTTTGGTTGGGAAAAAAAGTAAATTTGAAGTCCGTTTTGGGGAAAGAACCTCAAACAACCACATCTTTGGAGATGTCAGTTGAAATGTTTGTTAACCTTCCTTTTAGAAGGCAATTTGGGAATAAAAAATACCATTTCAAAACAACAATAAAAGTTGACATTAAATGAAATGTCAAAACAGAGTGAGTCAACATTTCTAAAATATCTCCTTTTCTCAACAGTCTTCTACTGAAGCTATTTTCCAAATGTGGAATGAAGGCAATTTCCAGCTCCTTCCATCCGGACCGACATCAGCTACATTTATTTCGTGACCCAGTGTTTGCTAATGCTTTTGGCCAGTACTAGTCTTGTTTTTCTGTAAGGGAGGCTTACAAAATCACTTCTTCCAATGCTTTGGTACAGTTCTACTTCCAGGAGAAGCTGCTTTCTCTAGCATGCCAAGATAAGAGAAACTCAGCGCAGGGTGGATCACAGTGCCCTCACAGACAACACAGCTGTCTAGTTTGGATAAGCACCGTGGAAAGGGATTGTGTTGCAGTATCACCAGAATGGGCAACTTTTAGTCTTACCAAAAAAAAAAAAGTTTTTCTGTGGTGAAAGTGCTGACATCACATCACCTTTTGTCTTAATGACTAAGCATTCAGGTATGCACTGTTATCTCTTCTAAATTCCCCTCTGGCTTTTCACCTTTCCAGTAAACAAACCAGTTGGCACTTCCATATTGAATCAGAAGGAAAAGAACAGTGTGGCAATGCACTTCTGGTACCACCTGCATGTTTTTTGGATTAAAACAAACAAACAAACAAAAAAAGTGGCTAAGTAACCTTATATCTTGCAATATGCACCATTAAAGGCAGAATCATTAATTCCTTCAGTTTGTTTAATCATAATTCAGTTGTATCAGGCTTTTTCTCATAAGTAAAACCTTAACTCTTGATAATTGACGGTAAAAGTTCTTAACTTCTTGGTTAACTACCAGCCAGACAAATCAGGACCTGTTCAGCTTATTTCACCAGCCAGAATTTCAGGTTTAAGAATCTTTTCTTGAGATTAATGTATCATTTAGAGAAACTTGGTCCTCTCAATGATTCTGATAGCTGCATTGATATAAAGGAAATCATAATGATTTTTAGTGAATTTGAAGATTGAAGAAATTTTCCCATGTTATGCTTAGTAACAGGGAATATTCTGTTCTATTGTATTCTACATTCGACATCTCTCTCAATTCTATCTAATAAATGGATAAAATTTATTAATTTTATGATAAATTTTTTTTTGTAATATAGAAGGATAGATTCACAGAAAAGTCTGCCCCTTTGTACCACATTTAAGTTAACATTTCATCAAGCAGTTTTATTCAGAGCTCAAAGTCTTTGGGCATGGATATATTCTTCTAACATACCATCGTAATTACACTTAGTGCTAAATCAGAAATGACAGTTTGAGATATTGTTCACATTGCTTTTCTGTTCTTCTGTCAATTCACCAGCTGCAGGAGAAGGTGTTCTTACTTTTCAAACCTGACATTTCAGCTCTAATTAGGAATGGTTGTGCTGTTAGCTTGTTCATAGCTTTTCTACAGGCAAGTTGCATGGAACTTATGGGGTCTTTTCCTTCAAATACTTTAGTGGCTTAGTGGCTTCCCTGCAAGATTTTGAGTGTAAACTGAGCTAAATTGTTAAGTTAATTTGTAGAGATTTCCTCTGTTTTTTTCCCACAATCTCTTAATTTCTAATCATTTGATGCCATGATTTAGTTGATGAGGTGGTGTTAGATCATACCATCGACTCAATGATATCCAAGGTCTTTTCCAACCTAGTAAATTACGTGATTTCATTGGACTTGAATATTGGATGTTCCACACTTGAATATGCTGTTATAAGAGCTGCACTATCCAGATGCTAAGCAGATATTTTTAATGCAACTTTTAAAATGAGATCAGTAAATCAATTTCAAAGTGAGTTTTTTTGCAGCTGAGATTTGTTTGGAGTTGTCACCTCAAACAATAAAATATCTCTTTTACAATACATAGCACATTTATTATTTTATATAATTTATGGGTATACCATTAGTTCATTAGAAATCTGACTAGAAAGCAAAAGAATGAGAGGCAGACTGCATGGAAATCCTCCTTATTGAAATGTTTTCTTATCATATTCTTGGTTTAACTATCCATTGTCTGAAATGCACCCTAACTCTTTATTTATTTTAATATGTGCATATCCTTAAAAAATAAATGATGTGTATGTACTTTTCTAATTTTCTTTATCTCACAGCTGGGATTATATTATCCCACAAGTTGTAGAAAAACATTATTATAATTTCTATATATATAGAAATCTTGTGTTGTCCTTGAGCTGATTATGAGCAGCATATTCTTAAAAATAAAAATGACTGCAAGGGTTTTGGGTAGTTCAGTCTAAAATATAACCACTCCAATGGGAAATTGTAGTCTAAATGGAGACAGTGAAAGATTTTTGAATTGGGTCAAAACTTTACCTGAAAAATGTGTTAGTGACGCGCTACTTCTGCCCTAGCCCCATAGTCAGTCAGAATGATGAACCTCTGTGGAAGAATTTGTCTTCTTTGAGGAACTTAATACTTGTATACTTTTCTGTATTTATAGTGCAGGTGTCTGAACTGTTCCTGAGAAAGATGTTATCTACTTTTAATTTTTTTATGATTTCTTTCCAGAAGGAAATAATTTATCTGGAATGTGTGGAAAGTGTCTTGCAAGAAGCTATATTCTTTTTTTCCCCTGACAAATCTCTCTTAAAGTACTTAATTTTGTTTGCCCATGATTATTAAATTCCTATTAAATTAAATAGTTAAGAAACTAATTGCTCGAAGAAACCCAAAGGAACCTCTGATTCCTCATTTTAAAATTTCAAAAGAAAACTTTTATCCAGAGAACAAGTGCTTTGTGTTTGTTGCATCTTTGTGGTTTTTTTTTTCCTGTCACTATCAGTCTTGCTCAACTACAATTCTGTCATGTAAGTTAATTGCCCACTTGCTTTTCTGAAATCGAAATTCAACAGATTTAGGCTTTACAAAGTCACCTTTAAAAGTTCATGCTTAGTTGCACTATTTCCAAATACCCTGGTTCATTTTCAGTATTAGAAATAGGGACACATACGAATCATATTGAGAAGCCATTCTGGGCCATGCAGGATGCATATACTTCTAGGAGCAGCGTAGCCATTATTCTTTGGATGGAGACAGGTATTTGTCCAGTGAAGTTATTGTCTCTTGCTGACTTCCATTAGCGGATCTCTGCACAGAATGCCTGCAGCGTGCAGGATTCTTCATTTGGAAATGGTAGAAAACAGTCCAAAATACTTTCATTCTTGCTCTGTTTCAGAACTAAGGTTTTACATTAGACGCTCTCTGCAATTCTTTTGCTCCCCATTGGAAATAGCTCACACTTGTTATCTATTCAGCAACAAATTATTTTTTTGCTGAATTCTACACCTCAGCCAGTTTCACTGAGTATAGATTTCAAATGTGGGAGGCAGAAACCCTCTTATTTCAAATCTGTTGAAATCTAGAGAATAGCACTGTAGCTACAAATCTTCACTAGTTGCAGCATATCCTTCTTCTTACAGAAATATCCTTCATCAGCACAAACTTAAAAGAGCAAGTTAGGTTCATAGAACAGTATGTGGGAAATGTCTCATACAATTTTTTCATGTTAAAGATCCTGAGGCTCACATTTGACATACTGCTGCCTTTAAAATTGTTAACACTACGGGACTTTTCAGTGGTAAGGAATTCTATCAGTCCAGCTTCAGGCAGCAAAGCTAAAGAATTCCAGAACAATGCTTCAGATATGCAGAAACAGTGGTAGAGGCACACTAACACTCTCTGATGAAAAGTGCAACTTCTAAATGCTTTATGACATTAGGCTGGAAAAAGTAACAGAAAGAAAATGTGCACGGGAACAATCATTCTAACCCTAAAAAACAATGAGACTATATTAATATTGAAGAAGCAAAGACAAATATTGAGGAAATGAAAAATATTAATACCAAAGGAATCCTCTTTATTTTTGGAATAGAATTGCAGAATGGTAGATTAGTCTAGCATCAAATTGGGTAAGTGAAGAACGCACTTATGAAGGAGAGAAGATGAGTCAGCTTAAAGTCAAGAATGCTACGCCAGTTCGGTTGTTTTTGCAAGTCAAACCAATTCTTAGTGCTGACACAAGTAAATCTTACCAATAATACTTTTATATTTATACCCCTCCAAACAAGCCTCATTGAGAAAACAAAGTTGTTTCTTTTCAGGCAAATTATCAATGTCTCTGCAGAATTCAGCAGTACTTTGCCAAATCATCTTTTGCATAAGTAAGTTTGTTTGTAAGGTGTAAAATTAACTTTCCACTGGAATGAGAGACAGAATTATGATGAAGCAAGAATAGAGATTTTATTTTCAAAACCAGTGACAATTATACCTCATGTTCTGTCCCTATTTTGTTTGCTCTGTAGAGCCTTTGACAACATTTCTGACAGGCGTGCAGCGCTGACAAACCATACACATGTGGTTAAGTGATGGAACTGAGAGCCATGAAAAGACACTTCTGACCAGCTTTTCAGCCCTGCTAGGCACCCACAGACTTATCAGTGGTCCTTGCTCATGTTAGCTATGGTGCAACAAGGGATTGTTTCATTTTCAAACCACATGTCTAAGCAGTACCTCAACCATTAGCACGTCAGGATGGACCATGAGTAGAACTTAGTGTAAAATAGAGCTGGTGATGCTCTCAAACTAATACAAAATAGAGTTGAGTGCTGAGGCTCTGAGACAGCAAATTGCTAATTAGTGGTATTGCCATATTAAACACCTGCTTGATCATGTGCAACTGATTGTATTATGTGTTTCATGTCTTTGAGGAATGCATTTCAGGACCAAGCTTGCTCAGTGTTTAGTGGTATGATGATATGAATAACTGCTATAGTACTGAAGTCAGCAATATCAGGACTTTGTAGCAGCATCAAAGAAAAAGCTGTGTTACAAAAACAGAGAATATCTATGGTTTTGCAATTTACTCATCTGCACAACAAAATCAAGCCTATCTAGTAATATTACATGCATTCTTCCCTTAAAAAATTTGAATTGAGTAGTTTCTTCTGTATTTACCATATATTTATCCCGTTTTTGTGCAAAGATGACCTAGGCATTTTGAAATTAAAGAAATCTTAATGAACATAAAACTGTATCAGAAGTTTGTACAGCAGTGTGTTACAGCTTCAGCAGCAATAACTGGGCTAAATTCAATTACAGGTCCTTTAGGAAATAAAGATGGTATTTTATTAGAGACTTAAGCTAGTGTGTTACTCAGGACCATGTTTTAGGAAGGAAACAGAATTAAGTAATCTACTTACTTCCAAGGATTTTTTCATTACCATAGACCCCTATGGAAGCCCTCTGGAACATTAAACAGAGAAATAATTTTTTACAGTTAAACAAACTAATCAAAAATGATGTTTGGACAAGCATCCTTTGCTCACAATTATTTAAATGCTCCGTCCTAGAGTCTGCACAGTCTCTGTCTAAGAGACTGAAGTCACAACTCTTCCTAATTCCTGAATTAATCTCGGTTGCCAAAAGACCAGTGAGGTGAAGGTTTATGTCAAGGCCAACTGTGAAATTAACTTCTATCTTCTCTTTCCTGAATGATACCTCTCCTTCTTTAGCATTTCAAGACTGAGTTTGCTCCCATGTAGCGTGCCCTTATTTTCAGGCTATGCTCAGACCACACTTTGTGCCAGAAACTGCTGCCATCTTGCCTAGAAGATTCCATTTCATGGGTTGTGAAGCTCTACCAGAAAGTTCTCTCATTTATGGTTTATATATTTTGATAAATCTGCTTAACTATTTAAATTCTCAAAGAAATTGAGATGGACATGGATAATTATCATCTTTCTTGCCTTTGGAGAAAGCTCCTGTTTCTGTGATTTCCACTGAAGGAAGGTTTCACCTTGCAAGTCCACAAATTGCTCCTTTTGGAGTACTGCTGCCCAAGTACCACTCCTGACCTCTGCCTTTCAGCCCCTCAGTGGGCACCAGGCCTGAGCTCCTTGTTCAGCTTGAGGAAGTTTCTTTCTATGATTCATTGACCCCTTTCACTGGGTTTTACCTTTTTCAGTCACAAACTCAGCTCAGGATTTCCTGCCTGGAGGCAGCCTCAGAGTTAGCTGTGTCTCATTCAGTGATGCTCCTGACAAGAAACAGGCTCCTCAGGGCCAAGCATTTTGGTTCAGGCCCAATGTTCTGGTAGTATCCATAGGGACTGCAAGCAGGGGGAGGGCAGTGTCTGATACCCCAGGGTGGCACATGTATGTCAGTCTATGAGTGTGTTCTGTAAACTTCAGAGTGATCCTAAAGGCAATTTTGCAATTCCCACAGGTGATGCCTTCTTGAGTGAAATGTTTTCCTCTTACGGGAGTAGCAAACGGCTCCTTTTTATTTCAACGTTATGGCTCTGGGACTATGGTGTGAATACTTACACATGGAGCAGAACATGGATACCCTTTGTCCTGGCCCAGGGCAGGACCTTTAGGCAGCTTAATAATGTGAAGTTGCCTGCATGTAGTTTGCATCACCTGTGAAAGTCCCGTTACAGAACTGATTTAAGAAGGGGCTGGTAAATGACTTTGAGGTGTTCAGTGAATTGTGACATATGCTTACCCAGTGACAGCAGAAATAGAAAGCTGATGAGCTGTGCTTAGGCTGAATCTGCTGAGCTCACACAATAACAAAAAAGAAATCTCAACCTCGTCAGGAAAGAATTATGTCAAGGAGCTAAGGCTCCTATTTTATATTTTATTTTTTGCATATAATCCTGTGAAAACCTCCTACCCTAGCAACAACTGTCACTTATTACAATCAGGCATACCTCTATTTCCACCTATGAACAGCATAAGAATGTCACAATGACACAGTGAGCTCTAGCATCTACTGCAAGAAAGCAGAGTGGTGTGTACCTTTGAAGTCACAAATACCAATAATTTCTGTTGTTCCTTGCTAGGCAAGATCTTCATTATGAATGCATCCATCAGCATCTGAAAGCTGCCTAGAGGTGACTCCTTAAAGAATGTCTAATTCCCATTAGAATATCCTGATTTCGGTTCTGGAAGAGCAAGAGCATGGCTTATGCTCCATGTAGGACATGGTGCTGAGCTTGGCCGTAGGTCTGCTCGGCCAAGAGGGGCTGTTCTGTAATGTACCATGTAACTGGGTTGCAAATGCAGGACTGCACGTGGAAGAGCACTTTACCTCCATGTCCCAGAAACCTGGTCATTCTGGTGAGCAGGTGTGACCAACCTTTGCTCTCAGTGTGAATGGAGAGAAGAGTTTAGGGGAAGACACCTGTGTGGAACAAGGGAGGGGAGTAACTGGGAAATGCTTTTTATGATCAGTCTCTGCTTAAATCTGGTGCAGTACAACCGGCACAGGGTAAGTGCATTTTCTGTAGTATTGAAAATTTTCAGTTAAAGTGTTTTCCTAGTGCTTGAAGAAAGAACAGGTAAAATGCCCAGATAAAGGTATTTTTCCGAGTATACCCAGACAAGGTATTTTTCTTCCTCTTTTGCCTGAAAATCTCCTTCTGTCCTCATCCATTATCATCTTTTCCCCTAATGCTCTCACAGTTGCTGTATAGCATCAGCTTTCTCACCTTTCCTTCTGCAGGCTGTCAAAGACTTCTTAACCCTTTCCTTCCTAAGCATTATTCTGTGGGAAAGCAGGCTAGTGACAGATAATCACACAGTACTGCTTCAAATTAAAAAGGCTTTCCTTTTCACCCTAATAAATATTCAGTGACAAACCAAAGATCAGGGAAGTTGATTCTCAAAGATGGAGCTAAGCTGAAAAGTTGGATAAAAATAATTTTACCATTAGAAGGGAGAAGTACTGAACTTACAATTTTTAGTTGTATTCAGAAGGGATTGCATGAGTTCTACAATGTCAGGATTGAGATTTCTGGAGAATAATTAAATTTCACTCACAGAGAGTAGTTTTCTATTTAGCATATTTTCTCCATCTGTGTTATGGCCATTTTACTTCCAGTAATTATGATTTCCACCATTTATAAAACAGGTTAATATACCAAGAGACATATTCATGTCAATCATGCATTTCTTAAAGCAGTATAAAATGGATTATTTACTAAAAGTGCATGCATTTAGGCAATTAATTTCCTGTGAATATTCTGTCTAAATAACTTGTAGAGTGGCTGTTCATTGACCTTTAAAAAGCTGAATTTAGTCTCAGACCAACATCCCTGAAGACTGAACTAATTGATATAGAACTAAACCTGAATAAACATCAGAATAAGTAGACATTGAGATGATTTACTGATATGGTCAAAGCTAGATGAAAATTTCAGTGTGTGGAAAAGAGAGTTAAGATAAAACAGTTTTAAGCTGATGCCTGAAATGATTGGAGTAAATTAAAACAAAGTAGGCTAGTCTTAGGTACTAGTTGCAATTTACCTAAGTTCAATTGTGATAGAAAATTATGGTTTTAATAAGCAATTGTAAATGATTCAGTAATTTGTTTCCATTCCTGGTGAACATTTGTCTGTTGACTGACACTTTTACTAACTATCTTAGACAAGACCAAGGTTTGAGTGAACTCTAGAGACTGAAGTACCTTACTATCAGTGATTCCTTCTGTCAAAATTAAGATAAATTTCAGGTTTAAAAGTGAGATAAATTTCAGTTTTCCCATTTAAAAATGAGAATAATTTTTTTCTGAATCAGAGTGACTGATCTGGCACTAGCAATGCCCAGGATATCTGGCAAACCCAGCTTTTAGCAGAAAGCATTAGTGTCAATGTCCTGAAATATTTCTTTTGAAGCATCATGCATTCAGTGAGCTCTCAACAAATCCAGGACAAGATCTGGGGATCCAGCTTGCTATGACTGTCTTTTAAATTAGGCAGATCCAGAAGCCTTTTATGGCATTAAGGCAAACTCAGATTATTTATTACCTCATCCTAAAGAGAATGCAATTTTTCTCTTAACTGAACCTTTCAGGAACTCTACTCACCTTGTACTAGCTGTTGCATTTTCCTGAGAAAAATGTTTGGGGAAGTGCCAGTTAGAGTTAAAAGTAGGCCATGAATGTCTCCAACATTCAGTTTATCAGTACAAACATTTGTGCTCCTGCAGCACTGGCTGGCACTGGTTCATTTACAGTTATGGACACAATTTCTGCCTTTCAAGAGGCATCATGGTGCTGCTTCAGCACACAGGTGGATTTTTGAGCAAAGCAGCTTCAAGTTAGGCTGCTGTGATGGGTTCAGAAGCCAGAGGCTCGCGGCGTGTTGCCATGCAGCCCAGATCTGTCCAGGTCACAAGCTGACCACGTGTGCAGAATAGATACTTGTGTCTGACTCACTTGGCCTTCGATCCCTTTGCAGACAGCTGAGGTCTTAGAGCACGAGTCACTCAAACTACCTGAGCCTTAAGGACTTCTCAACACTGCCTACAAAGAGAGAGTGGGTGACCTACCACCACTTGAAGTGGGATGCTATGATTGTCACTCCAGGTCCTATAATTTCAGAGCATGACTCAGCAGCTGAGATCCAGGAGCTTTTTCAGTTCACCGAAAGGTTGGGAAGGTTTCTATTTCATGTGAATATCAGAATTAAACTGGCTTTTGGGAAAAGTAAAGTTTTATACTGTTGGGAGGAAAAGGTTAAAAGCTGAAGAACAGCAAAGAGGGTGGCAGAATTGCACAAGTGAACTTGCAGCTGAGAATACCAAGGCTTGGAGAACATCAGAGATGGAAACCTACCTGGAAGTGGAAATGCCTACAGGTATTTATCCCTTGTCTGTTTCGAGAAGTAGAGTTTCTGTGTGGTGATAACATAGGGCTTTACAGAGACTTGAAGGCCCTCTCATGGACATGCTTGAGCTCCCTGTCTTGGGAGAGAGCCCAAAGCTCAGAGGTCATAAAAGGCACAGGGAGGTCACAGCATGATGGTAAACTCCGTGTGCATGGGCCCTTGATAAATGGTTGCAAACAGCAGCCCTGCTGCCTGCCAGGACTGGACTGAGCCTGATGGTGCTGGCATTCCCACTGGAGTGTCTCTGCTGCCCGTGCGCTGCTCTGGGATCCTCCAGTTAGCAAGGTAATGAAACAAATTTACTCTTTTCCTTTCAGCTGTGGTTTTGGGGTTGTTCTGGCACCTGCCTGTGTCAATTCACACATATGTGAACTAGAACTCCATCTTTTTGGACAGAACTATATCACATCTTTGTGATAATAATAATAATTAGTAGTCATAGCATGAGACTGGAGGTTAGGTCTTGTTTGTTTTTCATCAACCAGTCCTTGAAACAACTAGTACTTCAGAAATAAAAATGGTACAGTTATTTTAATGAGGCTCTGCTCCTTGATCTTTGTGTCTCTTGCCCTACCATTCTAATATTTTTATTTCAGTGTAGTTTCATACCCAATGCTGACCTTCTGTAAAGGATTTTGGACTGTTTTTTTTGAAATAGTAAAGCATCAAATAGAATGAATTTAGCAGTGATTAACATTATAGGTGAAGTTAGAAATTTAGCACCAGTTTATTCAAAGAACCCAAGGAGCTGGACCAGATGTCCAGAAACCAGGAATGTCACTGTATTCATTATTTTTTATCATATCTGCAAAGTTCAGAAGTCAATCTGAGCATCCTATAGGACAGTCTTATTGTGAAGAAATCAAAAATGTTCTCAATGACATTAGATGTTTACTATTAGTAAGAGTACTATTCACAGTTATACAAAATAAACTGTAAACCTGTTTAAATCTTGTGCCTGACAGCTAAACTTTGTCAGGAATAAATGATAACAGGTAAAGGACAGGTTATTTCACCATTTTCTCTTAGGGAAATAATGCATATTCAATTCAAACTTCTACTTTTGGAGATAGGACACCAAAGGTGAATTTTGTCCTGTGCACATTCTCATTTGCCTTCATTCTGGATGTCGTGTGCACTCTGCTCCCCTCATCTCGGAAAGCATGTGTTAGAACTAGTGCAGGCTCAGAGAAGGGTGACAAGCACAATGAAATGTGTGGTCTCTCATACAAGGAGTAATTGAGGTGGCTGGGGCTTCTCAATATGGAAGAGATGATTTAGGGTGCAAAAGACAACTGCAAAATTATGAATGACATAAAGTGGGAAGAGAAAGATTAATTTGACCAATAAAAATTCAGGAAAAACCACAACTACTAGTGATGCCTAATGATTTTTGCTGCTTATGCATTTTTCATGTATTCTCTGTAGAATACCCTTGCATAGCTATATATGTAGCTCATAATAATTTTCCTACTCTTCTTCACTCTGTCTGTGCTTGAGGACAGCCCTTTAGGGTTGTGAAATGCGTCTGGGGAATGATGCACAGCCCACCAGTCAGATGTCCACTCCCAGGCATTTCCCACCATGTTCTACAGGCCATAACCATTGGGAGGAAAGGCAGTGACAGGAACAGTCCCCTTGTACCTATCCTCTGCTTAGCTGGGAATTCTCCCTGCCAGATATTGGCATAGCATTGATCTTTGGGCTGCAGTTTGTTGGCCCATGGGAGACGCCTGTTTTCAAGGCCAGGTTCTTCATTAACATGAAGTTTCTCCAAGCAACGTTGAGTCGTCCTGGATTTTTTTTCCTTCAGCAGGAACTTAAAGCAAGATTTTTCTATTTAGTGTCATCAGCATCTCCTTCCTGATCTGGGATTAAGTAAACTTTCAGGCAACACTTGAAGCTGAGTTCAACCAAAAGCTGCTGATTCTCCAGCCAACAGACAGTAGCCTTGTGTGAGTACTTGCAAAAGACCTCGTGAACACAAGAGCCTTGAATATAAGCAAAGAATGATTGCAAAAGTGATCCACTGCAGTTTGCCAATGAGCAGTACTATGTCAAGTTTAGGAAATGCCCTGAATGAAAAGAGTTAGAGTCTATGAGAAAATTAGGAAAGGATTTTAAACATTTTCCTTGTTTTTACATCTTCCTAATTATCTTCAGCTAGGTAGATTCTTACTCTGAACCAGAAAATTCTTCTGCTCTTATTCTGGGTTCAATCACAAAGAATAATTGATATCTTTCTCTATACAAACCTGTGGATTCTAAACAACAAACGGGATATGCATTGATTTTTACTACAATAAAAAAAGATTGATGTAAGCGGAATAAAATACTTCTTAGTGATGCTTCTTGTCCCTACTATTTCTCATACAGTGGATGGGGGTTGCAGTCACTGGTTAGTGGAATGTTGAAGAATACCTTAAGCGCAGGCAGCTCAGTGTGAGCTGTAGGTGGAGCTCTGGCTGGAGGGAGCTCAAGGCAAGAGACTGTGACCTGGTGTCTACTCTTTGTGCAACAAAGGACACAGTGACCTGTGATCCCAGCCAGACACCCCGGGACACAGCAGGAGCCAATGGCCCAGCTGGAAATCCCAGACTATCACGTGCTTAGACTGCGAGGGTGTAAAAGTCCAAGGTCCCTCCCTGGAGACAGCTAGCTCAAATTGTTCTACTGCTGAACCATGATAAAATCACTTAAAGGAGAAAGAGGTCTGAGACTCTGCTATGGGAAACCCAGGGCAGGGCTGGTCAGGAAAGCTTGTCTCACTGTGAGAGTGGGGTGAGCTCTCAAGCTCACCAAGGAGGAACCAAACAAGGAACCTGCCAGCTCACTGCTGCTGCCTGTTGAGGAGAGGGGCTGGGCCCAGCAGTTAAAAATCTCTGGTGGTGGGAGTGTGATGGCCAAAGTGCCTCCCAAATGATCAGACAGGGAAGTTTCCTTAACTTCCTGACTAGCCCCTGATTACACTTATTGTGAATAGTATACATGAAAATATTTTACCCTGTTGAAATAGAAATATCAAAACCAGAGTTATGCCACCACCTCAAAGCGAAATCTGACACTGATTATTTTATATAACTCCATAAACTACTGGAGAAAATAGTCTTGGACTCATTGCATGAAATAAGACAATATTGGCTTCAAAATACAGCAGCGTGTAATTATTAAAAGAAGCATAAGTCAAATAAAACTGAATTTTTTGCTTCGGAAAAATATCAGGTCTTATATCTGTGGATGACAAACACTGTTTAAAAAAGAAACATAATGGACCATGTAGAAAAAAAAAAAAAGACAGAAAGGGGAAGTTTATTACTGGGGCATATGATTCAGTTCCAAATGTCTTTAGATAGTAAACTTACTGAACATTTTTAAATATGCCAGTGTGTATCTTTGAATCCTCAGAAATGATCTGAGTAGACAGCTGAAGTGTCACTAATACCATTAGGGTTTAAACTATTATTAATTCAGCTATTTTAACTTCTCAGTAGCAAGATGCAGATTTACTTCTCAATTTTATTCTTAAAATGTTTCGAGAGGTTGCTGGTGCTAGCATATTTCAGTTTTACATGTACCTCAGCGTTTCTGCAGGTTAATAATGTCCTGAAGGCTACAGGATTTCCTTTTGGTTTCCAAAATTACATATGCATTATTGCAAATGAGTTCTGCCGCAAAGGAATTCATAATGAAAACATCAGAGAGAATTAAAGTGCTTCTTATAATACTTGAGCTTGCTCCATTAATTGGAGGGCAAAATGAATTGAGTCATTATGTTCCCAGATGGTATTAGGGACCAAATGGGAAGCCCTGTCCCAGCTTGATTTTTTTTTTTTTCACCGTAAGTATTTTTTGCTGGGGGAGTGGGTCAAGTCCAGGGGCAGCAAATCCATAGTGGATAATTCAAGTCCCCAAGTAATGTTTTAATTCAAGTTTTAATCTTTATGCACAGAGACAGCAGGTCACTGTTAACTAGCAAGAGAGGCAGAAAGATTAAGAATGTACACAGTGCATTACCTTGAGAAGAGAGGGAAGAAGTGTAAGTGTCTCTTACTGTAGAATTATTTGGCTTTCAAGAGCTGTCTTCTCATACCTATATGCATGACTTGATTGGGAATTTGTTGATATCTGAAAGTCGTCTGAAACCAACAGGCAGCACAATCTTTATAATAACAGTAATTGTGATTGTCAAGCAAATGAACAAAGCAGTACCTTTAATTAAGCCAGCTGATCCACATGGGAAAAAACAGATGATTTCAAATCTGAAGTAGGAGCAACAAACTTAGAGTTGGTATTTATTCAAGCAGTTAAAATGTGCAATTCTGCCACTGCTCTGTATACATTTTATAGGGGGATTTGAGTGCATTTTTATTCATTTGAAATGAAGAAACACTAGATGTCCTGCATGTATCTTTCTGCAAAAGTAAGTTTTTAATTAGCCTCTTCAAATAACATGTTTGGTTTTAAGCTGACTGCTCTCAGGCTTAAAGCACGTCTTACATATTTATGATGACTGCGGTGTATTTACACTAGATATTTCAAGAGGACACCATTCTGCTCTTGCTGAACTCCAGGTGGATAAATTCACTTTATCCTTGCCGCAACATAGAAAATGTGTGTAACTATTTTAAATGACAGTGAATATGTACGTATACACCACACTGGAAAGCTGGAATTTTTTCCTATGGCGCTGCTATACAATGCTATCTATGTCTGGTTTGGAGCTCCAGGAGCTTGCATGTGACCATGAAAAACCATAAATATATCCAAATTATTTCCTTGCATGTGACAAATGACAGTTCCGAGAAGTACTGGAATTGGGCTAGTGGAAGTCTACATGCCCTGCATGAAAAAGCTGATTTCATGCTTGTGTTCAACCACAGGCTCTGCCTGTGCTGCTGATCTATGATTTTCATGGTCTTTCAACAAGGGAACAAGTAGAAGATGGGTGAGGTTGTAGCTTCTTTTCCTGCCATCAAGCTTCTAGCATATTCCCATAGGAAACTCTTTCCTCAAAAATAGCAGAGAGAGACCTGCAGTTAAAGTTGTCAGGTGTATCTTTAATTTAAAAGCATTTTTTTTTACTGGGAATATCCCACTTTTTAGTCAGCATATTCCTTGGAAATGGCTTGGTTTTCAAAGACTTCCCGAGAAACAAGGACAGAAATCTTTGTGGTCTGTAATTTCTGAGGCCAGGGCATCCACAGCCACAGAGCAACATGCCAGCTGTCTCATCAGGGATAACAGAGCATGCCTGTCCCACAGCAGGGAAGTACACTTCCAGCAGAAATCCATGTTTTAGGAGTCTTTTGTCTCTCCTTGTTTCTGTGTTGGTGTCCAACAGATCTGAAGAAATGTAATTTAGAAATGAAGGAATGGATGTTCTCCATGAAAAAAACTTTTTATACATTTTCTTATCTATAGTATTTTCAAATTAAAATGAAATTTCATTGAAATAAATTTAATTTTGGATTGTTCATTGTATAACATTTTTGAAGCATTAAAATTTCCTGAAACTCTGAAATTGTTATATCAGATCTGTTTATAGATTCTAGTTGCTGATATAGTGGATATGAAATCTTAAAGAAAAAGGTAAGCCAACTCTTCAGTCATGGCAATAAATAAAAAAAAATAGAATTTAGGGAAAGAAAGATAGTTAAAAAGTTGAAAGAAATAATTTTGTTACTTTGTTTGAAAATAAAATACTGATGTCTCAGACCAGTTATAAATGGGATTGCATTTGTATCACAGACCAAAATCAGAGTAACTAGATCACTCTAATGGGTTTCTGGTTTAGGAATTTTCAAGGAGAAGTAGGACAGGTAATTACCATCAATATAAATCCTCATCTTGGTTACTGCATCTCCCTTGTTACGTTTATCCAGATTTCATCCTCTTTTCTTTGCCCAATATTCTTTGCCTTCTGTTTTCTTCTTGCTTTCTTCTCATGCTAGTTTTATTTCCGTGTTCTTATGCCTCCTTTCCTTCCCTTCCTACCCTTCCTTCCCTCTGTTACTGTATCTCCTTTCTTTTTTTCTTTCTCCTCACTGACCCCGAAATCCCCAAATCAACCTCTGCTGCTTCTACTTGGTTACTCTTCCTTGCAGCCACCAGCACTAGTTCCTCACTTCCCCTGCACAGCCAAGGCAGGAATCCAGGCTTTGAACCCCCCACAGCAGCAATGTGACCCCAGGGGTCGCATTCTAATTGTTTGCTATGAAATCAGCACTTGGGAGTGATACAAGCAATTCATGCCTTGTACTGGCTAGACCTTGGCTTCCTCCCTAGAGAGAAGGACTGGCTCAGACCTGTAATATCTTTTCAGCCTAAACACCATGTTATTGTTGTTACTGACTGTATAGGGAGACACAGATTGGGAGAGTCTTGTCAGCTGAAGCATTAGCTGATCCTAGACACCAGAGGCAGTACCTAGGTCCACCTCAGACACCAAAAGAGATGGAGTCAATGCAGCCCTGAGACTGGGGGGAGCACTAGCACTGCTTCTGAGCTTCTCCAGGATTTTCTTAAAAAGCTGGGACACTCCTAAACACTTAATTGAGGATGTATGGGAGGCAATCAAGGAAAGTAGCCTTCTAGTAATTAACTGTGATTCTTATTTTCATCTGTTGTTGGAACAAGTGAAAAAAAGTGCTCATTCCAGGATTCCAAAGGAATCCTTTTGCTTCTCCCCAGAGAGTGAAGATATTTAATTGCCTTATGAAGTACTGAGAAGGTTTCCTGAAGGTCTGATGCCATGGGTTGCCAAAGCACTTTCTGCTGTCTTTGAACTGTGCCACAGGAGAACTTTACAGGCAGTGATAGGGAAGTGCAGGCAGGCTGGAGGAGAAGGTGCCACATGCACTTTCACAGTTTGCTTTCAGTTGCTGATGACTCCTGTTCCTTCCCCTCCCCCATTCCTATGCCTCTAGCAAGTCTGTGCAATTTCCTTTGCTCTATTTAACTGAAAATGCATCATTAAACATGTTTCTATTTTTCATATGATTTTCAATCATACACAAAACCTTCAGACTGGGACTCTAGATTTTCGCCTGTTCTCTCTTTATGTCAGTTGTGCAAACTTTGAAGATCATCTACAAATCTGTGACCAAGCACCTGGAGGCTGTCAAGAACAGAATAGGTCATGTCTGCCAACTTGGGCATTGCCAGCTGCACTGCTGAACAACCACATACAACCTACACAAGCCAAACAAGTCAAACATCCTCCAAGAATTCACTTCCTCTTTGGAGTCCTCCAGTGCTTGGATGAGAAAGGAACCAAGGCTTCTGCTTGAACACTCAGAGTAAAAAGAAAAGAATTCAAGACCCCACTTGGAGAAAACAGTTACTCCACAAAATAGTCACTGAACTCCTGGAAGGTCTGAAAGTGTAGCTGAGATCTGGAAGTGGAGCTGAAAGAGGCAATAACAATCTTTCCAGCTATAATAAAACAGAAGGACTGGAGAATTAGTCTTACAGTGATTCTGCAGTAGTGAGATGAAAATTCTAGGAGGTTTTGAAAATATTTCCCCCCCAGAATTCAAAATAAGTTCTCCTGAAAAAAAAAACTGAAAAAATAAAATGAGTCTTGGTAATTTTCCCTTCAGGCTAGTGCCATTTTTGCTAAGCTGTCCAATGATGCCAGAGTATGTAACATCTTAGTCATCAGCAATCTGGCAGGTGTTTTGTCCCTTATATTGATCCAACAGCTATGTGCCAGGCTGTTTGCACCATCTGTCACACCAGAGTCAGCAGGGGGGGCAAAAGGTGGACAGCTGGTACTATCAGTCTGGAATACCATTTTAAGGGAGAAATACCAGAACCTGTGTCAAAAGGCATAGAAAACAGAGAGCTTCATAGGGAAGACACTAAAGCAGATGCATTTCAGATGGAGCAGCTCATCTTTTCAACCACACTTACTATGGTTATTAGAAACACGCTTGTAAGAATGTAAAAGGTCATAGAATGCCTAAACTGAACATAATCAGTCTTTGTTATATATACTTATGGTTTTCCAAAGGAAGCAAAGTTACCTAAAATGACTGGTTATAAAAAGCCAATCTGTAATTAATCTTTCAGCTGCAGAGTACAGGAATAAAACTGCAGCAGAGAAAATTTCTGGATTGATTTTTGCCATGGAATCATAGTTACCAGGGAAGCATTCATTAAAAGCTGGCCAGAATCTGACCTCCATTACTCTCATCCTCCTTGCAGGTTTTTCTTTGGTAAAAAACTATTTCACAGTCTCATGAATAAGTTGGCAAGGGAGTAATGCATAACCCCAAAGCAGGATGCTTGGAGAGATTTTTCATATGTCCAGAGGCAAGTCAACCCAAAATTCAGCTCCACAGTGCGTCAGCCAGGCCATCAGGCAGTGTTTCAAGTCAAATCTGCAAATCAGCCAAGGAGACATTAGGAAATGCACAGAACTACACGTTAAAGGTTTTGGTGAAGAGCGTGCGTACTGCAGCAAATGTGATTCAGGACATACTGCACCACTTTGAAATTTACAGCCAGTCTACACCTTCTGGATTGAAAGTGGTGCCAACATGACATATGCAGCTGAGGATTGTGCTTATATTCCTGTACTTGTTTTGCAAAGTGTTGCAATTTGGTTTTGACAGACTTGAATGATAACTGCAGCACTGAAAATAGAATCATGGCTCATCAGAAGATAGTCACTTTGCATATTTCACTGAGGCCAGTGCAATGCAGAAAGAAGACCAGAAAGAAAATATCTTGTTAAAGGTCAACTGAAGCAAAACAGTCTGCCTTCTGGAGTTTAAAGATGAGGACTTTGGTATTATACACAGAAATACTGAAATCCAGGGATTTGTGCTCTGTGAAAAATATTGAAATTTACAATTTTATTGCATGCTATAAGAAAAGCAAAATTGATCAAAATGTAGTTTTAAATAGTCTTTTGACTAAAATATGATTTTGGAGATTTTTTTCTAATCTAATGGCTTTATGTATAATTACATAATCCATCAACATTGGAAGAATAGTATGACTAGAATATGAAATACTTTTAATGACAAACTGTAAAAATAGCGTTAAGGCATCTTATTAAAAATATGACTTTCTTCCTAGGAAAATCAATGCATTCTTGCTATACTGTACTTCAGGAGGGTAGACTTTGGTTGCTTAATGTATTTGCCTGATAGAGACCTGGAGGCAAGAGGGGCTCAAGAAAGCTGGATAATATTCATGGTTCACTTCTTCTAAGCTCAAGATTGGTGCATTCCTATGAGTAAAAACCCAAGAAAGAGGCAGGAGACCTACATAGGGGCACAAAGAGCTTCTGGCAGAAGAAGGGCATATCCAGAATGTGGAAGAGGGGACAGGCCACTTGGGAAGAATACAGGACCATTATCAGAGTATGCAAGAATGCAAAGAGGAAGGCTAAGGTCTATTTGGAACTAAATCTGGCAAGGGTTATCAAGGACATCAAGAAGGACTTCTTCAAATCTATCATTAGCAAAAGGAAGTCTATGGAAAATGTGGGACCATGAGGTGCCCTGGTGGTGAAGGATGCAGAGAAGGTGAAGTTACTGAATATGTTCTTTGCTTCAGTCTTTACTGCCAAGGCCAGTCCTCAGGAACCCCAGACCCTGGAGCCAAGAGAGAAAGTCTGAAGAAAGGAAGAATTTTGCATAGTTGAGGAGAATCAGGTTAGAGATAATTTAGACAAATTTGATGCCCACAGATTCATGGGCCCTGTTGGGATGCGCACACTAGAGCTGAAGGAGCTGGCACATCTTTTCAGCCTATCTTTCTACTCACCAGAGATTAGTGACCTCTCTTAGTGCTTTAAAGGGTAAGAATCTACCTCTTTCATGATTCTGGATTGGAAAGGAACAAGTTTCTTGTGCAGCAAAGTTCATTTCACATTGAAACAACTTTCTTCTGGCAGAGTCTCTGGAAAGTAACCTTTCCATTTCTGCTTTTCTTTTTGCCTTTGGGCATAGTTGTTTAAGACTGACATGTCAGAAATGCGGATGCTGTGAGAAAGAAGATATGAATTCTATCTAGAAATTTGTGCATTATATTACAATAAAAATATTATTATGAAGTATTACACGTCCTGAGTATATTTCACCTTATTCCATATTGTATCAACATTCAGATGAATTCAGCATCTGAGGTAATACCTGCTTTCTTCAGTTTGAGTCTCAGAATAGATGAATATTTTTTATCATTATCAATAAGAAAATACTTATGTCACCCTGGATGTTGAAATGAAACTCAGTTATGTTGACCCTGATATACAAATGAACTGTTTAATAAAGATCACATTTATTGAAGTCTTTTAAAATTACTAGAAGTGATCTACTATTTTATATGATAGATGAGTTATTAAAAGAAGTCAGGAGAAGAACTGAGAAAACTTTTGCTTAAATTAAGTTCAGAGGATCATTAAAAATTTATTTCATATAGGAAGAAAATCATAACTAAGAATTTTCAGGAAATAAAGAATGAATTAGGTCAAACTCTTCAAAAATTACCATTTTTTCCCAACAGAAATGAATTTGAAACTAAGTTCATAGGCTGTTTCAGGGGACAGTTTACATCAGAAAGCTTAAAGTAGAAATTGCTACAGCCCAGAAAGCTCAATATATTATATTAAAAAGAATTTGAAGTACTATTGAGTATCCTAAGAAATTTCAGTATCCTAGAGTGCTGCTGGCTGGAAGATTTGGTGAGTGCCAAAATTGCTGGGCATAGTGTGGGGTCTGCACAAGCAGGTTCTGCTCTGAGATGCTGCCAGTCATGAAGATGCCACAGACCAGGCAGCTATCAAGCCCCTTGCAGTACTGTGAGGGCACAGGACTCCAGGGTGGGAATGAGAATCTATTTCTTCAAGTTTGCACAAGCAGCTCCATGCAAAAATCTGTGTTAAGCAGGATTAAAAGTGATTTTCTTTGCTTGAGGAAAAATCCTACTAAGGAGAAAGAGGCCTGGAGTTTTCATAGCAGAGATCACCTGTTGGCTAGAAGAGACCTAGAATATCTTTCAGAAATTGCTTAGTGAGAAGCATGTGTCAGTATGTTTCTTCCTGAGTTTGTTTGCTTTTTTGTAGAACACTGAAATTTTATTTATTTTGTCAAAAGAAAGAAAATGTCAAACCTTTGCACTCTTGGCATTTCAGCAGGTGAGTTCACCAGTGTATAGAGGAGGTCAATGAGCTGAACTTTGGCAGGGATATTAATATTTTATAATGCTCTGAATCAGCATAATTTATCTTACCAGTTAGGTCATGCCACAGTCCTTTTCCTATAAGTCCTGAAATATCACCAGCAGTTGCAAGCACTGCTCTCCTTGAGAGAAGGAGGGCTCTTAAGGCAATTTCAACTCAAAGCAAGCTCTGATCCCTGGCTGCTGTAAAATGAAAAGAGAAACTAATTCTTAATCCTTTTCTTTTTGCTGAACTAGGAAGGAATGCAAGTAAATAATGAGATATGATATTAATAAAAACTGCCAGCATTTAAATATCTCTCTGAACCAAGGAGGAAAATTGAGTAGAGCTGTCTCTATGCTCTTGATATGGCTTTCTATAGGGGGTTCCCAGACTACAGCAAGTGTTCTCAGGCTCTTATGGCACAAAACAGGAACTGGCAGTAAAGCATTCATCAGATGCACAGGACTCTAGAAGAAGTAAATCTCACAGAACTGAAATTCTGATGATACCCCTTACAATAACAGAAGAACAAGTGTCACTTGCCGGTGACTAGTTACTGTACTTCAAAATACTTTTAATGTGTTTCAAGACTAAATGAGAAGCACAACAAGCAAAGCTCTTAAAGATATTATAACTTAATTTCAGCATGTGGTATCAGTCCTACTGACTTGTGGTTACTACTATTGCTTATTGTGCTTGTTTCCCAATCTTATTTGCCACCTGCTCCTCAATTCCTGTCCCTTGAACAGTGCTCACGGGTAACCGATTTTTGAGAGGTTTGGGGGCAACATCCACTTCATTTTTTGAGTTTTCATATATCTGGCTGTAGTGGCAGGCAGGGAAGCCCAGCCTTCTAGCTTCCCTTGGTACCACACAGTAACTGGGATGCATTTCAGGGTGGGATCTCATGTCTCCTTTCCAAAGACATTACGATTCCCTTTCTTTCTTCCTAAATTAGGGAAGTGCTGATTGATGTGCTTGCCCAAAAGCAGGAATAGGAGTTATCTCTAGAAGATCTAACATGCGAAGAGTCTCATCTGCCAAGGCACCACAGTTCAGACCTGCTTTAATCCTCCTGTCTCAGTCTCTCTTCAGTGTTCCCACTTAGTGTTGGAAAGCTTGGTGATAATTTGGGCATGTAGAGAAGCAGATCACATATATTTTACCCTGTGCCTTATGCCATGATCTGAGCATGTGTTTTCAGCAGTGATGTGATAGTACCACTGAGCACCTAGCGTTGTTTGTTATACCAGTCTATAAATCTCTAGTTTTTCCTTCAGAATTTCCTATTTTACAGTCATAAATGTGCCTGCACACTTTAGGCACCTGTTGGCATACTGTTAATTATGGTAGCAGTAGAAAAATATTGAGGGTGTAAGAACAAGCTGCTCAGACTTTTTCAGTACTAAATCCACATGCATTGACTCACCTCTTCTATTTAGAAATCATAAATTCTGTTACATGAAACTTCATATTCATGGGCCATTAGCTTTGTTTATCACTTAGAGTAATTAGTATAAATTCATAGAATCATTTAGGTTGAAAAAGACCTTTAAGATCATCATCCAACCATAAACTTAACACTGCCAATTCTACCACTAAACCATGTCCCTAATTATAGAATCACTTAGGTTGCAAAAGACCTATAAAATCATTAAGTTAAACTGTAAACCTAACACTTTCTCCCTTCTTCAAATATCCTGGAGAAACAGAGCTTTTTAATTTCTCACTCTATTTTATAAAAGCAATTGGCAGTTCTCCACTTTCTTTTCTGTACTAACAGAAAAATTTACATATGAATGTAAACAATCAGATTTCATATACACATTTTCAGGTACATACTGTCAGAATTCCACAATACACAGACTGGAAAACATTTAAGATGCAGATTCAATAACGTTCCATTTAAACAACTGTTCCAGCATTTTCCCTGATGTTTTGGGCACAATATTTGTCCTATTTACATTGATATAAGAATCCAAATCTGTTGAGTTAGCTTTTGTGCTTTTAAATCCAATGATTATGACTGAATTCATAGTCATATCCCTTTGCTACTTTCTTTGTAGGACTGGAAATGGGCAGTGAAGCCTTTTTACCTGCAATTCTGTGTTTTCTGTGTGCAGAATGTCCCAATACTTAAGTGGGCAAGCTGGCACAGGAGTGTACATTGTTAAGATAGAAGGAGATAACATCAAAAATTAATGCAGCTTGTTTCAGGCAAACTCAGTAAACACTTATATTGTGTCAGTTTTGCAGTCAGAAATCATTTTTAAAACCTGACAATGGCTAAATTAGATATTTTTCCATTACAGCCTAGAAAAGTAAAAGTGTAATTGCCACTTGCATCTGGTAAAATGGATTTTGCTTGGTGATATTTAACACACAGTGAATGAGAAAGCAAAAATCAATAAAAAGTAAAATTTATAAATAATAAAAATATTATTATAAAATATTATAAAATCAATAAATACTGAAACTTTGTGCTTTCCCTCACTTTTCGTATTGTTGCCTAGGAGCACTAGGCAATTGATGCAAGTATTTATTGAGGAGGTTTGGATACCACACTCTTCTTGCATAATGTTTCTCTGTGAAATATTCATATTCCAGTTTGAGTTCATAACATATGTATTGAATGAAGTGCAGCAGGTTTGCTACAGGCAGTAAGTAAGAGGGGCTGTACTTTTCCAGAAGTAGAAACTCTCACTTTTAGGATTTCCACAGGCCAATATAAAAATACAATTTTTGAATATTGAGGACTGCAGCAACCTCTCCTCGGGGTGGGGGGCACGTTGCTGCCTTGTGGGCTCAGTGAGCAGAGGTTCCGGGCAGCTGTCGGTAATTGGACGCGTGCACTGTTGGTGAAGGGGATTCATCCTCATCTGAGGTCCCAGACTTGTGGATGGCAGAAATGAACAGTGTTGTCCATCGGGTAGCTCTATCCTTGGCTGAACACCTCTGTGTAAGCTAGACCTTGTGTGTCAGTGTACAAGAAGGGCACCCTTTGAAAATGCATCATCATCAGTTTTGTTTTTAACAACTGCTGAAAAGATGTGCTGAAAAGAAAACAAAGTAAAGCCCCTATAAATACTTCCTTGCCAAATTAAAATTTTGGGCAATTTTAATGCACTGATGTCATTGTCACCACAGAGTTTCTCTTTGCTCAGACATGGCATAGCTATAGTGACATTGTGTATATATATTAAAGCTGAAAGACTAGTTTGAAGTGAATAATTTATTTGATGTATTGATCTCTCCTCTCACCTTTTTTATCTGCCTTGTTCATTTAGACAGAAAAATCTTTGGTCGTATCCTGACCCCAGGAGAGTCTACAGTAAAATGCTGATAGACTTCACCAGAGCCTGGATCTTACCTTGGAGGTAAGCTCTTAGTAGCTCTTATGGAGCCTTGATATTTACAAAGCAAAACGGACTGATTATTTAAACAAGGGTACAAGGGATGAACAAATAGTTGTGTGAGCACTAAAGAAGAGATGCTTGCTCTGGGTCAATTCTCCAATGTCTAATAAGATGTGAGTGCATACCTCATGCTTTTCCTCAAGCTTCTTTTTGATAGACTGTTTTCATGAGGCCGTTGGGAAGAAAATACCTCAGAGACCTTTGCCCCTTTGTCAAATCCAGTTTTAGTTAAGCAATAGGCAGGAAAATTACTGAATGGGAGGGAAGGGAGGAGACACAGAGAATGATTTCATATGCCACATATTCTTGGAAAACATTTTAAAATTAATAATTTCAAAAGAATTTTAATTGGTTCCTCATTATTTCTGTTTTATTTTCCAGCTTTTTACATTAATCTCAAAAGGAAATTTTAATAGACCCTTCCTTTTTGCTAGGTGTAATTCTCAAAAGTCTGCCACAATGAAGTCTAATAAGCATGTGTGTCTCTTCGGTCTTAGGGTTCCTTTAAAATAAATTAGTGTGGAGGTGTGTCCTAGACTATCAGAAACCAAAGAGGAGTGAGGGAGAAAAGCAACTCATTCCAATTTCTGTTGCTTGTCCTCTACATGCACCAAATGATACAACAGAGAGATCATGCCTATGTTTTGCATTGATACCCAAACAGCTAAGCTTGGATCAAAGGCACTTTATATGTTTGTAGAAAGATATGACCTTTTCAGACGTAAGGAAAAAATATTTTGGAGAGCTACAGCGCATGTAGATGAAGCATATACTCAGTGCATTTCCAGAGAATCTTAAAATAGAACATGAAAAAAAAAGTAACAAAGGTCATTTGGAAAAGAATAGCCATAACACAAATCAATAATGAATTACATGAAGATCTCTGGCTTAAAGACCTGTAGAAACAGAGAGAGCAACTAGCAGCAGAAAACCTACTTCTATTACCCAAATTTCACCCATTTTGTGCAAGAATGACTAAACTTATTTTCTTGTAAGTCTGTAATCTGTCTATGAAACTCCCCACAAGTTTTCATAATTTGAGCACTGTTTACTTGTCTAGGTTTTGAGCATCCTCAATTTCTGATAATGTCAGTAAGCGCATTTAGCAGTGTAGGATACTGAGAAAGCAGAAGCTGCTGTGCACCTTGGAATATATAGGAATTTCATGTACTGGAGATATTAATAATTTTCTGGAAAGTATTATGTTTCCTGGATATGAGTTTGTATTTTGCACTTTGACAGCCAAAACGTGGATATAATTCCAAACTCTTATATAGTGACATGGTATTGAAGAGCTCTGAGCTATTGATCAAAACACGTAGGAGAACAAATGACAGACTCAGAAATGGATTTAACTGAAGGACTTCAGTTTTTTGACTTTAACAAAGCAGCTGAGCAACAAATGTCTAAAGGTTGCTTACAATGGTGGCAGTTAGACGTGAGTGCATGGTTACAAGTGTCCAGCTGTGAATCAGTGATTTGTGGCAGAACCCCCTGTTCAGCATGTAAAAGGACATAACCTTTGGAGTTGGGATAGAGGTTATCAAGAGAGGATTCTCCTAAAGTCTCTCATTTCTCTGCTTCTAGGTGGTCTGGATTCAACCAGCTTAATGGTAGTAATCTCATTGAGTTTCTCAAGTTGGTGAAAAACGTAAGAAATCAAAGTTGGAATATAAACATCCTCAAAAATGTTCCTATAGACAGTTCTCAACTGTCTATATAGGAGTTTGGAGTGACCAGCAACCTCTGCTAGGCACTTCAATTAAATATCTGAAATTAGACCGAATGACTCTAGCTGTGGTCCGTCAGCTAAGTCTATCTCATTTACCCTTGAGAAAGGATAGAGTGATTCTAGACAAATTTGTCTTGCCTTTCTGAATATGGAAATTTCATATCTCACTGTGCTTGTATCATAGGGAGAGGGAAAAAGATGACAAATATAAACTGACAGAAATAACTTTTGGATCTCCAAATAATATGAAAGCGCATTCTACTGCTAAGGTTTAAAAGAATGTCTGAGGCTAAAGGCTAGATTTTTAGTTTGTTCAAGACTTAATCTTCTCCAGATGTTGAGTCAGTGTGGGTTTTGATGAAGAATTTAAACAGAAGGGCCTAGCCCACATGTCATTCTGTGGTACAGTCATTCCCACTGGTGAGAATAGGAACGGTAAGAATAGGAAGCAAGTGAATAGAGACAGGTATACCGTAATTGCAAGCAAGTGAAAAAGTGTGTTTATACCTTTTGATAATCTATTTCCATATATCATAAATTTATGTTGCACAGCCTCATAAATTAATTCCATTATGCATAATTGTGCATCTATTCCCATGATTTAAATCCAAAGGACAATTACTTACAGAGGGCCATTCCTTGGTGGTTTCAGAAGAATTAATCCATGGTTCCATGCTGAATCACAGCTGGATTTCCTGGGTCTTCCACTTCAGTGTAATTCATCTGGGCCAGCTGCAGATTTGGAGTGCCTGCTTATCCAGAAATGAATTTTACTTGTTGCATTTGCAGCAACGCCAAAGGATGTGCTTGGCAAGTTTATATCCTAGTGGAATCTGACTCCCAGCACTGAAGAATTCAAACTCAAACTTTCTAGGGTCCAGACATGTCAGGTGCTCTGGAAGAGTCCTACAAGAATCCATAGCAAAATACAGGCAGCTTGCATGGCTGATGTGATCATGCCCCTGTCAAACTGATTCCAAGCTCATGTTTGATCCTGGCATTGAAGATTGCTTACCTAAAAAAGGCCTTATCAGCTTTCAGAGGACACGTGTTTGTGTCTATATTCATTTAGACCCTGACCCTCTTCCTCTGCTGGTTATTTTGTGAACACATCAGTTTTAGTGACAACACTTATGGCATAAATTGTCCATTCAGTCATTCCAACGCACGCCTGGAGCTGCTCCTCTGCAGCCTGAATAATGAGGTTGCTAATCCTGAAAGCCAGAAAAAAGGCTGCAGCAAAGGCTGCTTTAATCAGTTGACTCCCATTCTTATGAAGGTGATTTCTGAGCGCATATCCTATAACCTGAAAGCAATATGGGTTTCGAACATGCATCACCTTTTTTTGTCTTGAAATCACCAGCAGCTTTAGTAAGAACAACTCTTTTTTTAGTTTATTGCAACACTGTGACAGATGAGTTCTTCTTCATCCCATCACAGTTCAAGACCACATATGAAGTGGATTCAGTTAGAACTTCTCACTGCTCTTGCCTCAACCCTTAGATGATAAAAAAATGCTGGAATAAGACTTGCATTTTGACAAGATCCACCAAATATTTTTAGAAATCTGATCCTAACCTAGTTATGCATAGTTTTCTGCCTGTAGCCCTAAAGCTTGGGACTGACCCTGTGACTGGCAAAGCCTGAATACTGGGTGAATGTGACTGGGCTCCCCAAATATGTATTTCCTACAAAGCACCACTGTGGTCCTGTGGATGTCAAGAGTGACAGACTGTGGAAACACACTTCTTTTGCTGGCTCTCATTTCTGCAAGCACTCACTGACAACAACAATTGTCCCCTAAAGCTCTAAGGTGGGCTGTTTTCCAGTACTGTAGTTTTGGGTTTTCTTTGGACTTCGGCTTCCACTGGCTACATTTTCAGACTTACATTGAGTAGTTTTGGATGGTGTACTGACTTTTACTTTAGAAGACTGCTGGTATTCAAGTAGAGAGTTCATAACTAACACAACTTGAAGTCTGTTTAAGACATAATTCTACATTTATGTTAAAAATGCCTCTCTCAGTGGCAAAAATATTTTGAATTAGTTGTTTTTCTATGCCATTATTGAAAGAAACTAGAACTCAGTTTTCTTTGGGGTTTCAGAAGCACAATCTTTTTCTTCTCAGTAGATTATTTTCTTCATTTTTAATTTGTTTCTTTAATTTCTGGGCATCAAAATGAGGATAGAAACATGGTACTTCAGAAAATTATTAAGCAGCCATATTCCCAGGACACACAAAATAATAAATCTTTCAAAATCAGAGAAGGTTCCAGTGCAAAGTTCAAATTCAGATATCCTTCCTAAGGGTAACCATCTAGGGCAGTTTTGTTTACACCATAATTCCAGCTCCACTCTTGTTTCATTGCCTGAGTTGCAGCCTGAATTGTTAGGAAAAGTTTGATGTGAAGATATGAACAGTATAATCATATAGACTTTAAAAGGCTTATTTTGACTGAAACTTTAGCTTTTAAGCATTTTCCTATGGTAGCATTAAATCTAGTGGTCAATAACCGTGTAACATACTGGATACCAGTGTTGTCAGATATTTCACACCAGGTTCTAGTGGCACCAAGTTCTGATGTACAATGCTACCTTTGTAATTTAGGCACAAAAGTTGGGAAATGTTAAAGAAAATGACTAAAATAAAAGCCACGCACAAATTTATTTGGCTAATAAAATTACCGAAACTATGCTTTGCACAAGTAAAGAAAAAATGATAAAATTTCCTTATCCAATTAAAAGTAAACCAGCATTTTTTGCTACAGGAATTACAGAAAAACAATTCAGAGAGCAGGTACTCACCCCACAGTATCTTACCTTCTTATACAATCACTGGACAAATCCTGTCAGTGTTCCATATTAGCATTCAAAACAAAGGAAGAATGAATAGAAAGTAGTTGCTGAAATTTTGCTTTTCTGTTCACAAAACTTTTGAACAATAAGTAGAAAAACTATTGAAAACCACTTAGAATCATTGATGAAATAGAAATATGCTTCATGATTACATCAATGAAAATTGTATGATCCTTCCTGGTGGGGTCTAATGTGCCATATTTCAGCTCTCATCAGGACAACTGGCTGTAGAACATATAGTGATAGGCTGGATTTGTATATGTGTCTGTGTAAATTCAGACCTTGGATTATGAACCTTTTTTTTTTCCTGGAAGAGTCTCTTAAAAAACTTAAGTGACCAGAATTCACGGCAAAGCAGCTGACAGGAATGGCACATCCCCCTGCGCCCTCCTTGACTTCCAAACCCAAAAGCTGCTGTCCTCTCAATGTGTTTAGGAAAGTTAATGAAAATACAGTTTTATATTTGTAAGATGAGGTGAAAGAAAAGTCTCAAAAAATGCCACAATATTTTAAAAGGTGATTTTAGTCCTAATAGAGCCAGAAAATAGATGTACTGATTTCACTAGATTTGCTTCAATTCCCATTTGAGTCAATGGAGAGAATCCCGTTGGCTTTAAGTATGAACCAGATTAGCAGGATTTATGAAGCAATTGTGTTTTATCTGTGTTAGGAATAGAAAATTCTTGAAATTATCCCATTTTTGAGGAAATCAAATCTCTGTACCTGGACTTAAGATTGCATACTGAGAAAGAGGCAGGAAAAGACAAAGGTTCACTTAACTCATATAGTCTATTTGCAGTGCAATGTGCAGAGATACAGAAAATGCCTTCCACATCAGGAGGGTGGTAAAATCAATACTCCCATCCTTACCATTAGAAAGTAGTAAGTTTGGGGAGCAAGACTAAGAATGCAGAATGCTCTCAAATTATGGATATTTTAGCCCTTTTTCGTATAAACTTTGTTTTTATTAACATTAGGCCTCTGATCCTGAGACAAGTAGCTCTGAATTAACCTTTAAAAAAAAAAAAAAGAGAAACAAAAACGTATGTACAGACAAGCTTTGCAAGACGTATCTTTCCATGGTAAAGCATCACATCCTGTAATAACTGGAAAAATAATGGCACCTTTCCTTCTCACCTTTCTTTCACAAAGCCTGTGTGTGAGCTTCTTTTCTCTCTTGCCTTTAACACAGCCTCCTAATTTAGCCAACATTTCATTTATGAATGGGTTCTGAGCAAAAAACTTCATCCTATTTTCAAACTTCTTGAGGGTTCAGAGGCAATCAAATTAATCTTCAAATGAAAATGATGAATGTAAATCAAATAAGTCCTATATATTTTTTTTCTAATGACATCAGTTTCTCTTTTGTCTGCCTTGCCTAGAAAGAAGCCTGCATGGTCCTTGTCTGTGAAAGACTCATACTTCAGTCAGCAATCTCAGAGAGTTTGATTTAGGATAAGGATTTTACTGCTGCCTATTTTTATAGCTGAGGTTTATATATGTGTGTTCTACAGTTCAGCGAGGTTAGAGGTGCATCATGCTGTAGAAGCATCAGTGCTTTCTATTCTCCCCATTTTCACTGGAAAGGTGTTACTTCTTTGTATTGAATTTTTCCCATTATTCGAAGAACATTTGATAATTTAAGAAGTAGCTCTTTCGCAAACACCTCAGCATCTGACCTGTCATTACACAGGTATAATACTACATGGAGAGAACATAGGAGACTGTAGTTCCTTCCCCCAAAATTACCCTAGGATCTAGAGAGCAGCTGCAGTCTCGTTGCTTATCTTTTACATCTCAGCCAGAGCCATCTTTGTTACCAGGATTTGTATTGAGCAGTCACAAGTCTTGCAGATAAAATAGGGAGTGATTCCTTTTGTAGTAGGACTTTAAAAAGCCTTTAGTGCTACACTCAGTTGTACACCAATGAGCTCACATGGAGATTATAGTGCCAGCTCAGAAAGATAATGTGGACAGCATTATAGGTCTTTGTGGGCTTTGAAAATTGTGACTTGACTATAATATTATGCAGTATTTAAAAAGCATTAAAATGAATAGGCTAAGGGCAGTCAGATACATACGCAGCAAAATTCTGTGTCTTCAAAATTATAGTGTTAGGCATGTTTATTCAGTCAGTGATCAGAAGGGATAACTGGATGAGAATTCCTTAAGTGCTTTATAATGGCTATGGATTACAGAGTAAATCATGCATATTTTGTAGTTAAAATAAATTGATTTTATGTGGCTACAGAAACTACTGCTGCCGTATTTTGGGGGTAGATGTGTCCCCACTACCATACTTAAATCCAGACATCAATAAAAACTTACAAAATACAGAAATGCCCCAATGAAATTCTGAGGGTTTTGCAGTTTCTTCATTTGATGACCGATTTAAATACTGTAATCCTTTTTTGTTTTATTTGTATTATATTTTTTTACAAGTACATAAAGGAAGAGTTAAATCTGATAGTGATGTAGCTCGAAAATTGTGAAGATTAGGATCTTGACCTTGGAATTTTCTTGTTGATATGCAGCAGGATACAGTGTTGTGATGCTCAACTGAGTGTTGTCATTTTGGAACACGCAGCTGCAAGTGAGGTACCTCTGCTGCCTGCAAGGCATTGTGAGAAGTGTGACAGCCCCAGAATTGCAACATAAAGCAGAGGGTGTAACCGAGTACTTACAGGAGTAGATTTGAAATTGTCTTGGACACTCAATCCCATGAATATGGAATGGTTGTATGGAGTAAAATGAAGGCTCAAGCCTGGAACTATTTTATTAACCTTCCTCTTCAAAACGGAGAACACTTTGCTGTTGTTTGGAAAATTGGCAGCTGGAGAAACTTTGTTTTTGAGGTAAAGCCTTTATTTCTAAGCTCCAGTGTCAGGACTGCTCATCCATTCCTTATGATTGTTTAGGCACAACGTGTAGGGAAGGCTAAGAACAGAAATCAAAACATGATACCTCTTTCTTAATCTCTTTCTTATAAACTAGCAGTCCAATCACCAATGCTCTATGATTTTCTGCACTTCCTTTCTTTCATGCAATGACCCTTGTCTTTCCACAGCATGGCTCCATGCTGCAGGGAAGGGTAGGAACTGCATTTCTGCTGCATTATTGAGTCTGCTATGTTTAAATAGGAGCTATTTAACCTTTAGCTGAAGGAAGATCAAATCTGTCATGTTCTAAGGAAGTCCCATAAAGCACTGAACTGCTTGGTAAAGTTGAGCCAATGTCCTTCCATGCATTTCCTATGCAGATCTCTTTTGCATACAGCATTTCACCAGCATCTCTTAAGTCTGCTTAGAGAAAATCTAATTAATAACACTTAGAAGTCTACCTTATAGAGGCAATGACTTTGAGGATCCTTCTTGGGCTCTGGTAACACAGAATCCCAGAAAGGTTGAGGTTGGAGGGGACCTTCTGTCTAACCCTCCTACTCAAGCAAAGTCACCAAGAGCAGGCTTCTCAGACACTGTCTGCGACATGGGCAGAACTTTAATAAGGTGATGATGGTTCTGTCTTCATGTAGAAACAGAACCTTTTAAATTTCCCTGGAAAAAGATATCAGTTGTATGAGGAACCATTCAGAGTTTTTGAGGATTAAATTTTTAGCTTCATGTCTGTACTCAGGGGCTGTCTGAACATATCCTCACTTTTGGTGGATTGCTCTAGTGTATGTGATTTTTCAGATTAGATATAATAGATATCCAGAAGGTTAATGTCTGTGAACCCTGAGGGGTATTCTCTAGGCTGAAAACAATTCAGTTGAATAGGGAGGGGAACCTACTAGTATCAGTTTGTCAGATGCCACAAGCGTTGCAATCTGTAGGGAAGGATTTAGTCTCTTCAATCAGATATACAGACATTTTGCTATGAAGATTACACTGGTATGGACTGAAAAAGCTAATGAAGATGCACTTTTGGAATATTCCTATATTAAATGACAGCTCAGAGAAAGGAGAGATGGGACGTGTTGTGGATATTATCCTGAAGCACAGTGGAGGATTTAATGGATGCTTTTCTTTCACTGGGAAAAGTCCAACTCTGCTCATATATTTTTTCCTGCTGTACAGATTCCTATAATCTTAGTTCTTTGGATGCTAGCCTATTCAGCACTTCTCTTGCTTTAAAGATGGCCTGTCCAGTGTTTATTTTGCCTTTTGTCAGCACAAGTTTAAAATTTAGAAAAGGCTGGGTAGCAGGAGTAGGAAATACAGTGATTACATAAAGTGCAAAAGTTGAAGTTACCTGCACCATGTAATTTAGCCATTTTCAAGGTAGTTAGATAAGAATCCCTGTAATGCATGGCTGGACTTTAGGTACAATATTATTTTTTGTTAGCTGTCATTTCAACTTATGGCACTTATGGCAGTCATTTTAGCATACTCATTTCTGAACATGTATCCCCTGTAATGCAGTCAATAGGAGAAGCATGTTAGTGAAACAGCTGTTAATTTTCCACCATGAATGGATACTCCATCCTACTTGGCAGATGTTTTTCCCTTCAAGTTCAATAAATATTTATGTCAGCCCTGCTGTCAAGTAGTAGTCTCAATAACAGACAGCTGCTAAATTAAGATACTTTTCTTGGCAGTAATGGAAAGCTAATAATGCGATTGCTTTATGCAAGTCTTGGAGAAGATTTGCCTTTATAATTATCATAAGAGGTTGAACTGCAAGTACAAGAATAATAAAACATAACACCAGGTAAATAGAGGTGAGAGAACATAAAGAAATCAGGTTCCCTTCCTTGATAGTGCTGTTTCAAGGGGCGGCTGCAAGCGAACTTCAAGCAAAGAAGGCAGAGGAGTTGGGGGATAGTGCTGCAGATTATGACTTGCTCACAGAGGTGTTCCTCCATCATTGTGTCTTGGCAGCTGTAGGCATAGGTCCCAGCACACACAGATGGGTGCTAGTGGGCAAGAACTGTAAGAAAACTGCTACACATTCAACCAGATCTACTTTTTCCTTCCAGTCATCCCTCAGCTTCTCTGTCCTTACTTTGTTGTATCCCCAGTAGAATGGACAGATGGAAAATTACAGCTGCTTTTTGCAGATACAGTTCAGGAAAGAGACCTTGGAATCATCACTGACAGATCTCTGAAATCATTGTCTCAATTTGCAGCAGCAGCAGCTAAAAAAAGCCAGCACAATATTGGACATCAGCAGAAATGGTATTGAGAACAAGACAGACATCAGCATTTTGCCATGATATAAAACCTTAGTGCACTCCCATCTTCAGTGCTGTATGCTGTTCTAGTCTCTGCATCTCAAGAAAGACATAGTAGAGTTAGAGAAGCTACAGAGACCGGCAAATAAAATTAGGGTGGTGGGACAATGGTTTATACAGAGAAACTGAAAAAAACCTAGGAATTACCATGAAGGGAATGAATATAGGGAACACAGAACCGTTTTTCACCAAATTTCACATGACCGTATTTAGGCTGCACTCAACAAAACCCGTAGATCAGTAACAAATGAAGAAAGCACTTCTCCAAACACTTGGTTTGCAGACTTCACAGAATAGTATCTCACCAAATTTCTAAGGTTAGAAGGAACCTGTAGAGATCATCTAGCCCAACCTCCCAGCTCAGAGCAGGGTCAGCTAGAGCCAGATGCTCAGGGCTGTGTCTATATGGGTTCATTATCTCCATGGAGTCTACAAATTCCCTGGGCAACTTATGCCAGTGCTTGACCATCCTCATACTAAAATCCTTTTCTCTTATGCCTAAATGTAATTTCTTTTGTTTCAGTTTGTGCCTCTTGCCCTGTCACTGGGAACTACTGAGAAAATTCTGGCTCCACCATCTTTGCTTAGCATTGTGAGATATTTTTTCAGATGGTGAAGACCCCCCCAACAAAAGCCTCCTCTTCAATAAGCCCAGGTCAGTCAGTTTCTCCTCGTAGGAGAGATGCTCCAGTTCCAGTCATCTGCATGACCCCTGGCCGCACTTGTTCCAGTATGTCCTTGTCCCTTTTGCACAGGTAGCCCCAAACTGGACACAACACTCCAGGTGTGTCTCAACAATGCTGAGCAGAGGAGAAGGACAACCACTTTTAACCTGCTGGCAATGTTGTTCTTAATGGAGCCCAGGAAGCTGTTGCCTCAAGGGCACAGTTCTGGCTCCTGTTCAGCTTAGTGTTACCAGGATTCCCAGGTCTTTTTCTGACAAGATGTTTTCCAGCTGAGTGGCCCTCAACATATACTGGTGCATTTTTCTCCAGGCACAGAAGCTTGCCTTTTCTGCCTGTCAAGATGCCTCTAAATGGCAGCAAAGCCATCTGGTATATCAACCACTTCTTCTAGCTTTATCATCTGCAAAACTGCTAAGAGCGTGCTAACCAGATCACTAATAAATATATTAAACAATATTGGTGCTAGCATTGGTCTCTGGTGTACATAGCTGGTGTCTGGCCTCCGCCTATTGTGGCATTAACTGTGGGACCAAGTGCTCTCTTCTCTTTCTCTCTCCAGCCATTTCTCCTCAACCTCACTGATTTCAAATTTCATTGGTTCTTTGACATCTGTCTGGCACTAGTAGCACAGCTGCATATAACCTTCTAGACCAAGTAAGCTCTCTTCTCACCCAGCTGATGAATTGAGACATCCTGGTATATTCACTGGCCACTCTATACTCTGCCTGTAACTAGAGGGAGTTTTCTCTGAGGACAAGCTATCCCAGAATGTTCTTGTATTTTTGGCAAGAAACACAGTACTGGAAATGTACATCTTCCCTATTGTTACAACCTGCCCCTGAAGGCAACTGAGGTTCTTGTTGATAGATCTCTTGGGCTGGATTAGAGTGAAATGACACTAAATGACTGGTGTTTATAAACATACATGTAAACAGCGGGTTTACTTTAAAACAATTTTGTTGCAATGGAAAGGAGGTATGTAGCCAATTTGATTATTATTATCTTTAGTAATGTAGCAACGTGAAAGTATAAAGATCACTTAAAATATAAGGAAAGGGAAGAAAGAGAAAGGATGAAAATAGATAGTGGAGAAGCAAGATATCACCATTCATGTATGCAATAATGAGACCAGATTGTAGCAATTTTGATGTCTTTTTGCCAAAGCAATGGTCACTTGATCCCTTGGGCTGGGGGAAGCCCACAAAACAAAGAGTTCCATGGGTTCAGGTTCAGGAGGGAATGCCCAGATACCTCCCATGGCGGGGGGAGGGGATAGTTTTACACTGTCTGGGGCAAGACTGTGGACCATGTGCAGTCCTTTGGTGGAAGGCCCCAGAAATCAGTCTGGGGGCACTTTGGGGGTTGTTGGCAGTCACAGATGTGACCGAAGATTACTTGAGTGGTCTTTGTTTGACCAGTGATTTGTGTATGAGCAGTTGCTTCCTTTCACACAGTTTATCATGGTGGGAATTGTTATTTGGATGTGTTAACAAGGATGTGCTAAGCACAGCTTGCCTCTGCCAGGCCTGGAATCAGTGCCCTCCTGTCGCAAATTCCTCCCTTCTCTGCTTACCTCAAGTTCCTGCTATGGTAGCTTGTCTTATGCCAAGTTCATTCTGTGGCCTTGGCAGTGCTTGAGGCAGGAAACTGCGCGCTCTCATAGTGCTCTTTAACTCCTCACACCTATTCGGTGAAAATTTTGAATAGGGAAGCTGTGCCTGAGGATGTTGGAACATGAGAGTGTTGTCAGGGGTCACACCATGTGGTGGTGGGGATCGTACATTTCCAGATGTGGAGAATGGTACATTGAAGGACAGCCACCCCTATACAGGGGCATTCTAGAGTGTCCCAGAAAAGCCACTTAAATGTTTGTCAGTTGGGGTACTCTTCATGCTGCATGCTCTAGGCAGAGTAGCCAGTCAAACAATTTGACATTGAAAGCTTTGAAATAAATGCATGCATTTTACCAAAAAGAACTTTTTTTTTTTTCCCTAATTGGGCTAGGATTAGAAAGAGGAAGTGACAGAGTTAAAAAGTTAGTGATGTTTAAATACACACATGCATACACACACCTGCACGGACTGTCACACAGACATATGTGCATACACATCAGCACTTCCCAAGAAGTAACGTATGGTTTACTGTACTTCTGAGGCTGGAGGAGTGAAACCCAGACCATGCATGATGGTGTTTCCATTGGTTGATACTAAATGGTCAGCACTTAGCAGACAAGTGTGGCAGATGAAAGGCCACTTCCCCTTACTCCCACACACAAGCTTGAAACAGGAATAAATTGTAATAAACTGCAAAATGCTGATTTTTAAATGTTACAGGCTGTGGCTAAAAGTAAGATATTATTTTTTATTTCTGTATTACTGTGAGTGTTTAGCTCTTGATTCTTTTAAACTCCTTCTCTCCAAAGTAAGAAAGAAATCCTGTCTAGCCATTTATGGTGCCAGGATTACTCCCAGAATCATATTTTTGAAATGGTGTTTGATGCCCCTTGAAAGAGGAAATCCTACTTTAAAAGTATGATTTTTATAGATATATTGTTTCATTTTGAGGAAACTGGGCATTTGAACCCTATTAATATATTTTATATGAATGAAAGGTCCCTGGACTCAACAGGGAAGCTGAGTCCTGTTAGTCTTCTGACCACTGGAGATATAATATTTTTTAAAGTGAAAAGAATCGAATAGCTTGTGTATTAGCCCTATATTGCAAGCTGCTGTGAGCACTGTGTGGTGCTCAATACAGTAGATTGAATCCAGCTGAAAACGATGCATTTCAAGTCATGTTTTGTTGTGGCGTTGCAGAAACCACAGAGGTACAAGGGTGTCAGGAGCCAAAATCCAGTGGGCTTCTGAAAAGGTTATCCACCATAAGTGATACTTTCACAAGACCTGTGTAAGGTTACTGTACAAGACATAACATATTCAGCAGGGCTGTGAAAGGATCACTCACCATCTGGCACAACTCCCTTTTGGATGGACAGGAGATGGCAGAACATCTGGCAAGATTCAAAGGGCACGTTGATGCCTTTAATTGCTCGAGATCCTCACTGCTCATGGTAGGCAGAGCCTGCAGGGTTAAGGCCACTGGAAATGAGGCCCCAGCAAAACCTGTCCCTGTTTCTCAGGACACCCTGGCTATGTTGTACCTCTGTTGTTGTCTCCTTTCCTCATCCTCAGGTCAGCAGCTTCTTCCTATAGCCTTTTAGTGTCATTCTGCTCACAGGGAAACCAGGACCTCGCAGGAACAGATGTGCTTTGTGCTGTTTTCCCTTCCTGATGAGTTCAGTGGGAGCAGAAACTCTTGGGTTTGTATAGGTGGTAAGATTTCAATTTATCCTAATCTAAGATCGTTGCTCCACAACCAGGCTGGTTGTGATGTTCACAGGGGTTCAGCCAACCCAAATGATGTCTTTCCCCAAAATAGAAAAATGTATGGTAGTGGGGAATAGTCCAAGCTCTGCTTTTCTTTGGAAAAGAATCATTCTTTTAAAAGGAGAAAATGGCTTCTTTATCTACAGCAGTCTTCTTGCTAAAACACAATGCTGAGGAAACTTTAAGGGCTAAATTCTAGAAATTCTCTCAGAGTCCACAGTCTCAAAGCTTGTATGTGAAGTTGTTTGTGCTGTATTGAAAGAGATAAAACCAAATTGTTCCCTCTTCTGAATGTATTATGGATCCACTATTTATTTAAAAATATGTTAAGGAACTCTTCCTGTATAACCAGTTGTTACATTGGGGTATGCAGCAGAATGTGATTCCCCATTTACAAAGAGAGTTTTCTGCTCTCCCAGCTATTTTTATTTCATTTCTAATCTGTGCTAAGGCATCTGTGAATATGATAACTCAGCCCAGACAGAAGAATTCTTAATCTGAAGAGAATGGAAATTACTGAACATTTCAGTTTAGCATCCATTTACTAAACTAAATAACTTAGAGAGGGAGAGGAAGAGAGGAGGCGGGGGATAAGGGTGCATTTTGTAGCTCTGAATTTCTATTTCAAGTGAAAGGAAAACATTTAACCAAATGTCTCATTAATGAGAGCCTAAAGAACAGACAGAACTTCTAAACATTTCTTACTTGTAGCAGTAAGAGTCCAAAGACTTTGATTAAGCTTTTCATATCTAGAACGACATTCCTCCCACATGCCCTCCTACCCGCACCCTAAATTTGCAGGCAACTTTAAATACCTTTAAATACGTATGTTGAAGGACCTTTATGCAGACTGCATCCTCTTTGCAAGTTGCATACAAATCTGTCAGAATTTTGTATTCTGCCAGTAATGTGGATAAAATATATATATATCAATCACTCAAAAGTTAAAAAGCTGCAGCTTTCAGGCTTTCATTCATAATATACACATTCAAGAAAAACAAGTTGTATGGATATGTCTAATGAATACCCCATAGAACTATTAGCCAGAGAGCAAAACTGAATTGATTATCAGACTTTTATCAGACTTTCAAAATTTGATCCATCACACACATTTCAGCTAAGATTGAAAGGAAAACAAACAAAGACTTCCAAAACTTCATGTTCTTTTAGACACAAAACAGCTTTCTTCCCTGCATTTTTATATTTTAATCGGCTTCATGCAGTATGTTCAATCCTCCATGAAGGCAATTCAATCCCCAGAGCCAACAGCTTTGTCACTTTTTTTTTTTTGCTGAATTGAAAAAGAAATCACTTCAAAGCGGTGGCAGAAAGGAACTTATTTACTTAAAGTGTCCTAGCACCTTTAAATTGTTTTGCAGTTGGCATAGGGAGTTACAAGAGTTACAACTGGGACAGTCTGTTGAGGTGATTTCTCATTACACAAGATAAGTAATTTGTGAGACTCCTTGTTTCTGCTAGCTAATGGCCATACAGAACTTCAGTATAAATCAATTACTTGGGTTTCCAAAACACAGAGTTAAATGTCTCTCAGTTATAAAGGTGTGAATCCTTCATTTTGGAAGATTCTTCCAAACACATGATAATGTAATAAGCTTAGGTACTGAGCATCTATATCCTCCATGTTGTTGTGTTGAAGTCTGTAAAAATTAAAATCAGATATATACTAGACCTGACCCACAGAAAGGTTCTAAGTAGCAGATGAACCCTCTCCTATGGTAGAAGCACCTAAGGCTGGCTCCATATTTCCTCCAGCATTTAATTTCCTGACTCAGCATAACTCTGCTTTCACGTTTGTGGGAAGAAGTGTCTTGGCATAATGGCCACGCACCAGCTGACAAGGTTTGTCCAAGAAGGAGTAATTAGCTCCCTAGTTTATTCTGCCATTAAACCTTTATGATGTACAAAATCATAGAATAGCTCATGTTGCAAGGGACCCATGGGGATCATCTAGCCCAATCCCTGCTCCTTACAAGGCTAACTAAAACCAAGAGTGTCATCCAGATGTCTGGGGCCCTTTTGTAGCGGAACATTGCTGGAACCTCTTGTTAGAGATGCTTTCTTTCACACATTCTCACTTTAGGCAGGTCTGTGCTCCTTGAGGTTGCAGCTGTTTTCAACTATGCATTTACTATTCCAGTGCAATGACTCATTTTGTTCCCTATGGTTTTTCAAAATCCTAGCAAATACCAGCCTAAAACCAGCTCACATCTGCTCATCTGCTCATCTGTTCAGGGCAAGAGACCGACTTTTAGTTTCCCCTTATAAATAGAATAATTCTACTATAAAGTCTCTAGGTCCTATATTAGCATGTCTGCCTCAGAAAAGACACATGCTTAAGACAAAAGTAGGACCTAAATCACGAACTAAGATTAATTGGATTAAGCTCTAGTAGGTATTATCCAATAGAATATATTCTTCTCCATGTAACAGACTGAGCATTTCTTAATGGTAGTGGCTAGTGTGTAGAGGCAGATAGATGTCTAGCCTTAGAGAACTCATACATTTAAAACTGGATTTCTAGACCTACTTTTTATGAGACAACCTATTAAACTATTACCATGTAATCTGATTAATAGAAATGTCTCTTTCAAATATTTTTTATTCCTTTTGTAATATCCATCTGTACAATAACATGAGTATATCGCTCAGACTATTGTAATCAGTGAATGAAAATAGAAATACTGTGTCATTAAATGCAGTAGCTGTTGGCATGTGCAATAATGCAAAATAATTACTTTTATGTATTAGGACAGTAGATGTGCTTATCTCCATCATTCTATAAGGAGTAAAAAATGTCTAGTGCAGTTCACAGATGTTGAAGCAAACCCCTCCCAACTAAAAAGAAAATCAAAATTAATGTTGTTCTGCAAAAGCATCTCAGAGTGAAGCCTGTGGAATAGACAACTTGATTACAGTTCTCAAGTAAATTGAGAGTTTCTCTAGAGAAACTGAGCATGGTAGTTGTAGGTAATATCTGCCTTAGAAGCATTTCATGAGGCCAAGTGTACTTTGCCTAGTATTTTATAATGGTAGTAATATTGCCTGTGCATATGTATATTTTAGAACAATTCCCTTAGGAGTCTGCCAATTTAGTCCCATTGACTGCAAAGGGAAGGTGGGGATAAGCCTTAGGATTTGCCTTGGTTGAGGCAAATGATCAAGGCTTGTGATATATAGGTATCAACATTAAAGCAGTAAATTGGGTAGTTGCTACAGAAACCTTAAAAAAAAACCCTTTGAGTGATATGGGTGCTACAACGTGACACTTATTACAGATACAGCTGAACCAGCTTGTAGTTTTGAGGTATAATAGGAGAAATTCTAACAGTTATATGTTATTTTGGAAAAAAATCCCCACCCTTTAAGTACAACTTTGAAGTACTTTAATGCTTATTTTTTTTGTGTCGCCTCTTAAATAATTTTTCAAAGTTTTCTAATTGAATTTTTTTAATCATAATTGGTGTAAAACCTTGGTGAAAAATATTCTTTTTTTATGTAAAACTGAAAGTTTGCTGTTACAAAAATAGGCTTTTTATTGTATATCAAACTCCCTAAATACTTATTGCTGCAACAAAGTGACAAGGAGTGATATGTTTAGTGCTGGAAACCTGTCAGGAGGATTCAGGGCCGAGAATAGTGGAATGACTGAAAAGGGCTGAGCTGACTTAACAGCTATTTGCAACAGAGAGTGGTGATCCTGCTCTTCCTCACCTTGTCACTTCCTCCCTTCAGTCCCTTCCCTGCTTAGGAAAGTATTCCTCTTTGCTTGTCCTGCTGCAGGCAGGAACCTGGCCCTTGAGCTAATTCAGTTTGTTAGGCTTGTCCTGGTTTTGCTGAGATGGTGAGCGGAAGCCCACTCCCAAGGGAGACAAATTAAGACCAGGGCTGGCACAGGCTGGGGCAGCAAAGTGCTGAGGAGAATTGAGGACAGGAGAGGGTGGGGAGGGAACTGGGGGGGAAGTAGGAAGTTGCTGTACCTGAGTTTAGCCTGGCTCATTGCTGTGGTGCCACTCACCTTTCTATGTGAGAAGGCTGGAGCAGAAAAGACAGACAGGCACATGTTTTTCTTCACAATTCCATTTGATCCAACTGTATAGGAAAAGAAAGCACTCTACATTCAGTTGCTGCAACAGAAAAAATTGTAGAGGCTAGAAAATGATGAAGGAGGATTGTTGTGGGAGGGCAGAGGTGCCGATCAGGCTTTGCATCCACAATGGGGAAACCCAGAATGGCAGTGATAATTCCTTCTTTTCCTCCATCATCCCTGGGCTTGTAAGGGCTGTGATGGCACCTTCCTGTTCTGCCTTCTCTGTTCCACCAAATATTGGAGGTTTCACATGTGTTGGACATGGTTGCATGCTGCACCTGGTTCTGCCCCATTTCCTAGGTGGCATTCCCATATTGACCATCCAACAACAGTTGTATTTTGTGTTTACTGCTCCAGGTCATCCAGAATTGTCCTGTGCCGGTATCAGCAAGGCTTCTTTTATTGTCTGATCCTTGTGCTCTCATGGGCTCTGGCTAAAAATTACAGGACAATCCCTTCTGGCATCAGTGAACTGTTGCATCTTCCCTGTGTTGTATTATCAATGCATTTGCTGTTGTAAATGAATGTAACAGTGGGGTGAAACCTATCAAAGTATATCAGTATCTAATCCAATGCAGAACTGAAAGAAGAAGGAATATTTCCTTTGAATTTTTTTGTTTTGCAATGAAGTCTTTTTTGACATTTAAAAATAAATAATATGCTGGTTTATATTTGTAAGTAAACATATGACAAGTTGCTGGACAATACAAAGTTGCAAATCTTTACATTCAGAGATCTAAAATTATTTTTGGCAGTAGACTACTATAATCTGAAAGAATATTTAGGCATCTAATTCCCTTAAAATGTTCTTCACCCATGAAGACAAAAGCCATGAACTTTGGGAACCTCTTTTTGGACAATGCTTCTTTAAATGAAGATGGTAAAAGGCATGAAAATGGCTGAGGCAGGCACAGTTGTGGAACAAGATGTGTTAACTGAAGAACTCCAAGTTTGGCTTCAATGCTCCTGAAATTATGGAGTTGGTCAGAGATGTCCAAGACAAGCTACAGCAAAGAACCCCAGAAATTGAAGTCAACTCTATGTATGTAGGGAGTGTATTAAAAAAGAACAGCTGTGAATCTTAAGATATTCACATCTTCACCTCGGGGACTTTGTCTTCATCCACTTAACCATCTCATCTTTACATTGCAGAGAAAATAAAGCCTGAACATCTTCTGCTTTGTCTGACAAAGTGCACCTCACAATCAAATTATGCCTTATTTGCTTTAGATCCAGCTTTCCTGAAGTCTACCATCAGGGATATATAAATGTTCAACTCCCCTCACTTCCCCACTCCTTCTCTGCAAACTTAAAATAAAAATTAATAAAAAAATTAATTGGATTATAGACCAGGCTTTTACCTCAAGGCTTTCCCTGGGGTGAAATAATATTTCTGCATTTTTTTTCTTTTTTTTTTTTGTGTGTGAGTGTTTTTATATTTGCTATAGAACTTGGAAAGACAATTTTTTAGTGAAAGTAGTTGTTGTTCCATTTTGTCACTTTGTCATTTTTCCATTGTCACTTTCTTTTATGAAGAAAATGAGCACAGACTTATCGTAATTGCCTAATTAAGCAACTTTATATCTATGACTTTTTAAGTAACAATATAAACCACTATAGATGCAAAGATAAAATAGAAAGTAAAAGTCTTATATGGCAAATGTTACCTCTTTTGTTTTGTCCCTTCTTCTCAATAGTGGTCCCAAGAATGCAGCAACTTGAAAAGGTAGATGTTAATTTTTCTTCCTTAGCATCTCAATTCAAAGCTGAGGAGTAGAAGCAGGGAAGAAAGTAACTTGGGGATTTGTTTTTAATGTTGCTAACAACAAAGTCTGAATTCTCCTAGCCTTGGCTTCCTAGCTTGATCAACCACTCTCTCCAAAACCCATTTTTGGGAGTGCTCATGCTCAGTTTCCCAGCAGCTTCACTGTGTAGTTCGATTGTGCCTTGTTGACTTCAGCAAGTTTTCTGAGTGACTACCACGTCCTGAAGTGGAGAACTTTAGGCTGTCAGTGTAAGGAATGCGTCACTGCCTTTTAAGAGCTGAACAGGCTGTGGTGGCGTGTGTCAGGGTTGCTCAAGCAGCCTGCTGAAATCAGTGGCATGTGGCAGACAGTTGTATATAGCTTTTTACGCTGCGTTTCAAGCTAAAGGCTCCTTAGAAATCATAAATACTGCATAGCACCAGAGGTGATATTTGGGAAAGAGTAAATATCCAGAGCAAAGCCCAGAAGTGAGAGAGAGCAAATTAAAAGAGATGTGGGACCATTAAAGAAAATTCAAAATAAAATCACCTTCCCCTGAAATGCTGTAGCAGAGTCCTAGAAAAGAGTAAAGTAAGGGTGTGCTATCTAGATGCAAGTAGATGTACTCTTTGAGAAAGAAGATTTGGAAAAGTTAGCATTTCCCTCCTATTTCTGGATGTGCGGCTACAGATCTTAAACTGTCTGCATGTAAGCCAGGATGAATTCGAGTGAAGAACACTATATTCTCAAGAAAAGCAAAGTAATTGAAGCATTGATTCCAAATAAAATAGCAAAAGGTAGGAAAGTTCTTTTGAAGGTTCTTGACTGACATTAACTTCGAAAATCAGGCATGAGGTCATGCTACTTTGACAGATTTCATTATTGAGAATTGATTTTGATTGAAATCAAAGATCTAAACCAATATATCAAGCCTGGACTAATGGAAGTATTAAAAAAAACTTCAAGTGGCTAGAAAGTAAAATGTAAATTTAGTAGACATTTACTAAGGAAACATGAGTTAGGTTTAGGGTTATTATCAGCTAAATATATCAAAGAAACACTAATGAGCAAGTGTCTGTGAAGATATAAAGTTATAATAAGAGCATGAGACAGGAAAGTTACATGTACACAAACATATGTTGATGACTGGAAAATATGAAACCAACTGCAAGACAGATTGGTGTTTTCCAGGAGTATGCAATCAGAACCAGCAAAATTAAGACAACCAGCAATCACATTGGCAGTGTCTGGTGGAGTGAAGAACCATTCTGTACAGAGGCAAAATACAGAAATTGATAGAGGAAAACATACAACTTTAGTGGAGACTGGTGCAACTGCTGTGAAGTATTAATGGGGAGCTAATGCTTGGGTAAATGTTATATCTGAAAATATTGTAGATAAGAAACATAACTGCATAAAACAAGAGCCACTAGAACTGAGGGCTTGCAGAGAAGACCTAACTGCTGTTCAAGCATTACATGAACTGATACAGAAACCTGTAAGAAAAAGTGGGTCTGGTAATTTACTGTGAGCAATAAGCCAATAATGCATCTAACAAATGGAAAATCCTTGGTTTGCTTAATGGAATACCTAAAGGTCAGCTGGGCATAAACAAATGTAAAGGAAATGTTGAATAGATTGGGACATCAGAGGAGTTAGGGAGACAAATGTACATGCTTACAAGGAGTACATTTAAATGTTCACTTAGTTTTCTCTGAGATTGCACATTCTGTTTAAAACAGAATGTGATCTGTATTAAACTTGTATTTGCTGAACGTAGAAATCCACAGATCTTATTTGATGTTGCTCAAAATTTTTGTATTAGATTCTAGATTTCAACATGTATGAAGTTCCAGATCTACTCAGCAGAATGTCTGGTAGAGAATATCAGTATCATTGCAAAGACTGCTAAATGCAGGTTAAGGGCTGTGAAACAAATCCAGCAGCACTGGACTTGACAGATTTTTTTAAAAAGTGAGCTGGTACTGACTGAACACTTGCTGAGCAGTAAGATACGAAAAAGTCTTTTCATTCTATCCCAAGGAGCACTAGAAAATACTTAGCTTAGAAGGATAAAATAGAAGAGATCAGGATATCCCACATACAGAAGATACAGCTCAGTCATGCTGTGGCTGCAGGTGTCTGTAGATGTAGTTTGTACACACAAGGGCATTGCTTGGGTGTACAAGGCTGCAGCTGGCAGGAAGATTGCTCCTTGTTCTTATGTGAGCTCCCATCTCTTGTGCAATTGGTTTTAGGACAAGAGGGAGCAGCCGCAATTTATTACTATGAAAAAAGGAACATGAAGGAGCAAGAGAGAGTCAAAGTGTCTGAAAGTAAACTGGAAATAAAGGATTTTCCTGAGCCACTCATGGACAGGATTGAAACTGCAAGTAGATAGACATTGGGATATTCCTCTGCATGGCAATCCAAACATCTGAAGCTCCTGAAAGCCTCTCTCCATAAATGTAATGTAGGCAAAATTGTTATTTCTAAAGATTATGCAGGAATGTAAACTCCCTCATTTTACAATCTTCTGTGTCAGGGAACAGGAAGCCTGAGAGTGTCACACTGAGATCTAAGCAGCCAGATATGGTCTGAGCAGCCTCAGCCCAAGGGACAGGGGTTGTCCACAGGCAGCTGCAGCAAAGGGCAGCCACAGCACAGGGCAGCCACAGAGCCTGGACAGCTGCTTATGCCTGAAAACCTCAATGCAGCTCGCAGTTGAATATGATTATTTTCTGAGAAATGCAAATCACAAAACTTCAAAATATTGCTTCTTTCAATAAGGCATAATTTTTTCTAGCTTGAAAGGCAGTTTCTGCTGATAATAAAGCAACACTGGAACTTGTACAAACTGCAGTAAAGCTTCACTCTAAATCCTTTGTAATTTTTATTGCTGCTGTTACTATTAGTGCCACGGTACATATGAACAAGAAGATGTGTTTGTATCTGTCTGTTTGCCTGCATATGTTTATCTATATTAATGCATCTTAGTTTTTTAATCCCCTCAAAAGCATGTTAATAAAAGTGTAAAAACCCTGAGAAAGAAAATCTCCCCATAGATCCATTTTGCTTTGTTACATAACTTCAACTAAGTCTTTTCCAGAACTGCTAATAACTTTACAAAATCTCCTCAGACATATTGCTTGCAGAGGATGCTGAGGGATTGTTAACTAGGACGTGGCTAGGAACTGAGCTGATAATTTTGGGGCTTTATGATTTTCCTTGGCTGAGCAGTAAAAGGCCATGTTTCAGCAATTTTTCTTGCTCAGTCTGTCCTACTAGGGAATTTTGTGTGGTATTACACTGGTTTGTGTGAGCGTGCCTTTTTTGTGTATCTCTGTGGAACAATGGCAGTTCATGGCCAAAGCTGACAGAAACTGTCTCAAATAGAAGACTGCAGGACCTGCAATTGGGGATTTAAATTAAATAGGAGGAAATATTTTTGGTGTACTTGATTTACAGCCACAAATGTTATTAAATACTCTAAAAATGCTCTGCCAAGCAGTCTGATTATTAAGTGTAGATATTTGAGAATGGATATTTAGTAGCATTTGAGATTATGGATCTGACTATTCTGAAAGTGTTCTGCCTCAAGTATTGGATTTATTCAGTTTTAATGATTACTTTTTGGTTTATTGCCCCTCAACAATTCCCCTGACACACTTACTTAATATTATTTTAAGACATACAGCATAGATCAAATATTTAGGCCTTGAATTATTTCTAAATAGCATCCAGTATTGCAGTCCTATACCTTCAAATCCAGAAATAAGATGCAATCCACAATAAATAGTTCTTGTGATTGAATGCTTGAAACTGATGTATGTACTTAAAACAGCCTATTCAGCATAAAGAATATTTCTTTAAATGTCACTAGTTCAAACCACATTTTTATCTTTTAAGTACAGAGAAGGGCTATGAAAACTTTATTATCTCTAAAATTGGAATTTTTTTTAAAGTAGGTAGATATGAAATTGCAAGACACCACTATTAGAAGCTGAGATGATGGCCAGGCAAGCTCTCTAGGACTGATGTTTGAATTGTCTGTAGACAGAACAGTCTACAGAGCTGAAGAGCAAACATTTGCAAGGTTTTGCAAAACCTTACCATGTGTCTGAACTTCATGTGGCTGAATACTACTGAGGAGAGTTTTAAGTGTGCATTTTACCCAAACACTCTAAACTTCCTTTGTTTCCACAGGAGCCTAGAGAAGTCTCAGGTCATCTTTTACCCCCTTTTGATGCATTTCTTCTCTTGTGACATTGTTAGGAGATATCTGCCCAAGAACTCCTTCATGCAAGTCTGTCTGAGAGCAAGGTGTTCTGCTAGGATTTACTCCCTCTGAACCTACTTTCTGTGAGGCCAGGTGAATATCAGTGCCAGTGCAATAGACAGGGAGAAGGAAGTGTGAACTTGGTCCACACTTCAGGGGAGCTCAAACTCCTGAGGCATTGTGGCCCCACATGCAGGTTTTCTGTCTGCTTAATTGCTGTAGCTTTGACCGCTGGAGGAGCTTTGTATGAGAAAGACAAAGAACAACAAGTTTTTAAGAAGGTCTTTAAAATGCTTTACTTCCTTCTCCTTTCTGTTTTAAGCATTTGTTGTGAGCCCAAGACCACTAGATTTGTTGACTTGAGTCTAATGTTTTGAAATTCTTCCTTTTCAGGGCCTTCTTAGGAAGAGTTGGATTGGTTGGAGAAAACAACCAATGTCTGTCTGTTAATGTTTTTCAGTTGTTTTTTTGTTTGTTTGTTTGGTTGGTTTTTTTCCACAGGTATGTATGTACTGGGGAAACTGACTGGGAGGATTATTTAGATGAATCTACCAGCGCAAGAAAATGTTAATGCATATACTTTAATCTGTCTCTTGTTGTAGAATTTGACCCTGAATCCTTATATGACATTGCATCCTTACATACAGAGCAAGCAAGTACTTAGATATTATCCTAAATAGAAATTTATTTCTTAATTTTGAATCAATTATTTGCTTTTCAGTTGACAAAGAGTTTAGAGAGATGCTTTTTGCAATATTTTAAAGATAGTAAATATATTTTAATTCCCCTAGAAGGCTAGAAATGTCAACAAGCATGGAAAATAACAAATAGTAAGAAAGTTAGAATTATGTGAAAGTTACATATGGGCTGAGAGACTTTCCATGTTACATTTCATCCAATGCAAATTAAAATGAATAAGAAATGCAGTGCCTCTGGAGCATAGCTTTTGTGAAGTAAATGCCAACAACTTCTTAACTGAAGTGGCACAGCCTTAAGGTGACTGTGGTGTTACTGAATATGCCACTAACGTGGTCGAGGTTTGGTACATCTTTAAACAAGTCAGGAAAAAGAAAGCTTCTCATTTTTCTCTGTTCTAATTATCTTCGTTCCAGTGGATTAGAAAATGGAAAATGTAGAAGTCAAGCTGAAGATGGTTCAGAGCTCAATCGCCTGCCAAGTTAAGTCTGACAAATGGCAAGTGTGTGTAATTAATAGTGTCATCTTCCCCCAGACCAAAGGATGACTGCGGTAACTATAGATTATAATTGTCATCGTTGTCACATAAAATGTGCTATTATTAAGTTCAGGCTGAATTTTATTGCTGAGAATGCTCATAAAGTGAATGGTCAGTCATTTAAATTGCCAAGTACAGAGCTCTGCAGTTTGCTCTAAAGATACTTTTTAAGTCAATGTATTTGACTTTAGACCTCTGGAAACTTGCTACATTCCTTAAAGAGATGTTAGACAGGTTGTTACCTATAAGAGAGGATGCTCTGACAGATGTACTGGATTTCATTCATATTTTAATTATCCCTACACTCTAATTTGTAATTTTTGGGTTTTTTTTGAAGGGCAAGTACTGCATATACTATGTTGGCAACTTAAAAATTTGGACTTAATATCTTGTTAGTGCAGCAGAGAGAATGAGTGATGATAGGATTGAAATATGGATGAATACAATGTAGTTGTTTAAGATGGAAAGATGAAAGGGGATGAAAAGAAAGCAATACATTCAAAGAGAGAATCTTGAGATCAAGGAGTTTCCCAGCAGGAACTGAAGTTCTTTCCTTCTAGGGATAAATTGCAGGTCAGCAGTCATTTCCTGTCTTTCTGTCCTTAAGACTGGATAAATCAGAATTTTCAGGAAGGCTGACTCAGAACTGTTGAGAAAATAACACCCAAGTAAAATATGAAGGCTTGATGAAGTGAACAGGACCCAAGATAGCAAGGGGACTGCAGCATTCATCAAGCCCTGTTTCTTGCTATTAGGGACAAGTCGTTCATATATATCTTTTGTAAACTAATTGGCTGAAATCAGTTTAGATATTTATCCACAATATATAGTTATTGTTTGAAAATACAACTGCTCTAATGGTCAGAAAATATCTCTTCACTGGTCATTTTTTCTTGTTCTATTCTTGGCCTTTTTCTTTTAGATATGTCTTATGCTGCTCTATTATCTCAACAAGTACATTCATAGAGCATGATTATATTTTCACGCAGCTAAAGAAGACATATTTTTAGTGTGAATATTTGATCTTCTTGGGTTTTTTTCATGCTGTAAAATACGCAGTCAGCTGGCTGGCATAAGCCAGCTCTGAACTGGGAGCCATATAACCACTTTATAGCAATACTGTGTTCAAAGAGCTAGGTTTTGCAACATTTTCTCTCAAGCAGGTTTTCTTTTAGATTTTTTCTGGAGTTTTTTTCTCTGAGGATTTTTTTTTCCCTCTCCTTTCTTTTCATTACAAATGTTTTTTTAGATTGTATACTCTCACCTTATATACTAAGCCTTTTGTTTTTACACCACAGGTGCATAGTGTTGGGAAAGATCAGCTGGCCGTATCAGGCAATATCTAGTAGAAACTGCATTCAAGGTATGCAGAACATCCACTCCATCCTCCACCATTCATATAACCACACATACTCAGTAACTTCTTCATATGATAGTAGAAGACCAAAAGCTGAAACCATAATAAGCATCTGGAAGCAAACAGATGAAAGCAAATGTAACACTTTTACAGTGTATTCTTGCAATGGTAAGAAATTAGTTGGATTTTTTTTCTCAGATGATCACAAAAAGTGAAACAAGAACTATACAGCCAAAAAATGCAAAGTAAGCACTTGAGTAGCAAGATGACAATTTCTTAATTAATGACAGAAGAGATGTTTCTTAAGACTGTGTAAAATACATTGAGTACCTGTGAGTGAGAGAACAACTGCATTGAAAGTTTAGAAGCATCCTCTTGCTGCTGAAAAATTGTTAATATCTTTGGCTTGTGTGTGAAAGTAGTTACTCGGTGTAGCAGTAGTATTTGCTCAGTATACCCCAAGTGTAGCAAGGTAATATTTTGGTCAGGTATCAAATGTATATTGCAATCAAAGTGCCTGGGTAATAGGGAAAAATGTTACTCTATAGCTTTGCTGATGTTTTGTCTGCTTTCAGTCAGAAGCAGTCAGAAGCTTTCAAATCAAAAGGCAATAGCACAATGGTATTTTAACAAGGCTGCTGACTGTGATTAGCTTCCATGTCAGCCATGTCTGTGCAAGAGGATTATTCCTCTGGCCAGTGTATTCTCTCATGCACTCTGCTTAGTCCAAGTGCAGTGACAGTGTAACGCTTTCCGGAACATATCAGGATGAGAAGATAAAGTAAAAGTATTAAATTGGTTCCCTAGGGCTTCCTTCTCTTTCAGATAAAACCTTCAGTGTATCAGTGGTGGGCTTTTGTTTTAGGTTTTATTTCCCCCTAAGCACATTCTTGACAGGTACAAAGATAAGGAAAACAGTGAAAAATCAGCTTCTTCATCACATTGATTATAGTTAAACAAAAATTTGTTGCAATAAGACCTATTTAATAGGATTGAATGGAGTCCAGCACAAGCACACAACTAAGAACTACATGATAGATTAAGGTCATAGGAATATTCCCAACTGCAGTATTTAAAGGGCTGTTTCAACATAAACTGATATGGGTCATAAAACTTCTTGTGATTCTAGCCAAATCCAATGTTCTAAAGTTATGTAAATAACCCAAACTCCGAAACCACTTTAATGCCTCCACCAGCGTGACAAGCGTTATTCTCAGAGTTCCATAAAAAGTATTATTTGAGTAAAATGATGTTTTGCAGTCAGCTCCCATACTCCCACAGCTTCATTGAGGCAAGCATAGCTGTAGGGAAAATGACTAAAAGTTCACTGGCACAAATGGAGTTACATCTGCTGGCATTAGGGCTCAATTTGTCACTCTTGTTTTCAATCTTGGGAAGCGTGCAAGAACTAAATGGTGCTATCTTTCATATGACATGAAGACGAGGATCAGAATATATTCAGACCAGTACCATGGCCAAGTCAGAGCTTGGTCCCAGCTTCTGAAATGATCTTTAACAAGGTTTTGAATATGAGCTTGTCGTTTCACATTTTCCTCTGCATTCTTAGCCCAGGCTTCATTTTCTAGGCCACATCTTGGCATGACACCTATACAGTTTGTGGTGAAAAAATGAACGGATTGTCAGAAGGGGAAAATAGCTGTATAATTTCAGCTTATTTTCAAGGAAATCTGTGTAGTTCCATGTAGGCCTGCGGTATAAGAGTTCCAACAGAAAAAGGACCAGTGAAGTCCTGCCATCACTATCAAAAAGATGTCTTTGTCTTGCTGCTTCAATTCCTATTTCATTATGAGGCTGCTGGTACACCCTGTGAGGTTGTTGCACTTGTGTTGCTGCAGTGCTGTGAGAAGGCTGCTACTGTGCTAGGTCACAAGGGAATACACAAGATCTAGAGATGCTTTAGGATTTCCATTTTTTGTAAAGCTTCTCAGAGGAGGGGCTGTTTCCCTAGAGCATGGGTTTGATCTTGGGAGAGCTGTGCCATAGGGTTGTCTGGCAATGACTGTGTAGTCAGCACACAGAACCAAATGCAAAATAGTGCTACAGCTACCGTGGACACTGGAAAAGGCTCTTCATGTGGCCTGTGAGCACACTGCTCACTGTCAGACCAGGCTGACATTGACTCAGACTGCTTAATCCTACTTAATCCTTGTTAATATTTCTTGCTTCATTTCCTAAACTGAAAAAAATATTATAAATACCGTATGTGCACTATATATACATCTCTCTCTCTCTCTGGCTATATATCTCAACACACATACATGCATACAGATATATATACTCTCACACTATATTTGGGCCATATTCTATTGATAGAATTCTGAAGTACTGTATCTTATTAACAGAATAGCTGGTGTCACTGTCACTTTCCTGTCTCTGCACAGTTTGCTCCTATCCTGCCTAAAGACCATGATCAATCCCAGATCATCACTGTACAGCATTTGTGTACTGCTGGACACTGCTTTACTCCTGCCCAAATATCAAGGCTCCTAATGCCTTTTTTTCAAGAGCCATCCATTACGGGTACTGCTAATAATGTGCTGTGGATAGTAACACCAGTTTGACTTTGTGCTGTAGATACTTTCCACTTCTGCTGTTACCATCACTAATGCTTGTCTGTTAACAATGTTAATTGAGCTCACTTCATTTGCTATTTTGGGAGGTTAATTCTATTTCCCTGGCTTCTGAGGATTGCTCTTGGATTTTTGGAGAGAAAGAGATCTATTTAGGAATTTGGAGACAGCTCAATGACTGCATGTCTAAAGGCCTAAGGGGTAGAGGCTGATATGTTTTGAAAAGCCTTGGTGTTTCTGTCATCATCTCTACATGTAGGAACTGGCACAACAGTTGTTAATGTAGAGAGAGATCCTGAATGGGAGGAAATTAAGATGTGGAGAGAAACAGGATCGCTGAATCCATCCTTTGAAGTGGGAAGGTGGGAGGGGTAAGGTTGTTACCAGTGGATAATGAAAAGACTATATCCAGATAAATGTATTCTGGTTTATTTTGCAGAAAATAGCAGAAGGATATTGTGTATCTATTTAAGGGTTGAATGGTATTTATTTAATACATTCATCCGAGCTGTACAAAAGTGTTTCAAAAATCATAATATGTTGCTCCCTGAATAAAATAAAAGTTAAATGAGTATGTGGCATGAGTTATGCTGTGCTGTGAAACTAAGGTATAGTTAAATAAGAAAGGGCTGAGAAATGTCTTTAGAGGATCGCCTTTTGAAAAGTAGTCTTGATCACTTGGTGGTTGAATATCATGGATAATCCTGTCTCTAGATAAATGGAAATGCCAGACTGAGCAATGATTTGCTCTCTGTTTAGAAAAAAATAAATTAAGTACTCTATATTTTGAGAATATTAAATATAACCTATCTTCTCCTTCCTGGATGAGTGGACCAACAACTGGGACTCTCTCTGTTGCTTATGAAAAGCATGGTAATTATTCTCTGTCAGATGAAGCACCATCCAGAGGAAGGAAAATGAAAACTCTACAGAATGAAAACACGCATCTGGGTGATAAGGGATTTTTTTCCCTTGGCTAAAGGAGAGATTTAAACCCAGATCATCTCCAGTTAGAGAAATAACCAGTAATAAAAGATCTTGGTCAGGAACAGCAGATTTAAATCAGTCTTTGTTTAAAATAGAAAAAATTGCTTCATGTTCTCCTTTAATTTTTTTTTCCAGAAATGAGGGGAGGCAGAAAACAATATCAGTAGATTATTTCAATTCATCCTTCTCTTTAGCAGTACCCTAGTTTTGTCTTATGTGCCCTTACTCGTGTATCGTTCCAGTACTTATCTGCTTTCCTCAGGACATCTTGCACAGAAATGTAAACCATTTCAATCTTCTGTCAAGTCCTGACACGAGCTTCCCATGAAGAAAGTGCTGTGCCCCAGAGGAGACTGAGAGGACAGGAACACTTTCTGGAAGTGTGTAAAAAAGGGAAGCAGGAGGCAGTGGGCTGGAGGGGCCAAAAGCATGCAGCTGAGCCAGCAACACCACTGCAGCTCTGCTCATCATGGAGAGAGATCCCAACTGTAGAGCTTAATTGTTTTGTTTTCCTGGGTTTGTCATGCCAGTTGTCAGAATAACTTCTTTGTGCATGGCTGAATTGGACATATGTACACAGTGCCAGATTAGTCTTCTGATATCCTGAGGGGGCCTTTCCTACTGGAAATTATTTTCCATTGAACAGAGGGTGGCTGGAAGATTGGTCCTTATTTGTCCATATGGTAGCTGTTGTTCTCTTCCAGTGCAAAAGTCTGATGAGGATATTAGACACAGTTGCTATATATATGCCTAAAAGTATTTCATTCCCTGTGGTTTTCCTATCACTGACTGTTGGAGTGTTATATTCACTGAGAATAATGAACTGTGGTAGAAGAAAATGCTTTAAATACATAAAGCAGATTGTACTCTGCTCACACGTGTCAAGGTCTAGGTGGCATTTCAGACCCTTGATTGGTATATCGTTCCTTTATTTAAATAACACTGGAATACTGGGGTCCTGAGTCACCAGTCATGAGATACAAAAATCCCTTTATATATGTTCTAGAAAAACTGAGCCTCAGGACACAAAATTTTTTGGGGATCATTTTTGTCATATTTTGTTTTTCCTTCTTTTGGAATCCTTGTGGAATATTATTTTTGTGAAGGATTACTTTTTTTTTTCCTTCTAGAGCTTGTCTTAAATGAACTGGCAAGAGATTTACATTTCTCTGCATGACTGTAGGATACTGGAATTTAAACAACGAATGAAAAATTGTCAGAGATTTATTTAAGAGCAGTGAAGTGTTGCTGCCTTAATATACCCTGTCAGCAGATTTTAAAAGGGGAAAGATAGGGAGCTATGTGATCACTGGGTTGTTTGTGTCAACTGGAGAGTTTCAGCATAAGAGAAATAGTTTAGGGTTTTATACTGGGTAGACAACTGATGCTGCTTCAACAAAAAAGGGCAAATGAAAATTGCAGATGTGAAAAAACTACTTTTGGAGACTCTACTTCTTTTTTGCCAAGTCCAGATTTCTTTTCAATCCTTAAACAGTTGACTATTTTTTGAGCCTTCTGAATCCCACTCAATTCCCATAAGTGAATAAATAGTTTTCCCTGTATCACATCCCTACCCCAGGCTTTGTTTCTTCTTCTTTCTGTGCTTTGTCTCTACTTTTTCATGGCTTCACTTCACTTCTTTGCTGCATTCTCAATGTGATTGCTCTTTTTTGCCTCTTTGCATGAAAGTTGTTTTTTAAATCAGTTTGTTTGATTCCCACAGTGGGCCAGATACTAGATGCCTCTTCAAAGTAATTCCTGTTCTGTATTATTTTAGCCAGACGCTAAAGCACCACAAACAAAATGTGGAAAACATTTTGTTCAATGTATGAGACAAAGAAACTATATGAAACCCTATGGTTTTGGGTATGTGTGAGTATGTAATTTAAAGCCATTTCCTATATTTTTTGGGGGGAGGTTCAATTAAGGAAGCACAAACACTCAGAATTTTGACATCTCATATTTTTCTTTTATTTTACAGTCTTTGCAACTTTAATGTTTCTGCAAATTGAAGTTTGTTTTTTGGGAGGACATTATAATCTTACACACAACGCAATAGGAAGAAAATATGCAGTGTATAATTACCAAGAAAGAAACTCAAGCGTCAAATCTTAAGGTTCTTTAAAGAGAAAAAAGGTTTGCAAAGAAAAACAAGATCATATAAAGATTTAATAATCTCAAAGCTAACACAATTTGGTTTGATACATGACCCTTTTATTTTTCTGCCTTAAAATATCTCCCTTCTGCCAAAACTATTTGTTACCTTCTTCCTTGGGGAAATATGCAAAGACATGCAGTTATGCTCAGGCTCCTGCACTGCAAGGTTTTTATTTCAATCCTATCAGCCTCTATTCTCGCCAATCATTTTTCTTTTGTTCTCAGTATCCATTCTTTCCAGTAATTCACTTGAGCTACAATATCTGAGAAAGACTGAGCACCACTGTAATTTAAAGGAAAAGATCTTTTCAGGCTGATTTGGTTTCAAGCAGCTTTTTGTGAGAGAGATTGGTTTGCAGCCTCCAGGCAATTAAATAACTCTGACTGAAGATTTTTTATCACCAATTATTCCATACAGAAACTACTTTTATTTTTTGGAAGAAGACATCAAAACCTAACAATGAACATTGAATATAGCTTCTCAGTGAATGACAACATGAAGCCCAGCTAGGTAAGGACACAACATTTTCTTGCAGCAGCTGTGATGAGCAGGTGGCAAGCTGTAACAGGAATGACAGAAATCCAGGGTGAAACACTCACTGGACTGAATTCCTCAAAGTCACTGCCATTAGCTTTAGCAGGGCCAAGATTTCTGCCCACACAAAGATTCACCTCTGTGGAAGTAACACACCCTTTATGATGGCTATAGAGTGGAGGAACCATCGTGTGTACAGAAGACTTGAAAAACTCTTGGCAGTTGGGACTGACAGGGGTTTTTTGCTAGATAAGCAGCATCAACTGCAGCAGATCCAAGCACATTCAATTGCAATGAATTTTCTATCAGTCTTTTAAAATTTTGTTATTTTGGAAAATCACATTAATGTCTCAGTGGAAAAGGATTAGAAAAGATGAAAGTGTTGGGTTTTGTTTTCTTGATTAAGTTTCAATTAGTCTTGATGAAATTTTCTAGTGCAAAAGCAATCTGCATTTTTCTTATGGCTGCCCTGCTCTACCTAAAGAGGGAATACTAATTTCCAACAAGGAAATTCTCTTCTCTATGTTCCTAATATAATCCCATTATTGTATATTGCTCTTATATATGCCTACCATGAAATCAAGAGCAATCTAGTTTGATGTCAATTTAGTAGATTAGGATTTGGTAGATCTGGATGAAATCTGATGACCTTGTAAGTAGATACTGCACAAGATTTTATGCTACAGATATCAGAGGGCAAAGACAGGGAATTTTTTGTCCAATGGACTATGGGCAGAGTCAGCATCTTGTTTCTTGGGACAGATATTAAACTATAATTAACATCTTTTATGGAATTTATAAGATCTCATTCCCACACTGGGATGAAAATGATGTCCAGCTGTCACCACAATGAGTGTGCCCTTGTGATGACTGCTTTCAGCTCTAGATGGGAGCAAGAAAGAGTAATGATCCTTAATGTTATTTTAATGTCAAAAGCTTATTAAAGAGTAATGATTACGCTGTGAGAGAAAAAAGAGTCCACAGGGTAGCAGGGCAAAACCTTCTCTGCGAAAAGGGTGGGAGCAATAGCTCCTTGATTCCTTTTCTTTTAAATTCTATGCCATGGAAAGAAGAAGAATGAGGGAAGATTTTTTCCAAAAGAAAAAAATTTCTTCAGGGAAGACAGACACGGAAAATCTTGAAGGTGACAGGAGACATTTGGGTTCTTTCTTACCTAACTCCTCAAGATTTCTGAAACATGGTGTTTCCACTGCTTCTCACTTTGTCATTCAAATTAGTACAGAGGTTCTGTAAAACTGTAGTTCTGGCTTTGTCTTATGTGAAAAAGGGATGGGAAACAAGTGGTAAGTAGGTTGGGAACAAACTGTCTCTATCTCATTTCACCACATCTCGCACCTCCCCTCAGACTCAGACTGACTCAAATTGCAGACAAGGTCACCAAGTGGTGTCAATGCTGTCTGCAGGGGCAGAACCCCAGCATGCACTAGGCTGGGTTTCCTGGTGAGGGAATTGTTCAGCTGAGTCTGGAGAGAAGCCTGGGTATGAACCATCATGCTCACCATGCAGCTGAGTACCAGTGGAGGCTCTGACATATCTACAGTATGTTTTGAGGTCCCAAGGTGTTGCAGTGGGTATTTTTTATTTTATATTTTTCAGTTCTATGTTTAATGGTTCACTCCTATGTTCCCCCTGGGTTTTCCCTAAACTAGTTGGTTGGTTGGTCCCTAAGTTATATCCTCCCCCTAGCTGTCCCTCATCATATCCCCATCCTTTGTTCTGGCTCCTTCCCTGTCTATCATTGTACCCCTGCCCTTATTCCCGAACCTTCCCTGCCAGTCTCATCCTGAACCAGTCCCTAACCATAACACCTGCTGGGGAGTCCCCTAATCTTCGATGCCCTGTTGGTCCACATGACCTCCCCCTTTGTCCTCCCTACCCCAATTGGCCCTGAAGTTATAACCAAATCCCCTCATTCCTCCCCCAGCAATTCCCAATTGGTCACCTGTTTGTGTCCTCCCACCAGTTTTTGGTCATATTTAATCCCGTGCACACTCGTGCTCGGGGCTTTTTCCTGCTGTGAACTTCCAAGTTTGATAAACCCACGTTGTTGAAAGCCTGCAGTGGGGATCCCCTGCTTCTCCTTTATCCGATTCCTGATGCTGGTGAGAGACTCTGCACTGTTGAGCAGGCAGCTCAAAATGTTCTGCCTCCAGTGCTGCCTATGCTGAGGCAGTTCCCCACACCTGGCGTGGCACCGGTGTGCCTCTCTGAGTCAGCCCGGGCTCCGGCGGCCGCGTCACCCAGGTAAGAAGTGATGTATACATGGAATGTATTATAAAACCAAGGCTGCCCAAGGAATGCAAATTCATTTCTGCCTAACTGCAATTTGGTTAACTCTAGAAAGCAAATCTAGGTAAAATGAGACAAAAATTTTTCAGTGGAAAAAGCTTTTTTATCTAAAAGAGCAGTTTCTTTGAAATATGGACATTTTTTATTTTAACAGTTCTCAGTGAAAAAGCCTTCAAAAGTTTTGTTTGGATAATCTTTAAATCTCTTTTTATATTTCTCTTTTTAACCATAAATCTAGGAATACATATATATCACTTCAGAATGTTCTGACAGTTTTGAAAGAAAATACACTGATTCTTTTTTGAAATGATTCTTTGAGGGGACAGAAGAAATTTGCATCTCCCACAAATATCTAAATTTAAACTTTTGCATTCAGATCTGGGACAAAAACAAATACTGAAATGTCAGAATTTTATACATGATAGGAATTTTTTTTCTTCCTCCAGTACAGTCTGCTTAGATTACACTGCACAGCATGTGCCTTCCTTCCCTAGACTGCTTTTGTGTTCAAAAAATCAATTTGAACAGTCTGAACAGAAATCTGCTGCTGGCCCCAGCGTAAAGAGGTCCAGAGAACCCATCACTCAGCCCACAGGGCTTGAGTTACAAATTGATACCTGAGTTCAGCAATGGGAGAGAGTTGGAAAATCAGAGCAGAAAAAGAGAAAATAAAAAGACATTGATGTCTCCTTCTTTCTTTTTTTTTTTTTTGTCTTTTAAATTTCATAACTGACTTTCCTTTCTTTAATTCCTTTTGGGCTTGTAACACATGACAGATGAGATACCACCCTCTCCCAACAGCAGCTGTTTGACAGTGTTGAAACTGATCTTTCTCTATGTTTTCCAAAACCCCTCAGCTGTGTTGACCAAAAAATTGAGGTCTTGTACTGGATCTTAAAGAGGACATAGGTTCAAGCTGCTGGAATTTCGGTTAGCTCCCAAATCAGGGTGGTTTTAGGACTCCTGTGCATACAAAACAACCTTTCCTGTAAATACGGAGTTTTAAGTCTTGCATTGCACGTCAGATAAATACTCTTGGTTATGCCAGGTCTCTTAAACCTTTGAATTTTTAATTTTACTTTTGCTGTCTTGCTGCTCAAAAGGTAGGAAAAGAATCAAGTGTTAAGGAGGAGGCCATTTAGCATTTTGCCCTTCTTTGGGATCCTGAAACAAGAAACATTTCTCTACTTCTCACTGTATATCTGTCCTTCCATGTACAGTGTGAGAAAAGTACTCATTGTAAACAGGACTTGGACTAGTGTCCACCAATGCCCCAGCACCGAACCTGGAAGGAAGTTTCCCTGAGGAGGAACTTTTAGCTATAGTTGGGCTTGGAACAAGTTCACATTTGGGTGGAACTTGACCAATTACTGACAAGAATGCTTAATGCTTTCTATATCAACAGAGGTCATCTCTTGAACTTACCTTTAAAATGCAGCTTTTTGGATCTGGCTTTGTTCTGTTATCTAAAGAAAATCAGGTCTCAGTATGGGGCTGAAAGTGATTGTAATCTAATTACAGCTGACTAATCTGTGTGAACACGACTAATGTGCGCATGGAAAAGAGAGGGGTTAATTTTAGCCAAGGGTATGTGTTGATTTTGGGAGATTAGAGCTGGAAAGGCTGGGATTCATGACTTTGAACAGTAACTATTCTTTTGTTAGTACCACCAGCCCAAAGTTTAGTGAGGAAATAGCTTTCTAGCATTCACAGAGAGAGTTGGAACTGAAACTGCCTTCAGTTCCGGTGGGGTTTTGTTTGATGGTTTTTTTGGTTTTGTTTGTTTGTTGTTATTTTAGGATGTTGTTTTTATTACAACGATGTACAAGTCAGTCCTGAAAGCCATACTTAACTAAACAAACTAAAAGGAAAAAAGGGCAAACAAGCTGAAGAAATCACTCTTGCCTTCTTCCCCAGCTTTGTAAATGAGCCAGGCTACCGACTTTGCCTCTAGAGGGTTTCTGCAGTTCAGCTGGTTCTTTCTGTCTCCGCACACCTTTTGCCAGCTTGTTCTCATCATTTGCTTGCTTGAAGCGGAACGTAAAATTGCTTTGAAGACATTTCTCTCAAGGATGGATCTTGAGCTCTCTGACGCTGAGCAGCAGATTGCTGTTTGTTCTCAGTACATTGGGCTGTAAATTCACTGAGAGTGACGTGGAAAATGTATTCTTGTACATGTGCTCCCAGAGTGTCTGAGTGAGGTGTTGTGTATTCCCCACCATCAGCATGTTGTCAATAACTTCTGGGAGAGCAGTATAAAAATAATCAAACATACAGAGAAAGGCAGAGAAGGGAATGGTACAGTTTCTGCACCTGTGAATTAAAAATGCTCAAAAGTAATTCCTTGAACTGATTAGGAAGTGCAGCAAATCTCATAGTGATTGAGATTTTTTTCCCTTTTCTCTCTCTGCCCTGCCTTCCCCATAACCCAGGGTTCATGACTTTGGTTAGTACGGCATTGTGCCTATCCACAGCAGAAAACTGTTTTTCGCCCCCAAAAATTGCCTGCTGCCTGGATGAGATTAATGTGCAATAAACTCAGCAGTGCAGATGCAAATTTAAGATTCCTGAAAACTGAAATTTAGCTGGAGAACTGTTTTATGGGAGTATCTGTGTAGACACAGAACATCTCTCTTGATCTTACTTGACTTTAGAGATAACACAGAATAAAGAGATCCAGCTGCTTGCAACAGTCTTTTGCATGTGAAAAAAGAGGAAGTGAGAATAAAAGCAAACTCTCCTTATGAACTGGCTTTATTTCACGGCTTTCAGAGCATTTAAAATAAGATAGTAACAATATACCTAGCTGATGAGACAACCCCTTTCTCTTCCTTAATTTTAACCACGTAAATAACTGACTCGTCTCAATGTGAATTGTTGTGTTACAAAACTGAAACAGCTTTCTAAACCTTTCTCCATCATTACACAAGAGAAAAATGCAATACCCCAGGCTGACAGAATCTAAGGGAGAAGGTTGCACAAAAAATACCAGCTCTACCACAGGGAAGGGAGAAAGAGGTGGGAGGAAAATGTTCCTCAGCCACTCTAGATGGGTTTGTAAAAATTTATTTGGCTCAGAGCAATCTGCAGCCTAGTAAATTGGTGTTTGAAGGTGTCACAAACAATAACGTACTACATCTTCAACCACAATGTACAGGTGTCCAAAAGCTATTACAGTCCAGCCACTGCACAAAAATTGTATGAAAGAGATAGTATGGTCTGTGATTGGTACCAGAAAACTTTTCTTTATTTTTCTGTCTTTTTGGCAGAACTGTGGAAGAGGTCCCCACTCTGATAAAATGCTACCGAGAGATAAAATTAAATTTTTTGCACCCAGATTTGATGATTGCTCTTGTTAGTTATAACTCTGAGGGAAAGTAACTGTATATTGAAAGGAAGTCCTGAAAATGTTGATAGTTATGAAATCACAGGCTCCTGCAACAGATGGATGATATTGAAAAATTTTCTATTGCTCTATGGTATTAGAAACCTTCAGCTCTTTAAAAGAACATAAATGTTCTCTCTCTATCCTGGTTTTGGCAAAATTCCCTTTTTTTTTTTCTCGAATCTCTCTCAGATCTTCATTTGCTGCTTCATTCTGGCTACTATTATAGTACAACACTGCTTTGGGCTGAATAAATTTGCCTTCTAAGGCTGCTTTAATGAAATATTTATTTTGTTCCCATTGAATATTATGGCACCTGCTAGTATGCTCTCTTTAGGACAGTTTATGTAATGACATCTAGTGATATAATCATGTTAAAGTATACACACTTCTTAAAGTGGATCACTTTCTTACAATAATTTTGCTTTTGGCCTGAGGTAAAACTTCAAAATGTAGAAATAGTTATTTGTAAATCTGTTTAGTCCCTAAGAAGAGAACCTACAATTAGGGGTGAACAAATATGTTGCTCAAGTTCAAAAAGTGTATAAATCTACCTTTTGTGTGTGTATATATATGTGCACATACTATATATATAGTTGCCAGTATGAAATATTTGCAACAAAACCTCCTTTGTTCCTGCTTCATTTGCTAATATATTTAGTGTGTTTTTCATTTTTAGTCAAAACCAATTTTCTCTGTTGGGCAAAGGATCATTTATGACATTAAATCATTTAGGTTCATAGTGGTTACAGTGATGTGTGAGAACAGTAAAGGTAGTAAAGAGTGCTGGAAGTTCTGCAAGTTCTCAGAAATTTTCTTCTCTTTGTGGATGGAAAATTGCTTAAGGATTCAACAATAATTAAATTTGAATATCCCAAAAGAAGCTAAAAGGCCGTGGCACCTCCCAGCAAAATCTTGTTGCAGCTTTTCTCCTTAAGAAGCCTCCATATGCTGATGCTTAAGATTTTACATGCGTAAACAGATGAACAACATTTATAAAACTAGTGTGAGCTTGCTTTTGCAGTCCAGAGACTACTCACTAGTGTGAGAATTGAAAGAAATATCTTTCTTTGGAGATTAGCAGCTGCAGATTTAATGACAAAAATTTAGGAAGAGATTAGCTACCTTATAGTGGTTACAACAGAGTTTCTACATCCTAGCCAAGTTAAGACAAAAAAAATCAGTGAAGATTTTTGTCCTTTACCATAGTACAAAGTGACAGCATTCCTGCAGTGTTGGAAAGCTCATCCTTGAAAGCATGCAAATGAAGAGATCAGGAGTTGGATCCCTTGCACAACAGCACAAAGCATTTATTTACTGGTTGTTTGGACAAGAAAGACATCATCCACCAAAAATAATAGACAATAACTTAAAGCTGAAAAGGCATGGCTTGCTTGATCCTTACCCTGACGCTTTTTGCAACATTTTCAAGAATGGACCATAGCAGTCAGTTATTTTTTCCATCTCCAAAGACTCAAAAGAAGTTTTAATGCAGCCTGGGCCTTGTTTTCACTGAAGTTACTTTCTAAGAAAAAATAATTGGCAATTATCAAAAAAGACTAGTAGACAGCAATAGAGCTGGGGGGGATTTGGGGGCAGCGTGTTAATCTCAAGATTTAAGATTTGTCCAAGATTTTTAAATGTCATCTCTAAAAGGGAAAATTTCTCTCCTGTAGGACCCACATATGCTATGAAAAAAACGAGTGCGGAGAAAGAAAGAGCTGATACTTTTGCATTTATTGCTCAAATGACAGCACTTTTTACTTGTAAGAAGTAGGGTTTCTACCCCCGCTGCTTCCTATCCCACTTGAGCCAATCTGTTCCTGAATATTTTCACCTACCTTACCTTGTCTAGGTTACAGCAAAACCAGTGTTGCACGGACACACACCAGCAGAGTGTTTGTTAAAAGCTATGTTTCATTGGGATCTTCTCATGAAATACCAGTTGCATGGGAAATCAAAGATCACTGCTGTCTGGGTATCAATTAGAATCTCTTGATGAGGCTACCCAAAGTGCTGCTCTGCTCAGTCCAAAGCAGAACCCAGCTGGGCTGTGGTCCTACTGACCACTCCATCCACTGTTAGAGACTGTCCTACAATCACAGAATGGAATTACATCCAACTCCCAATTACAAAACTGTTCCTGCATTTGCAGAAACAATTTCTACTGACTATATTCAAGTATCTTATCAACGTCAATTCTGCAACAGGAACCACCTGGAAGGGCCAGATTCTGCACCTACGTTGTTTTAAATACAAAATTGGTTTTGTGACAGCAGGACCAGTCTGGGGAGAATCTTCAAGACTGTCTGAAATCCCCACCTAAAGACCTCTTGCAAGAGTTAGATCTTTGTGGTGAAGGGGATGATGAGCTGGATCTGTCACATTGTCTCAGAGCAGCTTGAGTTGTCTCAAGCCAGTTGAGTGCCTTGTCTATGCAGGGACATGATGAGGAGTTCTAGGACACCAGGAGCTTGGCGAATTTAGTGCACTGAGTGTGCACACAGGGGCAGTCCTGGTATCCATTATAACTATGGATGCTAACTTGAGTTCTGTTCTTCTACCTCACTTTAACGTCAGGTCCATTGCTGCTGCCATGTAAATGGCTTTCTATGGTTTTCCTTTGATTAATTTTGCTCAGACTGACACAGCCTATGTCAATAGTCAGCACAGATGACTTGATGTTTTCAGAGTGATTTACTATTTGCTCTATGAAACAGAAGAGAACTTGCAATTTGCTTGGCAGGTGACATCAGCCTTTATGCTGATATCTTAGAAATAATGTTTTCAGTAGTTTTTTAAATTAATGGTCAGCAGTTCCATCACAGCATTGAGCAGGGCGAATAAAAGCTCCATTTTTAGTGATTAAAAATTATGTTAATTTCCATGTTGCACACAGAAGTAGTGAAAAAGCCTCCCAGGCTACCAGGATGGTCAACAATTTCATCAATCAGAGTCTCAACCCTAGGAAATAATTAAATATCTTCAGATTATGAAAAAAAATTTGTAGCTTTCATTTTATGGAAAAAGAATTTCATCTGACTTATGAGAAATGTCATCTATAATGTTTGTGTTTTAACACTCTGTTGTAGCTGATGCATACACTTGTTTCAGAAACAGATCTAGGAACAAGATCATAAACATCCTGTGTCTGCCTGATATTTAGAGAACCCATGATCCAATTGCTCTTAGCATTGGCTACCATTTCAAACATTGGCACACAGCAGCTGCCCTCCAAAGAGCTGGTTCTCCAAGGCTCCGTCCTCAGTGATGCCCAGAGCAGGCCAGGCTGTGGCAGGAGGATGAAAGCAGTGTTTATCTAAACCATGTTTCAACAGAAGAAAGTGTTCTTTTGGATACTTTATCAGACAGCAGCCACACAAAGCCTAAATATCCTCTTTTCCTCAGCCAGACCCCTCTGTTGATGATTATTTCAGTCCAATTTTCCCTGGAAATTCTGTTCATCTAATGGTGTTCTTTGTTTGGTTATGTGTCAGTCTACTTTGTTGTGCCAGACTGACACAAAGCTGAGCTGGCAAGGCAAAGGCTCTGCTTAATCTGTGTGTATTTGTGCATGTGCACACACACATATATGCATTACTGGAAATAAAATGTTAGTTTATTTCCCTGCCACTGACATTAGGATAATATATCCTCATGTATTGAATTTATTGTTTCCTAAGCTTTCTGGACAGAAAACATGCTTACATTTTATAGCATGAACCAGCATTAGCATAAGTCTCAAATTTGGACAAAAATCTCCTATTGTTTTTACACTATTTGTGCCAAATTTTATAATATTTCCTTTAATGAGATTTGTCTTTCAAGTAGTAACTGAGGAGAAAGCTTAGGATTTGGATTAGAAAAACATCTTAAATATTTTCAAACTGGGAGTCAGTGTGTGATATCCATGGCCACCTGCTCAGTATTTATAGCAATTAGAAATTTTACCATAATTAGAACTCATTATTACTTATGCCCAAATTGTCAGGCAAAACCATCTCCAGGTCTGTGATTTTTTTAGTGCTGGGGAAAGATCTAAAACTGTTTCATAAATAAGAACTTTCTGAAGGATGCTCAGTTTATGCATTGTAGGATTGCATAGCTTTAACTTACACTGACTTTGCTTCTTGTTTGGAAGAGAGAGGCCTTCAAAGACAGCATAAATGATCACGTGACAAACACTGAAATATCTTGTTCTCATACCTCTCCTCATTTCCCCAGATCCGTCTCAAGGATGTCATGCCCCCTTTCTCATTTATCAGTACAGATTTTATGTGAAAAGTGTATCTGAGATATGAGAGTAAGTGAGAGTTTATAGGCATTGATGGAAACTCAGAAAAGTCAGGGGGTCAAAACCAGTAAATTTCAATAGGCATTTGGAGTCTCAGTGAATGCTTTTCCAAAATGTATCCAGTTTTGATATGGCTGTTTTACGGATTAAAAAAGGCCTAAAAAAACAACTCAAAAAGCCCCCCCAAAATGAGATTACATTATACCCTAGTAAAGTTTGCATAATGTTGGCTGGGCAGTGCCTTGCTATTTTCACAGAGGAAGCTTTGTATTAAATAATCAGCTTGTTAAAAGAATGCCATTTCCACTCCTGTTAGCTCTAGTTCCTTATTCTATACTTTGAAAAGCACCAGGGTCATTTTTTGTAAGCAAATTTCAGTCATTCTTCTAATTTTAATGAGATTCAAGAAGTCCGTCTGATGGTGGTTATGAACCCATACTAACTTGTGGAATGAACCCTGAGGTTGTTTCCTTTTGCTTTCAAAGGAATTACGGTTCTGAGCATAGGGGTTAATGCACAACCTTGTGGGAAGATTCTTAACTCACAGTCTGATTTTCCTATTGATTTCTCCCATATACTTACTGAATTCCTATATGAGAACACAATTACTAAGAAGAGAATTTCATAAACTTCAAATTAAAAAAAAGTCTCATTTAAAGGAAAATTTTTTAAAGGCACGTCAGCAGTGTTAGAAAAGATTCTTATTTACAGAAACATGGGAAATCATAGAATCATAGAATGACCTGGGCTGGATATTAATTTCTAATTTTGTTCTGTCTAATTTAATTCAAACTAAGTGTTATGAAGATCAAGTAAAGTTAAGGTTCAATATTGTTAGAATTAAGTTTAACTGTCTTTAAGTTATTTCCTGTTTTATTTTAGTTCTATGTACATCAAAGTTATATTTGGTATTAATAATGTTAACTTAGACTTTTCTTTAGTGTACCTTTTGTTCTATTGACGTAACATTGAGTTGCATTGAAATTAATTTGACATCCTTTTAGGGCTGATTAGTACTGAGTTTCTTTTGTTAAGCTCTGTTTTTGTCAAAAATTAATTTCTGCCAAATATGAATCTTGTTTAATCTGAGTCATTTTAGATTTCATTATTAAGTTGTTTTAATGTTTCCTTTGTTTTATTTTATAGTTATGGATACATGAATGTTTGGAAGAATGTTGTTTCAACTTTTAAGACAATTGTTATTGACGTTTTGATCTTATGACGTGAATTCACAGATTTTTATAATAGATATTATTGATAAGTTATTATTATTGTATTTATAGCTGACTTTTCCCATATTTTAATATTTTTGTGTAATTATTTACAAGACACGTGTCATTTTAGGATCCTTCTTTTTCTAATTGCATGTGCATCTCTTTTATCCAAGTTGTTTCTCTATTGTTTTGTGATTTTCAGTGTTTTCAGAATTCCAGGGAAAGATATCTGAGCTTTGTTGAAAGATTCCTCAGTGTTGTGGTTCAGAATTTATTGTGAGGGGTAAGGCCATTGAACATGGATCTCAGTCATACTTGTGCCTTGTCACTCACTGATTGCCTTAAGCAACGCAGTCCGGCCCATGAGTCAACAAGGAGAAAATGGCTGGGGAACTCTGGCCAAGACATCAGGCCTGGAGCATTTGTTCAACTCACTCAAAGTCAAGGAAGCCATTCTCAACTTGTTAGGTTGGTTCATCTGTAAACAATTGGCCAATTCGAAAAAATATCCCTCCAAAACTTTCACAATTCACTGTGGAGTGTTTTTGGTTGAAACAGGATGGGAAGATTTTGGAATCCAGGGCACAGGAATATCTTCTGTGTCTGTCCTGAGTTTTTTTATTCCTCAGGAGAGCACGGCTTTTAGTCCTTGGCCATGGAAAGAGCTTCCAGGACTTCGGGAGGAGCTGAGTTTTGTGAGTGTGTGAAGTAGATAATATTGTAGTTTATCACAGGGTGAAAACATAGGTTTTGGGATATTTTTCTAGTATGGTAGTAGGTAAGACAAAGATGGAGGACTTTTGGGTGTTGACTCAGTTTCTCCTTCATCTGCTCCATTTTCTGCAGTGTTGGTGGCACAGAGTGATTGGTTAGACAAAGCCACAATGCAGATATTATTGGTAGTAGAATGAAAATAAAATATATTTTAGGTGCATAGCAATAGTTAATTGGGTAGCATATCTGTATAAGAATCCTTGAAAGTGGACATTTTGTGTCTTGCTGGCACACGTCACTGAAATGTGCCAAGCCTGTTGTTATCCAAGGCAATGAACTGATAAAAGAACTAATAAACAACCGAAGACCAAAGCCAGCGAGTCCTGCTTGTCTCATTTTTAGCCCTGGCACAGAACACCTGAGAGGTTTCCCTACCAAGGACCCAGAGTGTGGGAATTTTAAATCCTACAGTAGGGGGCAAGGTCTCATACCTCATACTTAATTATGAACTTAGGAGCACAGACTTAGACATATAAATCTGTAGATCTCAGTCTAGTTGTACTGCTTCAAACATCGCCATAGTAACTGAGCTTACACTATGAAGTTCTAGGAATACAGAGAAGAAAACCATGTCCTGTAAATAACTGATTTGGCTTATAAAATGAAATAGTATTTTCTTAAAATATAAAATTGCAATTTATGGACACGTGGTAACTATTGTAACAGAAAGCTTTGGTTGCATGTATGACATAATGGTTGGTCCTTGCTGGTATGAGAGTGGTTGCAACAGATTGTTAAACACAGTCATATACCCAAGAAAGAGTCACTCATGGCTATTGATTAACTTATAGATCTAAAATACTGTAAGAAATTGGACAAAAAAAAAATTTAAAGCAATTTTTATATTTGATAATAACATTTCCAAAGGAAAGTCTTTTAAATATTACCCCGGACTTTGATGATGTCTGTAAAGATAGTTTAAAGAAAATTTCAGAGTAGGTCTTTGAGAACAGCACATGGAAAAGCTCCTCAGAAGAAGTGGTTAGGAATCTATTTGGAATTTGAAGTCAGAATTATTTTAGAGATTTATTTTCTTTGTGTTTTTAGGCGCACCATATATGTGACTGACACTTCTGACAGTGTAAATAAAGGTTTGCTTTACTGAAATCTTTGTGAACAATGTAAAGAACATTTCTTAATGCATGCTGTAATTCCTTTAGTATACTCTACACTTTATGTCCAATAGGCTAATGAAACAGGCTCATACCATATAATAAAATATAGTTTAGTGAGATATATCCTGTTGAAGAGGTTTCACTGTAGTTGAGGGTTCGAGTCACAGAGACAGACTCCTTTTATGAACTTCTGCCAGTCACCAGAGCACCTCTGATCAGAGGTCAAAGATTCACACAAGCAACAAACCATGCAAGCAACTAGAACCTGCATTACTATGATTGGTATATGAAAACTTACTGAGCTTCTATTCCTATAACTTTCACCCAACAAACATACACACACAGGAGAATGAACTTGCTTAAAACAGAAAGCACCTCTCACAGTGTCCTGTCTGAGAGTGTTGTTAAGGATCCACTGGTAAATCAGGGTGACGACCACTGAGAAATTTCCTACTTCTCCCAGGGTTAAACAAAAGTGCAGAAAACTACATGGTAGTTTTCCTCACAGTTATGGGTCTAGTAGAGTTTGAATAGTCCAGGAACTGAGATGTAAGATTTACTCTGGATTTCTCTTATGTGAAGGCTGCAATTCCTCTGTGATTGTTAAATTTTCTATTTCATGCCTTCCTAGTTATGTTTAGATTCATTAAACATGAAGCCTACCCACTTAAGCCTGAAATTACTGTGTGCTGGAAGTGATGTTGCTAATTGTTATTACTGTTGCTAATGGCTAAAGAAAAACTGGTAGACTCACAGGAGGAAAAAAGGAAATTGGATATTTTAAGCAGACTAATGCAGATTAAAACACAGTTAATAATCCTCACGTGAAAAGCTTATATTTAAATTACAAATGTAGTTTTCTTGTGGAAATTAGCATTCCATTTGAATGCCTGTTTTCTTGTGCCTTTCTATAACTAAAGGCAGACTATATTTAGGGCATTCATGATAAGAGCAGAAGAGAGAAAAAACGTCATGAAAGGTTTTCTCTTTGCAAAGAACCTTCACATTTATATCTATTAGATCAATAGAATTTATATCATTAATATTTTTCTGCAAAATGCAAAATTAAAAACTTTCTTATTTTTTCTGATTGCATCTATTTCCATACTCTGTAGGAGACTGCAGATTTATTTTCTCTTTACATGTGGAAATATGAGCATTAATTTGACTTATGACCTTACACACTTTTAGATATTTATTTATTTAGTATTTTATTAGTCTCCTGCAGAATTCTGGATTCTGGAAAACAGCAGAATCACATTTATGATTTTCTGCTTATGTAGGAGCATGGAAATTACTTGTATATCTGATATTCTTTACAGGATTTCAGAAGCAAATCCACAGGGAAACAAAACACAAGATGGAGGGGGCACACTATAGACCAGCAAGAGACCAGATGTTTAGAAAAGATTTCTGAGAACAAGTTTCCTATTGTCCAAAAAACTGTTTCATACAATAGCAAACATTAGTGCTCAGAACAATTAGAGAGAGAACTTGTGCAAGAAATATAGAAGAGAAATCCCTGAGGACTCACTCCCTGGGAACTTGAGACTCTCACAGAGAAAGCCCTCATGGAAATGAATTTTCACAACAGCTCTCTTTTTAAGACTTCAAAATGCATTTTTCAGAGGTTCTCTTAATGCACTGTTGGTGGCTTAAGATCTTTCAGAATGATGTAGTAGATGGGAAAGGAGAAGATAAGAGAGCAGAGAAGAGAAAAGAGAGAAGAGAAAAGAAGAGAATAATTTAGAGGATTTGTGGATTGTCTTAATTAGTCCCTCTTCTCTGCCTTAATTTCAGAGAACGTGTGAGCATCTCAACATATTTTTATTTTCTGACATGCATTCACGTGAAAAATGAATACATACCTTAAGATACGTTCATGCATGTATTTGCACTATTTGCATCAGCCAACTGAAAATGAAAGGTGCATTCTCTGTTATATTCTTGTATGGTGTTCTGTATGAACATTGCAGGGCACAATGAGTTGACAGGTGTGCCTCACTTCTAAGAGCATTCTGTCTGTTCTCTGCTGGCAGCTGGCCAATTGGCCAGAGAGCAGTTTCAGAGCTGAAGACCTCAGTGTCTGTAGAGCTGCAACAAGTTCCTTTGCTATATTCCTCCCCTGTAGATGAGGTGAATCAGGTTCAGAAGTCCCATGAAGCATTTAGCTAATGTTGGTGCAAGAAACTGAAAGAGCACAGAGAATTCAAAAACATGCTGTTTATCCAGTTACTGTTTGTGGCAGATTGTAAATGCACACAAATCAATGAAAATGAATTAAAAATATTTCCCCCCCTGTAAATACATGCTGCTTAGAGAATACTGAGAGAAATTCCTGAAACAAATCAGTACAGCAGTATGTTTTACACAAAATTAAAACCAGCTTGTAGTAGGATCACGACATCAATACAATACGTGATGGTAGAAGACATCTCCCTGGTATTCAGTACTCTGTATGACAGTGGTAAAAATCACAACAGAATGCTTTGATAGGTCTGAAGAAACTAAGACTGAGGAATCTTTTCCTGGTTTGGAAGAAAAAATTTCCAAGATGGCCAAAAAGAGTACCTCAGAAGGCAGGGAAATTCTTCCTTCATCTATGTTGAATGTGTGATGTAATTTTAAATATTAGAAAAAAAACTTGTGCAAAAACTAGAGGGCAGTCTGTTGAAGCAAAAATGAAGATTTCTTTGATAGTTTTCCTTTCTGAAAAAGATGAAAGATACAATCAAAGAGCAAGTTGTAGGGCAACTGCAATAGTGCAATTGGAATAAACCAAAGGGTGCAACGTCTAGCACAGAGAAAAAGGAATTGTAAACTTTTAGCCAGCATGGACCTTTGTGGCCAGAGGTGCTCTGTCCTTAGGCGACCACTGTGAAATGCAGCAGTGTTTTACATATTTGTATGTGGCCAGAAACACAAACACAAGCTTAGACTGCTGCACTCCTGGAAAAGCAAAATTTGCAGAATTCTGTATTCAAGCTAAGATAACAAATTCTGCTGAGAGACAAAATATATTAGTTCTGTCCTGATGATCTGATAACATGGTCATGTGGTTTTCAGATTGACATAGGGCCATGACTCCCCAGGTGAGAGCACAGCTGGCAATCTGGTGTTGCCTGCAGTATGCACTTGTCTGTCTATTTGGGGGAGGGTTTATGGGGGTGCAGTGGAACAGAACAGTCTCTGGGCTCACCAGTTCTTTCTTTAAAATCCAAAACTGGGCTGATCTCACTGAACTTACTACATAGCAGGAAGTGAACATCGCAGCATCCTGTTTAGAAAGCTGTCATCGTAGAAAATGTCAGTTTCTTTTGGAAGAATGAGAAAGAAGGGTATCTCACGATTTTTCAGACTCTTGAGATGATATGTATGTCTCTCCTGTGATTTATACCAGTAAATTCATGATTACTTTTACTCTTGTAATGAGGGCTGCTCCAGGCAATCCAGATTTTTAAGCACTTGTAACTCACCATGCACAACACATACCAGGTAATATGACACAATTACCATAATTCTGCATTTAAAAAAATCTTTCTATTCTCCATGGATACATCCAGAACTCTAACATGTCTTCCAAAAGTAATTACTCTATTTTCTTGTTGCTTTTTAATACATTTTTGTTGTTAAAATAAATCTTGAATTTACTGTCATTAGACATGAAAATAAATAAAAGCTATATCACTGCTACTTGAATCTTAAAGGGTAACTAAAAGAAAAAAAGTAAAAGGCATCATTATCATTCTGTCTTCCAAATTGCTATCATGATACATGCCTGATATCAAATGAAGTTAGATTTGTTAGTGGTATTGCAGAAGTGTCTTATATAAAGAAAATTTCCCTCTTTCATTGATGTCTGAATTCAGATTACTTTCCCTGTGAGGTCCGCTTTGAAGAGTTCATGCCCTGCACCATCAGATAACCATAGAAAAATGAAATGAACTGGATTAGTTCTCTTAGCCAAATGTTATTGCTGAGAACATGAGGACTTTCTTTCTAAATCTTTTATCATTGCTTTGGTTCAAGAAAAGTAACTTTTTTTTTGCTTCTATCCAACAACAGATCCCTCATTCTTGAGAAACTGTTCTTTTCTAGAGAACATACAATGTGATGAAACTGTCAGTGCTCAGTAAGTGAGCTTAAATTTCTGACATAGTTTGTTTCTATGTGGAAAGCAAGACAAAGTCTGGTTATCTTTTTAGCCACTGGTCTGAATCAGACTTGCAGAAGGGTAAAGTCAAGTAGATGCAAAATCAACTCTGATTTTTCATCATCTTGAAATGACCTACCCCATTTTGACTAAAATTAAATTGCGGCAGATGTCATTTTGTTTTAAAGTGCATAATTTATAAAGGTTGTGGCAGAAGATCTACAGAGATCTACTCAGATCTAATCAGACTTACAGGGATTCATGTCACACCTCTGTGAAGGGAGAATCTGTTCCAAAGTTAACCTTTTTTGGAAGTTCCCATGCCATTAGAACATTTTAATTCTGACAAAGGATGATCATATGTTATGAATGATATTAAAGAGGTTACTGAATCTGACATTGAAATCCATGTGGTTTGTTTTGGGGTATATGAACTATGTGGCATGAGCACCATTCCTCTCCTCTCTGGTGAAGAACTGTGCCAGTATTCTCTCCATACTCTGTTGACTCTACTAGATGTTTCAGTTTTGCAAAAGGTAGAAAGGAATCTAAAAGAAGCCCTTGATAAGTAGCACTGTTGATATGTTGTGATAAAGCAGCTGACCTAGTATGCAGAATAGGAAAAATAATGTGTTTTGTTATCTAGAAAAGAAAATGAGGCTTGATATTTTATTATGGATAGGTTTTTACTGAGGATTGCTTTGGTTAGGGAGGAAAATGCCAGATGACTCTGCAATAGTGTGAGAAATGGAGCTCACTACTTAGAATATTTCAAAGTTTAATAATAAACATAAAAATAAAAATAATAATAATAGTAATAATAATAATAATTTAAGAAGAGGACAATATTTCCAGCACTGGGGTGCCTCTGACAATGGTCAAAGAGCACAGCAAACAGGTAAAATCCGGGTCTCTATATACAGGTAAATTGCTGGGATTATGTGCATATTCATTATTCCATACATTATTCAAACATTCCTGAAAGTCCTTGATGTTACAGTGGTTCTTTGTATTTAAGTTTTCCTATCTTTCTATAACACCAATAAATTTCATCTCTTCATGTGAATTTAATATTGTTTTACATTCTTCTTGATAAAAATAATGAGTTTTCTTTGCTTATCTGTATGACATCAATAAATCTAATTTCTTCTCATGAATTTATTCTTCTTGATAAGAAAAAAATTATAAGTTTTTACTCCCATCCTTTCCAGTGTTCTGTCTTATGTCACTGTCATCTTATTACTTGGGCTGGTCAATTAATGGATGGTCTTACACAGTCCTTTTAGTTACACAAAAGCTTTTTCACTTATGTTTTGTTAAGGTCTATTCCTCCCATTACTATTTTTATAAGCAATACATAGCTATTATATTCATTACACTACTATTTCTATAAGTAATACAATACACGCTTAAGCTGAGAAATTATATTAACAAGTAGCTAAAAGGCATTATAATTTATACCATATCTAAATACCTATGCTTAATAGCAACATGCAAAAGCTAATAAATGCAAAAGCCAACACTATCTGGTCATTTTTAACAATAGCAATTGCATTATAAGTACTAGTGTGAGCTCCACAAGACAGATTTATGAAGCTGATAAGAATCTGTCATGTTGTTTAATATGTTAAGTTTTAGGAAATGAAGCTGAGACATAATTTCTACTAAGTTCTGTATCTGATTTCCATTTCTAAATTGGTTCTGTTTATAATCAGGTCTATCTCCATCTTTCTCTTATCCTTCATCTAGGTGCAAACCAATCTCTTCCCGTGCTATCCCCATCCAACAGCTCTCAGGATCAGTCCTGAGGCCCTATTAAGCCTCTGTTGTTCCTTGGTTCTACTTAATCTATCCTAAGAGGTGTTCCTTGCCTGAAATCCCTTCCCTACGTTGTTCTGTTTCTCTTTCTTTTCGCCAAAGGACAAAATAAGCAGACAGCACAGGCACTTTCAATAGTTAAAGCTGATTCTTAAGGAGCTTGGTTTCCAAGTTGCCAGGAGTGTATTCCCCCAAGAGTAAGGCTCCTGTGATGGCTGATGAGGCAAAATTGAACCGCTGGAAAATTAGGAAACTGCACCATGAGTTGCTCACGCATTAGATGTCTCCGTTATCAGTGACAGCCATGCCACGTATCTCTGTGGGAGTCACTTAGGCCACACAGGGCTCTCAGATGCCTGAAGGTATCTCAGCTAACCCTTGATGAAGTCGGCATAAATGAACCATTGCTGGCAGATGAAGCTGCACTGTCTGGCTCAGAAGCTGGAGAAGGAGCTGTTTGCTCCCAGACGTGAAGGCCCATGTCTCTGATTTCATAAAGAGGCCTGCAGGAAAAGGGTCCTGTGCATGCTCAGCCATTCCCAAGTTTCTGGATAGAAACAGCAGTCAAAGATTTCTCCTTTCTTGCTGAAGACGATTTTTCCCTTTTCCTACTGATGCACTGTAGAATTGTCTTGGGGATCTTGTTCAAAATTAGAGTGGTTTATGATGAAATATTGATCTATTTTCTTATTATGAAAAAATAAAAAGGTTTCTCTAAAAGGCAGTAGAATTTCAGTGATTTTTGCATGAAACTAGATATTTTCAAAATAAAATAGAGAAACATTTAAAATTTTATGGTTTTCAATTAGCATAATTATATTTTCACTAATTTTAGGTAAAATTTAGCATCAAATCTATGGACATTTGGACAAATTTTCTGCTATGATTTTTCCTTAGAAACAGAATAGAATTGCACCATTGCAAGACAAAGGAAAAGTGGAGAAAGTCCATGTTAGAGTTTATCGATGCATATCAAGGTGTCAAATGTTAAACTGTTTTTCTGGAATGCAAAGTGTTTAATTGCATTTGGAATTGTGTTGGAATCCAAAGTGCTCTCCCTGCAAACACTGACATGCCGGTACCAAGAGAATAAAGCTAGGAAGATTTGGCCCATTATGAAGTGAAGCTCAGTACTGAGGCATGAAAATGCTCATCTCCAAAAAAAAAGCTTGATGATGTAATCTTGTAGCAGTGTGCAAGAATGCTTTGATCTGTAAGCTAGTATTGCCCTGGGACACCAGGACACCAGAAATCTGAATATTTTAATGCATATTGCTGTAAATTTAAAAGATGCATGCAAGTGACTAGTGATTAATCCTAGCTCAACAGCTATTAAAGGGCATTAATTGAAATGCACTTTACAATAAATATCAGTGCCTGGGCTATCTAAATCATAACTCTGAGAGTGCTACCACAAGTTGGAACTTTTCTGTGGGAGACAGGTTCCTTGGTGAGAAGTGAGGGAAATGTTGTGATAAGGAAAAAAGAGAAAGCAACAGCTGACGAAAAGATCTGTTGAAGAATCAGAGAAAATATTACAGAGGAAAGGAAGAAGGCAAGAACACTTATGCAAATAAATAAATAAATAAATCTCCCACCAAAAACAAGCCCAAAGTCAAAACACAAGAGAGGAGTCTGAGGCCAGTGTGCAGAAGGCTGTGAGAGATGATGAGAACAGAAGGGAAAAAGATCTGCAGACAGAAGGCTGAGCAGAAGTGAAAGGACTGAAGATACACACCATCAGAAAGAGGAAGATCTGCATGACTGGGGACTCTTTGTTAAGAAAAACTGACAAACCTATTATCAGAACAGTCCCAGAAGTTGGAGCAGTGTGCTGTCAGAGTCACAACCACAGCAGCTGGGGTTGAGATGATCTGGCAAGAGGGATCCATGTGATGCACTACCACTTTATTGCTGGGATGAGTCCAGGAAAACATGGCAGTATGGGAAAGAAAGGCAAAAGACTTTCTTAGAGAAAACCAACCAACCAACCAACCAAACAAACAAAAAAACCCCAACAACAATAAAAAAAGTAGAATATGTGATCATTAGAACAGCTGCCATGTCCAGGTAAGATTTGACATGATGAAGGACTGGTATCATAAAGAAAATCTGCAGATACTCAGTCACTAGGATTCACTGAAAACTTCTTGAAGGGTGACTATTCCAGAAAATTAGGTTCCAAAAGTAAGACTGCTGATAAAAAAGCCATTGAATCATGACTTTGTATCTGCAGAACTTGTTTGAGGTAGAAGATCATCAAATGACCAGTTTAAAGTGAAATAACATATCTGAGCTTTGGAAACTTTTTTTTTTTCAAATGAGTGATTATTTGAAGCTTCTGCTTCTTCTACAGCATTTAAACAGGACACAGTGGTATCTCCAATAGTGCATTGTGAGTCCCTCAGCCGGGACACCCTGGCTAAGGAAGGAAACAGCAATGAACCTGACCATCACACGGGGCTTGGTAGAGCTGTAGCAAAAATGGTATGGAAAACATGTCCTCTCTACTCCTGAAAAATAAACTTCCCTCTCCCTGTGAGTTATAAGACTGAAGTGTAGGTGCTACAACTCAGATGTGCCAGGCGCCCATTGTGAAATGCCCCATTTCTTTCTCAGGAAGTAGTTCTACTTAAACATAATGAAAATTATTATACTTTTTCAAACCAGCAACACTGGCAGCTACTTTGAGTCCAAATGGTTTAGAATGACATTTTCCTTCCTGGATAAAAGATGAAAGTGATGGAAGCTGAAAGATGCTGCCTGCAGGAAGTGCTAAGGCAAGAACATAAAACAAATCTTAAAGAAACGTGCAAGGACATTTGCTGAATTTGAGTACAGAGGGTTTTTTTTTTTTTTCTGGAGCTCATTTAAGTGGTGCTTTCTCCATGTGTGCTTTTGTCTAAATATCTCATAGCAGAAGAGCTGTTTCCAGCCAACATTTTCTGACCATCTTGAAGAGCAAGATGCAACTACAGCATTCAGTGTATCATGTTCCCTATGGCTCAGAGGCTTCCTGGGTGGTAAGTCTAGCTCACACCATATTTGTCTGCTGGTCACTTAACTGAGCAACCATCTAAACCCCTTTTGATGACTCCAGAATGACAGTCTGTACTCACTGTATTTAAAAAAAATGGTGGGGGTTTTTCCCCCATCACAATTTTATTTGTGCCAGGCTTGTCTTGACCTTAACCTCATCTATGCCAAGGTGAGAAGCAGCAGCTTTGGACACCTCAAGCGCAGACCTCCTGACAGACAACAGGTATGTAAGAGGAATCACAGGAAGCATAAAATCTAATGGAAACAGCACTGATTGAATCTACACAGGTGTTTTGCTTCAGATCTCGTCTTGTTTCTTGGCTTGTTTACTGAGAGGTTTTGTTGTGGAAAACTAAACTAGGTCACTTCAATGCCATGTTGTTCTTATGTGAAGTTTTCAATATAAATTTCTCCTTGACCTTCAATAAATCTGCATCTGTGTACAGTGATGTATAAGGCTGTCCAGGATGAGGTGGGTTTATCCATCAAAGTCTCTAATGTTCTTTTTGTCCTGTCCCAGGACTGTTCCTGCTTCATAATCTACAGCATTTGCCCTGGATATAGATGACCTGAATACCAAGCTTGTAGAGGAGCAGAACTAGCTGTTATGGTGCCTAGTTGAGGGATTTGGTCCTTAATCTGTCTCAGCTACATGTCCAAACCAGTAGGTTAATCCGACAAGTTTCCTTCTTCCTCTCATTTACCACAAAAATAATCTTGTGCCTGAGCAGTGTTTCAATTTCCCATGCAAATTTAGAGTCTGTTAGGCTAGTTATTTCCCGAGGCACATCCCACACACATCTCTTCAGGTGTGAGGGACTCAAATACTACTCACCAGTGTCTTCAGTGCTGAAATAAAACTTGCTAGACCAGTACTTTCCAGCTGCAGTATAGCACCTTTAAAAAACATATTATATGCTTTATCCAGCATTTTATGTGTTCTCCATGTGTTTAGGTGGCTATTAAATGTACATTTGTAGCTTTGTTCTTTACTTTCTGTTTAATGCAATGTCGGTCCTTCCCTGGATTTTGTGCTTGCTTTCTTAATTAACAGAACAATAGAGATGAGTATCCCTTTTTCCTGGATCTTGTCTTTTCTATATTATCCAAACCAGAACACTTCCAGCAGGTTTGGTGTGGTTTTTGGAGTTGTTTTTTTTTTTTTCCTGTTTTTTTTTTTGGTGGGGTTTTTTGTGTTTTTTTTTCCTTTTTTTTGTTTTTTTGTTTTATTTTGGGTTTTTTGTTGGGTTTTTTTGGGGAGCGGTTGGTTTTGTGTTTTTTTTTTTTATAATTTTTTTCCTATAAGTGTCACCAAATCTTTATCTTTTGACCAATACACAGGACTATGAGAAATTATTTCTGCTGAAAAGGAAACTGATGATCTGAGTCAAGCAATTCTCTGCCACAATCTATTCCTGCTTAAAAGACTGTGCATGGATTTCTGAATGGAATGGAAGCTGCTTACTCTTGAACAAGCTGTCTTTAGTATGTTCTGCTCTGCTCCTTGCAGGGTTGCAGTTATCAGGGAGCTAAGCATTTTCCACACTGCTGTAGCGGCAGTATTTGCATCCTGTTATGCTGTCCTGGTTGCCCTGTTCCCACATTCCCTGTATGGCTGCATGTATCCTTGCCTTGGCAGGGGCAGCCTCATGACTGTTCTTTCACTCGCAGCTGCTTTTTTTTCTGCCGAGAACAGCAGCACAGCACTATAACCAGGAACCACTTAATTCCACTGCTAGTAGATACTCTAAAGTCAGGGTTGTTGCTATCAAATCAATGGACTGTTGGATCACTTGACACAGAGAAAAGGAAGAGCTCAGGAACTGGTGTGTTGCCGTCTTTCACACGGGCAGTACCAAATTACTAAAACATAATGCCAGCTCATTTTGGTTAGCGTGGCTTGCACTTGGACGGAACTTGCTGACTTGAGACTTCCCACTGCCTTCACTTACAGATCTATCAAGGGATGTCTGGGGATTGTACACAGACACCTGTTAAGGCTGAAGAAAATCTGTCCTCATTCAAGATCAATCACTCGCTTGCTGACAGCCATTAAACCCTTTCAGAAAAATTCCTCCAGCTCAATTTTGCACATCACCTACATGGAATTCTAAATTGTAGACGGCCTATACAATCCGTCTGTACAAACAAAGTGTTATATGATAGTAATATTACTTATAAAAGAGTACCTGAAATTGGTATAAAAATCAGCCTACTGACAAGGAATCAATTTAAAAGGCTAGACAGTACTGATGGAATCAAGGAATACCCTTACATTGTTTGGCTGCACCCAGTTTAAGACTACCTGCATCTCAGCTGAGTTGAATGTTACTTATTTCCCTCAAAATGCTCCCTGTGAAAGCTTCTCTTGTGCCATATTCCTTACTTATATCACTTTTTCCTGAGCACAATTCTGCTCCCTGGCATTTTTTAGATACTGTATTGCTGGTTTAACACCAGATGGGAATTAAACCCCAAATCAGCCTCTCGTCTTCATCTGCCCCTCTCCAGTGTGAAAGGAACAAAGGCAGATATGATGGGTTGAGATAGCAATTTACTGGAAACAAACAGCAATGGAGTGATAAATGCACAGTAACGACGATATTAATAACAGAAACGTACAAAAGCGAAGGTGTTTTACACACAAAAGGTATTCACCCCTGACTTAGTTCTGCATGATTGCTGGGGTCATGCAGTCATGATGGTGGATACTTTCTGTGGCTCTCCCTGCTGCTGAGCCCAAGACAACAGAAAACAGTGACTGACAACCCCCCCACAACCCAGACTGTCCACACTGCGCCTCCCGCTCCTGGGTGGCTGGGCTCGGCTGTGGTTGGCAGTATTTGACTCGACTCAGCCCTGCCTCTTGGCCTGGGCTCAGCTCTTCTCCTCTCATCTTGGCTTGGGCTCAGCTCTGCTCCTCTCAGCTTGGCTTGGGCTTGGCTCCTTTCAAGTTGGTTTGCTGCTTCAGAGCAGCATCCGCAACTCAGCTCTACTCTCCCAAAGGACTTGAGGGGGTGGGAATGGATGGGCAGTGAGGGGAAAACAGAATCCACAGGGCTGCTCCCAGCAACAGCCCTGAGGAAGAAGCAGAGCAAAATGGCGTCGCTTCCAGAGCGCATCACTGCCCATGGAGCCACGCCCCCATGATGATGTGAAGGGATGACAGAAGAGCTACATGGCCATGCCCACACAACTGTAGCTCCACCCACATAGGCCTGGGCCCCACGCCTGTGGGTGCCATGTTGGTTGCCATAGCCTCAGGGCACAGCTTGTTTATTGCCATGCCTCCAGGGGATGGTATGTTTGTTGCCATGGCCCAAGGGGATGCCAAGTTTGTTGCCATTGGCTCAGGGCATGCCATGTTTGTTGCCATGGCCACAACTTGGGGGACACAGCTCAGCATGCCTGCTCTGCTGTGACAATCTACACTGCCCACACCTGAGAGTCCTGGCATCTCACTGCCCTATGCATCTGTAAAGCACGTTTGCAGAGTCACCAGTTTTTAACAAGAAGATTTCTGTGTGGGAAAAATACATGTCCGAGGACAAACAAACTCAGGAGTCCTATACTCTCTGTGGCATTTCTTCCTAATCCACGAGGTGTGAATTTTCTATTTGAAAGAATGTTATCTGGTATGGGAAGTATCACTGTTCCTGTTTTTGAAAAGATGTCCCATGAAGACTTCTGCGTGCAATTTCAAACGTCACACTAACTTAAAACTTAGTCTCCTGGAACCAAAGACATATCCCTTTTGCCATCTCTATGTGTCTGTACTCTGCTCAAAGTAGGCGAAGAACTGACTAAAAAACAATCTTCAAAATGGAGCAGATGAGTTTTTATGACCTTAAATTTTGATGTGGCACTTTAGCTTCCTGCATTTGCATTTGGGGATTATCATCTCTGGTGGCCAACTTATTCCACAACAGAACCAAAAAAAACATATTAATGAGAAAGGTGAAAAGGACTCATACAGGTATGAGCTAAAGTTATTTTTAACAGGATTCTGAATTCAAACAAACTGTGCAATGCAATGTCTTTGAGCGTTGAATAGATTCCAGTTACAGTGAAATGAAGACCTACACCTGTGCTATAATATGTACCTATTATGTAAAATTTGTCCATTTGTTGCTAAAAAGACTTTCAAAAGCTGAGTAGTGTTGTCTGAGGAGGATGGTAAAAGGTGAATCCTTCTGATGAAGCAGTTTCTTATGTGTTAGTGTCTCTCATCATACTATTTACCAAAATAAAGTTACACAAATCTGAGCCTACTTTTTTAATAGTTCAGAGGTATTCATTTCCAACTAGAGGTAAGAGAGATGCTGCCATTTTGTGTGAATGTGACATTAGAAGTAAGTTTTTTGGTGCATAAGCCTGCCGGTTTCCAGAGGAGCTATGTGAACGCAACAGCGGGTTCTGATCCCTTAAACTTTTTCTGAGACCCATGTCAGATTAAAATACAGGGTAAAGTTGAAAATAAAGTTTTAATTACCAGCTATCATTTTTGAGGCTGCGGCTGACAACTCCTGACTTGTTAAAATGGGTCATTTTCTGTGAAACTGTAATTAAAGTAATTCTGTGTCAGAAAGATTGGATGTGGACTTACTTGCCCATTTCTCAACGCAATCCACTGCTATCTTCCCAGTCATGCTGTTTCCTCTTTGCACACCCACACATGGCCATCACTGCTTTTTTGTTATTTTCTACATGACAGGAACATGCTCACGTCACCTCATNTTTTTTTTGGGAATGACAAGAGATGTGCAGGTATGTCTCGCCTTACACAGGCAGGAGAGTATGCTGAACAAATATTAAATAGGTTGCACATGCTGAGAACAGGAAATTACTGTGCCTCTGCTGTAGAATCAGAAGGCTTGGGAGTGGAGTCAGAGTGCATAGGTTCCACTAATCTCCAAACTAAAGTATCATACCGAAGACTGGATTTTACTATGCTACTCTGCTGCAGGCTTGCACAGTCCACATGTGAATACAGATGGCACTTATCTCAGCAGGAAAAAGGGTTTGGTCAGTTTAAATAGTGGCCCAACTTAACTAATTTTGAGCACCCTTAGGTGACTGATTAAGAACATTTTGACGAACATGTCAGGAGACTGGCTACTGTGAGCAGTGTGTCTTTTGGTCCATTAGTCTATAGCACCTTGTCACATACCAGTTGGACTGACGCTGAATGGCATCGCTCAAATGAGTTGGACTAAGAGATGAGCACCAGCACCTTCTAAAATTAGACAGTCTGGCTCATTTTGCATATTGCAGGTTCCTTGCTGGCCATTTCTGTGTCTTACCAAAAGGTCATCCTAGAAAAAGGCCTTTCTCCAGCAGTTAGCACTTCAGTATCTTGCATTAATTGTGGGTGTCTCTAAGTTTGACACAACTAACCTTTCGTTTTCTTCATATAAACTACCCTATGCATGGAAAATTACCTGGCCCTGATTATAAAGATGCATAGGGCCAATGCCCCATGAAATGAATAGAAGTACTCTGGCCCCAGCCAATGCCCCATGAAATGAATAGAAGTACTCTGGCCCCAGTGCTAGGTAGCCAAATAGTAAAAATAGCTTGGTGATTCCTCATGATTTACTGTTCTGTAAGAAGTTAATATTACTTTATTTTGGGGAAAAAAGAAGGCAAGAAAGGGAAGAAGGAGAACATAATCCGATTTTACCACAGGAGAAAGAAAACTAAGGAAGAAGATTATAAAAATATGTTTTGGCAAACATAAAGTTTCTCCTTATACAAATCACACTGAACAGATACCATACATTTCAGAGAATTTTAATTAATTGCAGAATATTTATACAGTGTTTTGCTGATCAGTAATAAAGATTGTTGAAAAAAGAATTGCTAAGTTCTTATACCCTGACACTTGTGTGCTGTTTTAAAAAATCCTCTTGTCACAGAAGGATGCTAATGACTTAGCAAACTAAAGCTCGCCAGCTCCTGAAACCTTGATGTTTAATCTAGATAAATGTGTTTGTTTATATAGCTGTGTAACCAATGTATGTAGTAGAATTATGGTACTATGCAACCATTAGCTCTATTTACATAAATATTATGTTTTATCAATGGACAAATGCATCACTGTATTGCTAGAATGTATCACAGAAAGAAATTTAGAATTTTATTGAGAACATTTATGGCAGATTGGATGTTTATAACATATAGTGTAATTTTTCGTAAAGCTTCAGGAATCATTGTAGCAAATCGTTGATTTCATTCAATTCAAAAATTACCTGGCTTGGGAAATTTGAACTTTCTCAGTTATTACTAGTTTGTGTACTTTGAGGAAAACTATTTCTGACTGGATATTTATCAAAACAGTAGAACTTCCGTTCTATATTTGTCACTTGTTAACATATTCAATAAGCATGTTTTTAGAAGAGCTGTTGATATGGGAGTTGGAATTACATGTTTCTCTGAATTCGATCATAGGAATAGAAAATCATAATCAAGAGCTAAGGTGAAAGCCGTGACAGCGAAGGATTGTTACTTAAAGCATGAAATGTTAGTTGCCATTGAGATCTGCACCAGGGCTTTTCCCTGTTTTTATTTAGAATATACAAAAATGGATCAACTGCTGCACAATGGACATATTTATACACAGGAAGACATAGAAGACAATACTTTCATTTGTGAGGTAATAGTCTCAGAAAAGAGAAAACTTGGTAGGAGTGGATGAATTGCAGATAGTAAATTTATTAGTAGTGAAGCTTATTGAAGGAACACACTTAGGCATTTGAGCAAAGTTGGTAAATAGAAAAACTTAAAATGAGTAAAGTAGGTAAGATTTTTAAAAAGTGAAAAACATTTCCTTGCTTTTTAAATTAAAAAGATTAACTTTTCATTTTGAAACAGTTTCAAATTGAAAATGCCTTTATCCTGTATAAAATAGTTTGAAATGAAGCAAGACTATAAAACATAAATTCCTTTAGGATGATGCAAAGTAGGAACTTTTTTTATTTGTGAAGGAGAAGAGATTGGGAGAATTGATAGGGTGCAGATAGGGCAAATTCATGACTCTCACAACTTTACTTGATGTTCTATCAGAATCCCTGATTTCACTCTCAATCTTTACGTCTTCAAGAAGGATTTCTGCACTTATTTAATGCAGAGAGAAAAACAGAGTCAGGAAGGCAGAGATGTTAGAGACTTTCTGAGATGGGTGGATTAGGAGAAGATGGGTGGATTAGGAGGATGTTCTCCCAAAACATTTAGACCTGGATATAAACCTTTCCATCTCTCTGGTGTCCCTCCCGAGTACTGATCCACCTTGATTAATTCCTTAATATTTCAGTGAAACTGAGAACATTCAGTATATGCTGTAGTGAAAAGCGACAGAATTACTCACAAAGCCTTGTATTTTTTCTGCTGCACTGAATAAAATACGTGGAGTATCTTTTAATTAATCCATGTACTCCAATGTCAACCAGATGCTGAAAAGTAGTAATGTCCAATGGACTAGGCAAACTTTCCTAATAAATTTTTGAAATAGGATGTTACTTGAACAACACAAATTAAACTATAGTCTTAAAAATATCTTCAAATATCTACTTGAGTCTGATTTATTTTGTTCTCAGAGAAATGCAATTATTGAGTGGGTCTGATATAAACATTCAGTGATGAAGCCAGCAAAACATCTGAGGACTTCTGTACCTGGTAGTTATTATTAGAAATACTGTAAAAGTTCAGGCTTAAATGTTAAATGACTTTGTGCCATTTAGCTTTTATTTCTTCATGGGAGGATATTTGCACTCTTATAACTTGGCGCTATGTGTTCAAATGGAACACCAGGCCATCTGCACAGATTTCACACAGAAATTCATGTACAAATGATTAGCCAAAAATTTAACAATAGATCTGAAATCCTCTAAATAGGCTTTGCATTTAGTATCGAATTTATGTCGTGTCTTCATTTCTGCAAACGAAATGAAATGAAATTTTTTTTTGCCATTTTCTCCACTGTGAGAAGAATGCACATTCAACTCTGATGGTTTCTAAGTGGTTTAAAGTATTTTAACATAAATTATTTTCATTCAGAACCTTGAGCTTTGTTCTCAAGACCTTAAAATTGCCAGGAAAATCAGAACTTCTTGTCATTTGTTTTCACCCACGTGCATTAGTAAAATTCTGTCTCCAGGCTGTAATTCTGATTCAATGTCTTTTAACGGAAGATGGAGGTAGTTTCTTCTGTAATTTTCATCACTTGCTATTTAGGAATTAGGAGACCTGACGACCCGTTATAATGGTTGGACAATTCTTGACATTTTTAAAAATGACCTGCCCTTGAAATGTGTTTTTATAATTTCAAGGGTGATGATGAGGGTAGTAGGAAGGGAATTAATAATATGCCATACATATTATGCAGCTTTAAAGTGAACCATTGCATGACTTACTCCACAGAACCTAGGTAGGATGAGACTTTTCAGTTCTTAAAGAAAAACTTGCAGCACAAAAGAACGTCTGTCTGAAGCAAACAAACAAACAGAAAACCAAACAAAACACCCCACAAAACTCCACCCCACCACAAAAAAAACACAAGCAAAACCACCAAACTCCTTTTCTCCTTTGGAAAAAAAAAAAAACCAAACACCCAAAAAAACCACCACCACCACCACCAACAAAAAAAATCAAAAAAAAGGAAAACAAACAAACAAATAAAAAACCCCAAGAAACCACCAAAAATGCAAAAAGAAAAGCAAAGCTTGAGAAAATATCTATTTGTTTATATGGTTCACTGAGATGCAACCAGCTTCCTCTAGATATTGTTGAAGGCACTGCAGCCCATGGAGGACCAGCAATGGGGATAAACTGCTTTAACCTGACCACAGCCCCCAGCACCCCTTGTTGCTTTATTGAGGTGACCAAATGTTACCTGCAACCATAACAAGTGGAAGGAGAGGAGTCACATTGAGCCTAGGAAAGGAGGAGGGATGTGTTTTCCTCAAGTGTTCTAATGAGTTTTAAAATTTTTTTTATGTTTTCCCCCATCCCTGATAGCTGAATAAATACTAAAATATTTACATAACTTAGCAGTAAAATAAGCTAAATTGCCAAGCTGAATAGGTTTTGCCCTTGGCAGTACTGGGAAGTGATGGCCTTGTTTTCATTTCATGCCACACATGATCATGGCTACTTGTTTATGAATAATTAAGGGATCTCTCATACCTTCATGTCAATATCCCTGGGACAAGCTGAACTGTAGATCTTTCAATGGTCAAGGTTCTGCAGAGACTGTTTGCTTACCTCATTACACTTGCTAACCCCATCTGAAAATTGGCCTAAAGCAAATCAACCTGTCAGTCTCCTGGTCCTCTTGTTCCCTGCACATATTCTCTGCTTCTCAGAATGTCTAATTTAGTTTCTCTTGTAGTAGTGATCAATGGCTGTCAGCTGTTTTTCTTTTCTCTTGAAACTGTTCCTAAATTAGCCTGTCATGTCTTCCTTGAAGGGCACATGTAACAATTGTTCTTCTTTCTTCCACCATCAATGAGAAGTCACGACTGCTGCAAAAAACTCTTATTGGAGCTGACCCCAGCAAAACAATTCTGGTTAAGATTTCTCCTTGTCTTAGCACCTGTTTTAGATGAGAAAACCTGACTCCTTTTTTCAGGTAATCTCATTTATTTAAGATTTGTATGGTATTTACTGTCCCATTTTGGATTCCTTTAACAGATAAATCAGTAGAAGAAGAAAAACACCATGTTCAGTTTTTTTCTGCAAATAGTGGTGTGTCAATTATTGCACTATATGCCTTTGTTTTCATGCTTATATGAGGCCCTACAGAATGTGTGTTATGATTTCCAGTATCTCTTACTGGAGGATGTTCACTCTTTAATATTTTTTTAAAAAGCCTGTTGTTAAAAATCATTAATTGCTAGTAAAGTCATGTCAAAACACAAGTGTAATCATTCAGCTGACGAAGGGCTAATTTCTCATTCTCTCATTCTTATGATCTCATTTTCCCAGTTTTTTAGCCTTTAAAATTGCAGATCTTAATTTCTAAAGTAGAACAGGGAGAAATTACTTAAGAAATTCATACTAACTTTATAAATATGTAAAAAAAGGAAAAGCCTGAATAAAATTGAATACGTCTCATTTATTCATTAGTCATTCATTCTTTACATCTGTTTTTGTGATTGACACTTCAAGTGTGTGAAAGGAATGGGAAGGAAACCAAATTATTTCCACTCCCTCACATGCTTTCAGGACAACCGTCATCCCAGCATAGAGTACAGTGCAACAAACCAGTGTTCTGGTTAGATCTGGTTTAGGTGGCAAACCAACTCTGAAGTATACACCTTATCTGGTTTACTTTTGGCTGTCATGGGAGAACATTATCTTAAAAGTAAAATAAGATCTAATTGGAGTTATGCCCAATAATTTCCAGTAATGAAGGAAAGCAAAAAGAGAGTGATGTCTGATTTTGTGCAATGCATAGGAGTTAGGTATTTTGCAATAATCATTCAATGACTACCACAGTCTTTCTTCACTGTTATGATGGATAGCCTTTCTCTGCTTCCCTTTATAGTGTTCACAGCGGCACTGCAGTTCCAACTAATAAGGAACCATGCTGGGATGGGATGATCTAATTTTCTATTTTCATTGAATCAGATTCTGGAAATTGAACAGAATTATTTTTCATCTCTTCACCCACAGTCTTTTCTCACTTCTTTTACTTTTCTCTTGCCTTTTTTTTTTCTTTTTTTTTTTTTCCAAAAATAGGTAGCATCATACCAAATAGAACATGGTTTTGAAAAGATTATTCAAGAAGTACTGAAATTGCTCTATCTTGCCATTTTGATTCAATTTCAAACTTTGGGTTAAAAAGTCTTCGTAGTACCAGATAGAATTATGTCTAAAGATGTCTCCTCTCCTAAAGAACATCCAATTGCTGAACAACACATGCTATTCCCAACTGATCTCTTGCAATTGTCATGAAAAGTTCTTATGTTCTGTCCATCTATTATCACTCAATACTGAATTAATGCAGTTTGAAACTTTTAAGAAAGTATATTTTGAATATTTCCCTAAAATGATAGATCCATCTCTTAGATAGTCTGAACTTTCATTATGCATCTGTGAAGGAGAATCTGTAACTTGTAAAGTTTCTTCTCTGTTTCTTATCTTGCGCTGTAGATGAAATTTCTAAAACATTTAACTATTTTAAATATGGTAAGAATAGAAAACGCAGACAGATCTTGTGAATTGCACATATATTGCCAGTATTTTCCATTGTCTAATGCCCAGGAATTTCAGTGAGAATGGAGATGTCATTTTACATACAAACATATCCTAAAATGACTGTATTTTTTTAGCAGTGGAGTTACCTTTAAGACCTTATGATGCTTCTAAATCTTGATAATGATGACCTGAGAGATATTATTAGTACATCCCAGATAATGAATTTTACAATGCTACCAATCAAGTAGCTGTTTTGCTGCATAGTTTTAGGATTTGAGAAAGGAGGAATGAGCTGCATGATATGGCTAAAAACACCTAATTAAAAGACCAAATCATGTAAAAAAAAATCATTGAAAGCAATGAGGTTGAAGGAAGTTTTAATTTCTCATAAATTTTCTTCAAATAATAAAGGAGGCAACAGTCATCTGGTCCAGGGAAAAATGAGATTGTAATGTTAAAAAAAAATAGATTATAATGTTATTTTAAGGCTATGATGAATTAAAATCTTCTGGGAATCAACTTTACTGGATCTGTAGATTCCTACATCTAGCTTATCTTGTGATTGACAGTCATATTGTTGAAAAATTTCATGACTTGTGTGATTCATAGCTGTCAGGAGAAAATAAAACATTACTTTTTTGAGTCACATAACAAAGAAAAAAATGGTTTTGTCTTCTTGTCATTAATTTAAGTCAGTGTTACTGTTTATTTCCCTTTTAAAAAGACAGAAACAAACTTGTGAAATTTGAAAGTGCAGCCTAAATAACTCCCAAGCAAAGCCCCCAGTTTCCTAGGTGGGCTTTCCTATAAGATTTATAGTTCACAGCAAACTATAGTGAGAATTAGAGGAGTGATCAAGCAAGAAAAACCTCAAACTGCTAAGCAGCAAAATTGTGTGGGTATCAGAGTCCACTGTTTGCTCTTAATAGGATATATCCTGAATTCACAGAAAATTGACACCAGCCTGGCTCTAATGTCAAGTCTCAGCTATGCTTGTACTCTGGGGCCAGGGAAAAGAAAATACAAGTAATCAGCTGTCCTTCAGTAGCTATCAGGACTGAGGTGCCTTCAGAAGTGTGTTTGATGCAGAGCCCATCAAAGAGTGCCTAATGATTCTTCAATTAAAAATGTTCTTTTATGTTCTTAAAAACCTTGTTCTTCCCTTTTTTAACTCTATCAGCTTCATGGGTAGATGACTGTCAGCACATTTTTCAGATTTAATGATCATTGAAGGTAGAAAATGGGTGGTGGTTGGGGAGGAAAAAAACCAGAATCCTTGAAGTTTGACATATTTCTTACTTTACTTGATTAATTTGTGCCAATGTAAATAAGATTTAAAATGAAAATTAGCAGGATGTTTTTAGCTTTGCTGGGCTTATCTTCTGTTGCTGGATAATCTGGAATGCCTGTTTTGAATTTCATGTGAAAGTCACAGAACTGCACATTAATCAGGCATCTAGATTAAAAAAGGCTTGAGTACCTTAATCAGTTCTGGGTAAATCTTGAATGGTATGATTGAAAAATTCAATTAAAAAAAAAAATTATCCAGTTTAGGTAATGGGCTCACAACTTGATGATTGTGAGCCCACAGTAGTCAAGGAAGTTGAAGGAATCTGTACCAGGAATCTGTCCTGTTAAACAGGTGCATATCGGTGGTTAAATGGACACTTGCTCTTCTGCTTTAGTGGAGTGTCACAGGATTTAGGTCCCTTGCTTTGACTTCAAATAAGAATAGATATTGGCATGCATTTCTGGATTACACCTGAGACATTAATTTCAGACAGTAGTTACAATCCTTATGTTCCTGTGTTGCAATTTTAAGCAAATATAAGCACAGTAAGTAGTATGTATGAACTCATAAATGTACCGAATAACTCTGTCTCTGATTCCTGTTTGCTGCCCTCTCTGCATGCTTGTTTATCTCAACTGCAAAAATGAGCACCACGTGGATACAAAGCAGGATAGACCTTTGCACCAAGGTGATGAAAACAAAGATATATCTGAACTCAGTGGTCCTTAACTTTAAACTTCGTTTTTCTAGGTGTGGGTTTGTTCTTTTATTTTTGAGAGGGATAGTAAAGGATGCAATTAGAGTCAGAGTTTAACATTTTCTCTGTGGTACTTACTTTATTTGCTTTCAGAGTCACTGATTAGTTTCCTCCTTTCAGCTGGGAACAGCCAACTTGTATTTCAAATAAATCTTTCACCTTTTTTACTCCAGTCCATTCTGTCTGGATAATCTTACATGCTTTATTTATAGGTATAATGAGCAGTAAATAAAGACTACATACTGTGATTTTGTGCTATAAACAAGAAACAAAAAAAGAAGGAGAAAACCACAGGGTGGATAGGTCCATGATTTTTTTTTTTTTTTTAAGCTTATTTGAGATTTCATTTGTAAGGGGAAAGATATCCGGACAAAAACAAGTTTTATGGAAGCAGTGTGTTCACAGATAGCAGAATTTATGCAATGAAAGTTCGGAAATGTATAATAAATAGCTTGTTCTGAGTTTTCAGCCCTCTTCCTTCCCATGCAAGAGACTTGGATACTTCTTATTTATAGACTTTAAAGAAGAAATAAATCTCTGAAAAATGGAATTGTGAAAGAAGGGGGTGGAAAACCAGTCCCAAAAATGTATTCATGAACACAAAAAAAAGTTAAAAATGAGTTTGTAATTTACTGCAGCTCAGAGGCAGCAATAACTAATACACTGGAAATTTACCCATTTTATGCATCTATTTTGCCTGTTTTACTGCTCTGCTGTTCATAAAAAGAGCATTTATTTCAGCAACTGTCATGTCACTTGGCATTCATGTCATCTCTGAGCTATGTGTGAAAATGCACTTTTTTTTCTGTTTCAATTTTATTGAAAAAGTTATTTATTTTACAAATTGGTATCAAAGTGATTTGTTCTCCTGTCTAACTAGTTTTACTCTTCTACTTTTATTATGTTCATTCTTATCACTAGGGAATCAGAACCATAAATCATTTGATTTTGTTTTTCATGTCCTGGGTCCTATTATTAGAAATGCATTCTGTCCTCTGCGCATTGCTATCTTAATTCCTCCTCCTCTTCTCCCACTACAAACCAGAAGATTAGAAGCTATTTTTTTTAATTCTTATACATTTTCCTACTCTTATGCTACTCTTATGAGGCGCTTTGGATTGTCCACTGTGTTTTGCTCTCAGCTGTGTCTTTTGACAGATCACTCCCATGTTTCTCTCTGCTGTTGTTATGACCTCTTTTCCCTGCATGCTGCAGACCTCCACTCCAGTATCGGAGCTGCTCTGTGGCTGGCACTGCTCACATCTTCCTTGGGAACCCCACCTGTCCTCTACAACTTCCAGCATCAGCTGTGCTATGAGAAGCATCAGATGCATAAAAGAACTAGACAGGGGAAATGCAAGGTAATCATCTTCCTGATGAAGTGCTCCCTGTGCTAAGGTTCGTGATGGCTGTTCTGGCTGTTGCAGAGGTGTGCTATGGTGCCATATCACTCCTTTGAAATAGCAGATTCAGAGCTTCCTCAGTAATCACCCAGAGGGACTGAAGATCATTAGAAAATCTCCTGAGGGGCTCACTGTAGTTTCCAGGAGATTTTTTTTCCTAGTTCCACCTCCAAAGACGCCAACTGAAAGGGAACTAGAAGATTAATTAATTTCATCAAACATTTAGAATTTAAAAGAAGAATAGATTTAAAAGCAGATGAAGAGATATTTGAACATGCTCAGTTGCAGTTTTCTTTTAGCAAACCTGGCTTTCTACCAAAAAACTGCCCCTGTATTTACTCAACTATTACATGAACCTGCAGGTCAACTCATTTCTCTGCTCTTTTGTTATTGCTGTCGGCTTAAGTGGCCATGTTTCTTTAAGAAGATTGGTATAAAATGGAGGCTGTTTATTTCTAATCGCAAGCTTTACATGTGACAAGGCCATATTACTTCTTCTTGGTCTAAAACTGATCACAGAATAAGTGTCTGCTCAATTGCAATTGATGGGGAAATCTCATCTGTTGCCTTGGCAGTTCCAGTATATTTAGAAGCTAAGAACCCAGATGTGAGTTTGCATTGTGCTTGTTTATGACTAACACAATCTGCAGGGCCACTCAGTCCTGTAAAATATTCAAGGCTTTTCCCTTGCTTGAGATAATTTAGCTGCAGTGTCTTTTCTGAGCTCCACATTTTGTCCTGACACAGTGTAGAATTTATAGGGAAGGGGTAAAGGTGGAATGAAACCTAATTTTGAGGAAATGAGTCAGAATTGCTATCTTCTGAGCATTATGAGACAAAGAGGGCAGGCTGCCTCACTCAGGAGAACCCACCTGTGCACCAGGTAGTTTTATAACTGCATTTCTATTGCCATGGAAAAGCCTTTTGTATTCACTTGTACTGTATCAGATGTCTGCAAGCCAAACAGCAACTGCATTAATTCCGTGCTATAAGGACAAGCTGGTTGCTGGCCCATAAAATAGTAATGGGAGAGCTATAAAACGTTCTGAGAGATCTGCTCATCTGAGATCTGCTCATTTCATGAAAGCTGTGCTTCTATTTACCTGCAGCACACTGATCCAGAAGGAGATCTCAAGTGGAGGTATGATCCACAGATAATCAGTCACGTTTGTTTTACAGGGGGTGTCATTTTCGGTGCATCTGCTCTCAGACATACCACTGCAAACAGTGCTGCCAATTATTGGTTCTCCTTTGCCTCAAAATTCCGAGGAAAAAACCAGAGTGCTGCTGACAGAAACATAAAAGCACAGACTCTGCTAGCTAGCTCTGAACATTGCTTTATTAAGCCTGGTATTCTGCATCCAGCAGTAGCTAATGTGTCATGCTTCAGAGGAAAGGCAAACCCCACAATTTGTGCAGAGCCATAAAATAGAAGTATTCCTAGTCGAGCCTGCAGCCATCAGCTTATTCCCTGAAGCATAAGATTTGATTATATGTTTGTTTCTTGGGGAGAAGAGCTGTGAGTATTTAAGCTTTTCAGGCTGGAGATCATGCATTAGATTAACCTGGAGGACTCTGAGGCCCATGTAGAACAGATTGTGGAATTCCCTTGGCAGAAATGAGCAAAGCAGCCATTACTAACATGCTGTCATACTGTTAACTGGAGCCAAATGACAAATCCATAGGAAATTTTGCTTCTATTTCTGCTCTTGAGCTATCAGTGAGAAGCTTGTGATTTCTTTTAAGTACCAACCTTATTTCCCACATAGTTTCTAAGTTTGTGTTGTGTTTGCAAACATTATCATCTTATATGAGTAGTAGCTGGGACTGAAGAGCTGGATCATAGCTCTTGTTTGCATCTCTAACTGCGGACTGCCTGCAAGGCCTGGGAAGCAACAGTTTTGGCTCTGTTCCCTCTTTTTTACCTATCTCTAGATCATCTTCCTTTTTTCTATTCCAGGTAGAACATAGTACTTTCATTTTGATTAGGCTTTTTTTTTTTTTTAAACTATTATTTTATTTTTAATTCCTTGTGTCTGTTTGTTTGTTCTGGAACTATTTAATATTTGCCAAGGAAACCAATGCAGACAGTACCTATGGCTCCAGTCACACCTAACTGGGGCTAGCCTGAGTTTTGTGAGGAAGATTCATCTAGAGAAGGCAGATAGAAAAAAAACAGAAAAAGGTTTTGATTTGAACTATTATCCTGCGGCTTGTGAGCCGCCTCAAAAAGGTGAAAGAATCTGCAAGGAGATTTGAGATTGCACCAAAGATGAATTCAGATACTTCCAGGCTCAGGAGCAGGAAAAACACAGAGACCTTTAAAAATGCTTCCTCTGCTACTGCTCCCTCATGGCCTGCAGTACTAATAGGCTACTATATGGTGCATGTTCTTCAGTCATCTTGCAGTATCCAACTGGACATATGGAATATCTCTAACCAGTTACACTTAAATTCAGCCCAGATTCACAATGTGCTACTCTGGTGCCTATGAAACCCCTGGAAGTCAAGCAGAGAATGACATTAACTTGGTTAACTAATGCAAAGCTTTGCGATAAGCAAAAGCTTCTTTCCTACCTGCTCGTTTGGGGCAGAAAATGCCTTCTTATCTTCATATAGTGCTTTGTCTTGTGAAAGGCATGAGGTTGTGCAGTATTATCTTCAAAAGTGGTAAAGTTGTTTTAGCTTTGAGATGGAGCTAAGGGTTGTGAAGAGTTCCTGACACCTCCCAGCATAAGATTTCCTGACAAACCTTATACTGCTCTCCCTATTTAGGCAATAGCAGCTTTGTGATTGAAGACTAAACAATGGGCAGCACCAGTGAAACCAGGACAGCTGGATACCTGCATGTTGAGTTAAGTCTCAGCTCTGCCAATACTGAGCAGCTGTACTGTTGTCATGATCCACTTTAATAATAAGGCAGAAATCGTGATGGTTCGTGCTATCTCAGGGTGCAAGAAAAGGCAAACAGCAAGGGACTACAATTTCTACAAAACAACAGAGCACTTTACTGAGTGCTAATCAACTCAATTACGAGATAGAGGGAGGAGAGAGAAAGAGAAGAACAAAGTAGGGGGAGAGAGAGAGAGAGAGAGGATGGGATATAGCTACCAACGGCGAGACGAAGTCCTCGTGGCCCAGCCAATAGACGCGTCTTCTTCCGTGGGGAGATCTCAAAAGTCCCTTCAGAGAGTCACAGTTTTTAAGGCTTTTTCCAAGGCGAGTGGCATTTGGCCAAAAAGGCAAGGAGAGTTATGGGCTATTGTGAGCGAGGCTTGTTGCTAAATCAGCGCAGTTTCAAGGAGCAGGTTTGTGCTGTACCGCAGCAGCTATGCGTGCTGTACCTTACAGACACCCTGCCCGAAGCACTGCTCCATGGAGCAGAACACTTACAGTGATCAGCAAACATCTCCCCCCTCATCCAGGCCAGGCAAAGTTCTTCTGGGGTCTGTCCCAGTCTCTGTCCCGACGATCAGGAGGCAAAATGAGATCTTCAGGCCAACCCTTACAATTGTTCTGTGGATGTAGTTTAGGCTCCATTTTGTCCTACATCAAGAATCTTGAGACGATGAGTACCCTTCATTCTTCAACTTGGAAGCAGATCCAGCATTGTCCTCAAACCACCTGGACCCTGTGGTTTTCTCTGAGGTGCACAGGATGGGTTGCTGGCTGCATGGGACTGAGGTGTTGGGGTAGGATTGAGGAACACCTAGTTCTAGAGGTGTGGTCTCAGGGATCAATGGTAGGTGGATCTGGCTTGTTGCCTGAGACTGATGATCCTTCACCTGCCATTTCACATTTCTCTGATAGTTACTGGATTGTTGGTGGAGTCTGTCACAGTCACCTGACCCACTCTTCTCACCTCACTCAGGTACACTGCTCTGATCAGAGAACTCATATCCGTAGGATGTCCATTATGGATTACTCCTTTAGTCTGGACCAGTAATAACCCTGAACAACTTAGAAAGAAATCAATTTTTCAGTCTCACTAGCAAAATACAATCAATATTTCTGATTTCAAGGATATTGCACACTGAGAGAAAATAGAAAGTGAAAAGCATTATTTCCAAGTTATAAGTCATGATATTTCCTATCTTCCATTTACTCCAGTTTTTTGGCTTCACGTGACTGGCTTGTTCTCTTGTTCCTCAATCAGTTTATATTCTTGCAAACATTAAAAGACCTTATAAATGTATTGATTTGGACCAGAGATCACATACAAAAATTTAGCTAATAAAAACTATTCCGTAAAAGTAATTTTTTGCTCCTTGGAGAATTAAATTTACTATCAAAAGTATTCATGAAAAATCAAATTTTTCATTTCCATGGACCTGGGGTGGGAGCCAGGTGGTACTCTCGTCCTGGCTGACATTTTCCTAGCACTGTTCTGCAATGATTGCTTACCATCTTGCAATATAAAATTGAGAAAACTGGTTAATATTTCCCAGTGCCACTGAATCTCCTAAACTTTATTTAAGGTTATAAGAATAACAGAGTATCAGATCACAAATGCCATCTTCTAGATCACTGTTTTGGTCTCCTGCTCTCCCACTTCTCCTGACACTCAGCAGAATGCACTTTAGACACTCCACTGGGACTTCATTTCCAAGGTGTCCTTTAAATCAATTTTGTTTTTACTTGAATGTTTTAAGCCTTAATTTCTCTTCTGCTTCTTCATTGATGGAGCTATTCTCTCTTTACTCACACTGTGATCTGTCCCAAATTCAAGCCAACAAATCAAGTCAGGAATTTGACAGAAGTGACGTGGATGGATTTTTCACAAGCAGTACTCTTGGAATTCTGATGTCCTTCACATAATGTTGTTTGGCACTGCATTCCCTGAAATTATTGTATTGTTTCAATCTGAAATTAAAAAGAATCAGTGATGGCATTGCCATAACTTGCTCTTTCCATGGTTTATGTGTTATAAAGCATCTAAGCAAAAATGCATATTAAGTATAAAAAGCATTAAATATAATAGAATATAACTTTAACAGGTTTACTTTACTGCCAGTAAACAATTTCTAATATGTAATTCAAACTCTTACTTTCATGTTTTTGTCTCATGGGATATTAGGCAACTATAGACTAATACTGAGCTTTAAAGACAGTATACCTATTAACCACTTAGTAATACAGCACATTGGGGTGTTTCATACATCAGTTTCCTCATTGATCAAAATAATATTTGGGGTAAAGGATCTCTGCTCACAGGAAGCCAATTGGATTTGCATGAGTTTGGAGAGATCTGATTGATAATCAAACTCAGCCATTCTGAGTGCATCTACACTGGCAGTTTAAGGTATATTGTAGGTGGTTTTTTTCAATGTGAATTGTTCTACATTTTGCCCTTGATGTACTATAGATGACAATTTTGTGCCCCCCTGGTATGCAGAAACTGGATTCTTTCTCTGACCTGGACTAAGAAACAGAAAATTTCTGGCATGAAAATTTTGGGACAAAAAGATTACTTTTCCTATTTAGTTTTAGCCATGTCACTTCTCAAATCAACTTCATGGTGCCAGTATATCTGAAAGGGAGATACTGACAGCAGGAACATTTAAATTCAATATTAACACCAAAAAACTGAATCTTGGAAAAGTATAGCCTCTCAAGTAGTCATTCAACTTTCCTCAGTTCTTTTTGTATTTTCCACCATAACTGCTAAATATTAAATGGAGGATACACTTCTTACTATCAAAGCTGATTTTTCTCTCCAAGGAGCCAGCTCCTCTTTGTGCATTACTGTACTTTAGCACATAAACACGAATAATCAAAATCTCACTTTAATTTGTTGACTTGTAAGCCTTTTCAAAAGCTGCAGTATTGGTGTGCTGGTGTCTCTGACCTGAGCAGTTGGTCACTAGCTGAGATCTCACCAGCTTGCTGTCCTTGAGAAGGAAGGTGGTAACACAAGCTGGGTGTCTTACTTGGTGCTGATGATTTTATGGTGTACAAAGAGTAAGCTGAGTTGCTCCTAAAGGTACCTAAAGGTGCCAAACACTCCATAGCTTTATCAAGATCTGAGACTACCTGCAGGTGAGAGCCAAGGTTGAAGGCAGGCTTCAGAACCTTCCCATGCAGAAACCCCGAGGGTCTGGGCAGGAAGACAGTCTGCCCAGAGATGCAAACAGCAGAAAGCAGCCTTCTTGCCCTCAAGCTTGAAAAATAGCCTCACCTGGCTCCTGGGTTTTTCTAGCAAAAAAACTCTGTACACAAAAGGACTGATGACTAAAATTACATTAGAAAAAAGTTAGACATTTAATTTCTTGGTTTCAGATAAGCAAAAGTTAAGATTAATTGCTATATTCTTGAGTTTGGATTAATGTGCCTTAAGAGAAAATTAAATACCACAGGATCTGGAACACTTCATAACAGGCAAATGATAAAGTAAAGTTTGGGTTTTTTTCCTAACAATACATTTTTAAAATAAATATTATAATTGCAGGAAAACTTTACTTCTCCATTTTTTACTTGTCGACACTGGCATCTATAAACCACATACTTATTTATCTTGAGTAATGTTACAGGGTCAAATTTGGAAATCCAATCCTTTGGGAACATATATGGTGTATATTCACTTCCTACGGCTATAAAGGATTGTACTGCGTATTTGTGGCTAAGCATATGCTCAGGAATTTTTCTGAATGGACATATACGCAGAAACACAAAAAATTTGCCGATTTAGAGTTCATAGACAAAATGAATTGCATCATGTTAATATCATATTATTATCATGGTACCTTATAAATTTATCTTGATTTATTACAGTGGAAAAGATTCTGGGCAGAGCTCACAAGAACAACCCCATTAGAGTGGATTCCAAGGAAATATGTAAGAAGCAATCTTGATCCTCCTCTGTGCCAGTGTTAAATACTACATTCAAAATAGCATCAAACAGTCAGCATCGGGCACAGTGGATTTAGTGATCAGAGCATATGCTTCATGTTGACCACCAATTCTCCTTTCAAAAACATGACTTTTTTTTTGTTTCAAGGCAATCTTGACTTTTCCTGGTTCTGTTCATGGAGTCCCTGTACCATTCAACAATGCGCACTCATTAATTCCTTCTAGATCTGCCACCATCTATTCTATTTTCCTCTCCGAGTTTCTAGTCAAGAAACAAAATTAATGATCTCCTTAGTACCAAATGAATACAAGGTAGAGTTAATTCTCACTTAAGGACGTTTTACACTTTACAGTTTTTCAAAATGTCTGCAGAAAATCTAGGACAATGACTAAGCAGGATTGTATCTTTCCTGGTAGGAATAAATTACAGAAACATTTTCCTTAATGCATATTGATGTATTAAATGTTTTGTAAAATAGATCATCTGCAGAAATGAGGGGATGAATAATATTAATACATAGATGAGTCATATACAAGAAACAGAACAGAACTTAATTTTGCCCAAGTAAATATTGCCACTACTTTCTCTTACAGTAATAAGTAGTTAAGCCTATTAGGCCAACCTCCAAAACCCTTTGCACAAATGCAGTGTTGACAGTTCTTGTGACTCATGCTATTTATTGTTCTCTCTAGACAGCCTCCTGCTCCCTCTACCTCATAGACTCAGATTCAAAGGCCTGAAAGACAGAAGCAAGCGGAAAAGGCATAGGGAGTCAGTAGAGTATCTAGGAATCAACCCTAGAAAGACCAAAGTAAGAATCAATTTTCAAGTACTGCCATCTTCGTACATTTAAGTTTTTTTCCATGTTTTATAGTGAGGTGCAATAGAAAAGCCGGAAGGTGAAATAAAGACATATGTGAGTTACAGAACACCAGTGTAATGACTTGGGTCTGAAGTAGGTATGGTGAGATTTATTAGGTGCAGCAAGGCTTAGGATAGCCAGTTTTGCATGCTTGCCTTGATTCTTGTGAGTTAGCATTTTACCTTTTTTCACTGAAATTTATTGAGTTTAGAAATTGAGAACTTTCTTTCAATAAAAGGTTCATTTAAACATTCTAATAAACAAAATAAATGACAAAAAATTTGAAGTTGCAAAAAATTAGAAATCATACCATAAAATTTCAGATCAGCTTTAATCCTAGACTTGATCCATTATAATTCCTTACTATACCTGACTGGTTGTTTTAAACCTTTTGATCAACTGATAAAATAAATATTATTGATGTCAAACAGACATTACACCTGAGAGAAAACAAATCTGAATAATATCATAACTACAGATTCTTTACCAACTGAACTGTCAGTGTTGCAGTGGATTTTTTTATTTTATATTTTACAGTTCTATGTTTAGTGGTTTACTCCTATGTTCCCCTTGGCTTTTCCCTAAACCGGTTGGTTGGTCCCTAAGTTATATCCTCCCCCTAGCTGTCCCTCATCATATCCCCATCCTTTGTTCTGGCTCCTTCCCTGTCTATCATTGTAACCCTGCCCTTATTCCCAAACCTTCCCTGCCAGTCTCATCCTGAACCAGTCCCTAACCATAACACCTGCTGGGGAGTCCCCTAATCTTCGATGCCCTGTTGGTCCAGGTGACCTCCCCCTTTGTCCCCCCTACCCCAATTGGCCCTAAAGTTATAACTCATCATAAATCCCCTCATTCCTCCCCCAGCAATTCCCAATTGGTCACCGGTTTGTGTCCTCCCACCGGTTTTTGGTCGTACTTTAACCCCGTGCACAGAGGTGCTCGGGGCTTCTCCTGCTGTGAACTTCCAAGTTAAACAAACCCATGTTGCTGAAACCTCACAGCAGGGAGCCTCCTCCTTCTCCTTTATCCGATTCCTGACGCTGGTGAAAGACTCTGCACTGTTGAGCAGGCAGCTCAAAAGGTTCTGCCTTCGGTGCTGCCCACACTGAGGCAGTTCCCCACACCTGGCACGGCGCCCGTGTGCCTTTCTGAGCTAGCCTGGGCTCCAGTGGCCGTGTCCTGCCAGGATTGAATTCTCAGACATAAGGAAAATGAATGTGCTATTAGCCTACAGTTTTTGCCAGGATAACCCAATCATAATAGGGGCAGGCAATGCTTTTATGACGTTAAAGGAAACCTGTGTGCTTGAAGAGCAGAAACCTGACTAATAGCAGAAGTTTAATTTATGCTGTGCACAGGTAGTATACTCACCACACTGGCATTTATGCTGTGCACAGGTAGTATACTCATCACAGAAGAATTTTAGGTACCATAAACAACTGTTTCTTGAAATGGTTATTTCAAAAAGCTACAAGAGAAAAGCCACTTACCTTTGATAACATCCTGAACAACTAAGTAGAACAAAATTCAAGGCATAATCCCAATAAAAGTTTCTTCAACATCAGTATAAAAATACACTAAAATTAATCAGCATTATTGGAAGAGAAAAAAAATTATAGAGTTTGATTAAAAGGGCCTGAATAAGAGTGTAGAAAAGCATAAAATTCTTGTAGATGGCATGGAGGTTTTAGATATCAGAGTGGAAGTGTTGAGTAAATATGTATCACTTATCAAAAAAAAAAAGATTCTGAAAGAACCAGATAAAATCAAAATGATAAATAAAATTATAACATCATTCACCACAGAGTCTGTTAGAATTAAAAGCCATGCTTCAGAAATAAATGGAAGACTTGTTCAAATGAGAAGATTTGAAAGGAGCATGAATACTCTCTAGTTGAACATAACACCATATTAGGGAAGGAAAATTTTTTTTTTGATGTAAAACTTGCTTAAAACATTAACAAATACTGAAAGTTCCTCAGAAACAACAAATGCAGGAATTTTTAGAGGTTTTGCCCAGGCCTATTTTATGAGGTAGGTTTATGTTCACAAGTATCTAAATTTCACACTAAACTTCCTGTTATGCAGGGCTTAAGCAAGATAATTTGCCACTAGCTTGACTATAAAGTGATAACAATTACAGAATAGCAGGTAACTAATTATACAATAAAATATTGTAAAATTCAACTTGAAACATAACATGCATTTGAATAATTTATTGTAATGAACATTGAATTGCATCATTTGATCTTCATACCATAGCACTTAAGATTTTCATTTCTTACATGAAAAAATGGTTTTGCAAACTCTGAAATACATCAGAGTCAAGCATGGGCTATAAAGAAGCTGTTGCTTCCCAAGGGGGAGCAAGGAAAGATCCTTGTGGGATGAATTGCCTGGATCTTTGAATCTGGATTTTACAATGTTTCTCCCTGCTGTTCTGTCCAAGGAAAGAATCAAAAGGATTTGTTACCTTGGCCACAGGTTTCTTTTTAATAATTAACTTACATGTCTCATACTTCATGTATGTGCTTTTATGCATCCTGTCTTAAGTACTATTTAGTGGATTTAGTGGCCTGGTTTTGGAATTATGGATTTTATGAGGTAGTGACAGTCAAAGCTCATATTTGATAAATAAAAGTGTTTGTATAGTTCTCAGGTTTCATCTAAAAATGACCTAATGGAGGAAATACAGCAAAGCATATATGCAGCAGATGTTGTACATAGGATCTTACCTAGGAGGAGGAAGTGTCTTTTCTAACCCAGAGATGTGTCTGCAGACATTCCCCCTGGAACCTGATAAACATCTGCTCCGTAACTCCAAATTTCTTAAATCAGACTTACACCTTCAGAAAAGTGTTGTAGGCACTGAACACATTTGATGAGCCAGACCCTTGTTCCCCTTTTGTTTAATGCTCTAAACACAGGAGTGTCCTTCTGCATCTAAACATAGCTTTTTTTTTTCCTAAATATGTTGACTTCATCTCTCTAGTTAAAGTGCCTAGTCTGTGATGATGTATTTAAGGTTTTCTAGAACTAAATACAGTTTTTAAAGGTTTTACATCCTTTTATGAGAAAAAGTCACAGTTAAAATGGACTTTTGTGTTTAACAAATGTTGCTGAATGGCAAGACATGGCCCAAAGGGAGTATAAGCAAAAAGATTCAAAAAAGGAGCAGTAATCTGCTTCCTGAAAAAAAGGTGAATTACAAATACAATGTTCCTGCAGTATGGGAAACTTTAAAGCCTGCAATTCGGTATTGTAACTTGCTCATTTAAATCAGTTCATATGTTTATGAAATGCATGAATTAATCCATTTTGCAGAAAAAAGTTTCTGAAATGCTGATGTGGATGGAACTTAGATGGACACAAAAAAGGAAATTTTTGAGACCTGCCTATAGGCTTCACATTTTCTGGAATGCAAGTATATGTCTCAGAACAACACATTTCAGTATTTTATTTCTGAACATTTTCTAAATTTTTGACAGTAATAGATGACATGGCAGTGTGCAGTACCTAAACTGACTGATTATCTTGACAATGTACTTAGTGCACTATGTACTTAAAAGAAAGCTGGATCTGAGGCCGCCTTCAGACATCAGTTTAGAAACAGAAGTGTGGATGGAAATTAAAAAAAAAAAATATATATATATATATAACAATTTGACAGAGCAGAAACTGTGGGAGTTGGACATCAAACCATATAACATCAGGTTTCCTAGGCCAAGGTGTTAGAGTGAATACTTGCTTATTAAATTCTCAATTTTCAGCTGTACTGTAGTGTGCTTTTCAACAGCAATCAGTACTTAGGCAATAGCCATTAGCAGAAGAAGAATAAGTTAAAATGTAATGATAAAATCCCATTTTAATATAAAATATTGCCAATCAAAAAAAAAAAAGACATTGTAAGGGCAAAGATATGAGATAGGATTCAGAGAGTGTGCTTTATAAAGTCCCAAACTTAGAAGAAATAGAGATAAATGGATAGGTATTTTCTCATTTCTCTTAGCTTGCAGCTGAGAAGCCACTCCACATACCATGCACTGTTTGCACAGATTTACTGTGCCTTCTGTGAGATGTGACACATTTATTCAGCGCCCACTACTAAAGGTTAATGGCTTGGTCACAGTCTTCATATTAAATATGGTACAAACACTAACTTGTTATTCACGGGTCATGAGAGAGTCTCAGGGTCACCTTTTTACAGGCTTCTAAATATTGTCTTTAAATTTATGCTTATGTTGCACGTACCCAGTGTCAGCTTTGCCAAAGAGTAGAGACCATGAACAGAAAGGAAATTCCACACTTGGTAAAAAATTTACCCTCTAAACAAAGAGCAACAGCTATAAATAAATTGTCCTGTTGAAAATAACCAGGAGGTATCAGAGTGTGGGGAACGTCTCTTGACCTTCCCGCTGTATTTCTTCTTTAGTATCACAAGGCAGTTGTCTGAGACAGGGTCATAGCTGTTGGCTGTGATTCTTCTTCCTGTATACTTATTAATGCTGCCTAATACAAGCTGTTCTCCAAACTCACTCAGTCTTGTGACAATCAAAATACGAACTGAGATTCAGGAACATCTACAATGAGTGTCTGGATGCAAATGATTTATCAGACTGTAAAATACTGGCTTCACAATATTTTTTTCCACGAGCAGAGCCAAAGAAGGCTCTCTGGGCTATAGGCACGGTTTGGGACATGGACTCGCCAGTGTGGCTGCACAGAGAAGCCATTACCAGTCAGGACAAAAGATCATGTGATGAATATCTGAGGTTTCTCTCCACATGGTCATCAAATTCTCCCAAGTTTTTAATGCAAGACCTGTGGATCATTTCCACTGCCTTTCTTCCTAGGCCCTTCCATTTGCTGTACATGTTTAATCCTGAAAAAAGGAGCCTGTGAGAGATGGCTGCTGCATCTTGAAAGCGATTCACAACTACCTGTCTCTCAGTGTGACACTCACAAAGGTCTTCAGTCCCCCTGCCAGCTTTTACAAAATGTGCGAAGTTCAGGACATTTGCAGTCTCCACTTAATTTTAACTTTTACTAAAAATTGTTGGGAGTTTTAGAAAGTATGAGGAGCACTTGGAAAAGAAGACGATGTTATGTCCTGCCTCATGGAGATCCTGATTTCCAAGTCTGGGCTTTCAGGCAGAGATCTTTTTACAGTTCCACACTCCGATGAGTAGATTGAAAGAATTAATTGATTTGAGATGTAAAGAGGATTCAGAGTAGCACGAAAAATGCAGATACTTTGATAAAACCAAGATGTCTACCTAAACATGACTCCCTAAGAATGTGTAAGTGTGACTTCAGGTTTCTAGGAAGAAATGTAATATTTTATTAAATCAATACATACAACCAGCAAAATCCAAGCTGTTTGGGGCATACTTTTATAGGTCTGAAATATAAGCAGTAGTCTTCATAATTGAGTGCATGCTGGGAAGGATTACGTCTGGTTTAATTACGTCTGGTTTAATTGGGCAATTCACTACCCAATTCTGATCAAGGAGAATTTTGGTGCCTTAGTGAAGTAGGAAAGAAGGAACTGTTTGATTTTCCTTGCTTTGTAAGATATTCCAAGCAATGGCAGAATTTACTGGAGCAGAAGACAACAGTTTTGTCTGCTGCAAAACTTCTAATTTTTCCAGCTAAATCTATTAGTCTAGCAAACTCTACAAATCCTTGTCTGGTGTAGGATTACAATACAATGAAGGATGTAACCAAAACAAGGTTACAATTTAACAGGGATATTTCTCCAGTCTGTCACATCCCTTGAAATTAGTATTAGCTATTCTCAGCACTTGCATCTCACTGCTTATCTCTGAAGTAATTAAATTAGACAATATTTAGAGTAATAGTTGATGAGGTATTTGAACTCAAGATGGAAAGATTGTAGGTTTAGGTCAAATCTGAAATTAAAAAGCCACTGTAGCTTTGCAAAGGAACAGCTGAAATAATATACTGTGGATATGCTCTCATTATTCCAGCCACAGTGTTTGAGCATGATTAGGTACCTGAGACAACACAGGTCACCTATGGTGGCCGAGGCAGTAGTTTCAGGAGCCTGTTTCAAGGCTCCAATAGACTGCAGAAAAATAGTGAGGATACAGACCTATAGTTGATATCAATTATGATGCACTCTTCAGTTCAGGCAGAAGAAACAAACTGAGTCCTGGCCGGCAGCAATTACAGTTCCTACCCACTCAGACAACATCGTTATGTTCCTTCTGGGTGATCTGACCCTGTGTCTTATATGCTTGCTTTTAATATTTCATTATAGTCAGAAGCTCTGTGTTCATCCACCCAGGTCTCCCGACTTCCCTGCTTGATTTCCTGCCCATTGGGATAGACAGCTCCTGAGCCGTGAAGAGGCATCTTTGAAATCAGCCAGCTGTACTGAACCCCTCATCTTTTTTAGGCTGTATGTCATGGTGTTCTGAGAAGATTCATGAAATCTGCTCTCCTGAAGTACAGAGTGGTGAGGCTTTTCTTTCCTTTTGTTCTCTGCTCTGAGGATCCTGGCCACTGGATCATTTCACGGCCACTGCAGCTAAGGCCACCCCCAGCCTCCACATCTCTAACTGGTTAGTTATGAGGTTTAGCAGAGCATCTTCACTGACCAGCTTCTTAATCACCTATGTCAGGAAGTTCCCCTCAACACTATCTAGAGACCTCCTGGACTGCCTGTGTCCTGCTGTGCTGACCTTTCAGCTGACAGTGGAGTGGTCAGAGCTTCCCACAAGAACCTGGGCCTGAGAGCACAAGGCTTCCTCTAGTTGTCTGAGAAAATCCTTATATACTTATTCCTGATTGAGAGGTCTGTGACAGATGCCACAGCAATGGCATCGCTCTCATCTGGCTCATCACCAGTCCCAAGGCAGAGTGCCCTGTGTCCTCTCTGCTCTGTCACGTATAGTGCACCTTGCCCTGTCTACTGTTCACCATACTGTTCACTCCTGTCCTTTCTAAAGGAGCTGTGTGCATTCATGCCATCACTCTGGTCGTGTGAGCTAACTCACATCTCTGTGATCCCAGGGAGACCACTGCCCTTTAACTCCATGCAGAAATCCTCCTATTCACTGCACACGCATCCTTTTTTTGCCAAAAGTCACAAGTTCCCAGCCTTCACTGTCAGAGAATTCTCAATTTTCCAACATGATCAGCACAGGCTTTGCCTGCTCCTCCTTCAGTGCAGTTTGGGGCTTGAGCTGGTGAACCTGCAGGGTGTCAGAGAAGAACTGACCTTCTTATTGGCACCACTGATGCTGCATAACCTGCTGAGCTCCTGCAGCTCCTTTGTACAGCTCCTACACAGACCTTTGCCCAGCACAATCCTCCTGCAGGCAAGGAGCCCATTTCCCCAGCCCCAGTCCTGGTGGGAGGCTACAGACAGGAGTGTGCAAGAGAAGAGTGCAAGCCTGTGCTCCAGCCCTCTGCAGCTTGAAAGGAGCAGAGACTGCATCCCAAAAGCAAACAGATTGTCAGCATCAAGCTGGAAACGATATAAAGAAAATTGCTGTCCTTCATAAAAGGATTGTGATTTGATCCTAATCATAAAGAGTTTTGTTTTTTAATTTTACTTTTTATATGTGATGGAAAATCAGGAACTAACTAAAAAAAATTAAGCAGGCGCAGATTAAAACCAGGGTTCAGTGTGACCCTGGGAAGGAAGTCAAATTTAAAATAGATCTAATGTACCATATGTAGTGATTCCTTCTCTCTCTCTCTGAGAATTTAAAGGACTGTTGTTGAAACCATAAAAACTAGAAATTGCAAGTATATTTTTTGACACAGAACTAAAATACTTCTAAAGAAAAAAAATTAGTCCACCCTAGAGAACTGACCCAACTGCACCCTGACAGAGCTTACAAGAAAGCCAGTGAGTGACTTTGAATCTGTTTAGAGTGCTGCCTTAGTACCTAGTGTAAGATGCAATCTATTTCAGCTACAAAAGGAAAGATATTTCTAAGAGCAGACAAAATAGATGCTTGTTGAGTGACTTTTACCATAATAAAATTAAACAACAAGAACACCAAAAAAATCCTCCAGGGACAGCTGGTAATTAGAAAGTCTCCAAAACTGGTTCATTAAACCGTTTGCTGGCCAAGCACAAATTCTGAACAGAGAAAAAGAACTTACAGTCTGTGTTTTAAATGTTATTCCATGTTTTAACTGTCATTTCCAGCTGAAGGAGATAATGGTCTTAGAATTAGTGCCTGCATCTCTGAGGGAAAAGCAGACTGAGAGAGGGCTCATTATAGTGTGAGTGGAATGGCCATTCGTTAGCTATCAATTGCAATTCCAGCTATCTGAAGACTGCCATGCAGTCAGATGCAGCATGGATTTCATACCCTCCCTGACAGCTCTTGACAGTTACTGGATGTGGAATTCCCACCACAAAAGCCATGTGGGATGTGGGGGACTGTCACACGATAAGAGATATATGCACATCTCAGGGAATGCAGGCCAAAGCTCTATGGCTTTTTCTGAAGGACTTGGCCAGGCAGAAACAGATCCATCCTTAAGGAGCTCACTACAGGCACTCAGAAATATATGTGTGTGTATACACATAAATATAAAATGTGTATATATAATAATTATAATAATGTATATAACAAATATGTTATACACATATTTGTAATAATATGTGTGAACATGGACACATATAAGTAAATCAATATGTAAGCTTTCATGCACATTTATTCATGCTTATCTGTGTCAGCATTTTGCTTTCCAAATTGATGCTGGGAATTTTTTTTTCCTAACTTTACCTTCTTGGGAAAGATGTTTAACAAAATTGTTCCTCTGTTGCCTCACAGTGCTGAAAAAGCTTCCTCTTATGGATCTTTTTTCCAGCATCATAATTAAAATGCTATAATCTTGAAGAACACACTCAGAAGTGCCTGGCAAATTATCTAGCTTCCTTTGAAGCATTCAGCATTCCAGAGTAAGTGGACAGAAAATTTGAGTTTTATGCAGTGAAGCTGATTTTTAAGGAAATGTTAAAAGGAAGGAATTTAAATTCTGTCAATAGAAGTTAGGGGTGGGAATAAAAAGAAAGGACTGAATTAGAGTTAAATGTCTTGGTTGCCAGGTCAAGCCAGTTGTAAGGACAGAAGTACAGAGTAGCCACAGCTGTTTCAGAGGGGTCTGTACATGCCATGTTAGCTCACTGTGGTAGGGCCTTTATAAAAATCTGCATGTTTGTTTTAGCTTGAAAGGCTGCATAAAGTCTGCTGAGTGTTGGATTCAGCTGTGGGATTGGATGGGTTGGTGAGAGCTGCAGTGTTATGAACCATCCCAAGCTACCATTTTCCACAAAATGTGGTGTTTTCATCATCAGTGTCTGTTCCAGTGTGGCACAAAATCACAACGTTTTCTTTAATCTGCAGATAGTGCAAGTTTGCTAGATAATATAATGTAGTATATTATAGTAGCAGCCTTCTTGTGGATAATAGACATTCCTAGGAATGGTTAATGCTGTGGTGCTTAAGGGGTGCTGAGACGTAGATGAAGCAAGTTTCAGCCTTTGCTTGGACTGCTGTAGGTGAGCGTGAGGCTTCTGTGTCCTAAATGAGTGCCCTTGTTTCTAGATAATCGTCTGTTCTGGGAGCAAAAAATCTGTTCCATAATTTGCCCAGGGAAAAACACAAAAAGCCTCGGAAAAAAAAAAAAAATTCTGTAAAAGGTGCCAGTTACGTGACATTAATGTATTTTTCAAACATCCAGTGTCCTGAGGAGCTTTTCTGAATAGTTCCTGCCTTCTGAGGAAGCAGGATATGATGATGCCCTCGCTCCTACCAGGAAATGTATGCCTGAATGGCATGACCTAGCTAAAAATTCAAAACTTTGAGACTTTCATACATAAGCCAGTTGCATCAACTGTGGTGACAATTGCTATGTGTGTGTGAAATAAGACCTAAGCATCTTTCAAAGCTCAGTAGTGGGTATCAGGAAACCAAAGTGAAATGAGAGAAGATTTCTCAGTGATGTAACTGTCAATGTAGAGACTGATTGGTCAAATACTTTCCACCAAAATACTTTCTGCTTGGAAATGGTGGGAAGAGGAAACAAAGGCCAATCCCAATAAACCAATGTTTGCTATTGAATTAGAAAACACATTGATTTTGAAATGAAGCTTTAGTGCTTTGTGGGAGTATTTGCTGATTGCCACAGATGCCCTTACATTTTTTTTTGAACTGACACTTATAGATACCTCAGACAACACAGAATAGCACAGCTCTGTATTCAGGCATTTATCCTTTTGTTTATCACCAGGTTAGATTAAGTGGTGCTAGAAGCCTAAAAGCATGTAATGGAGGGTGTACCACAAGGGTTCAAAGCCTTGAAATTATGGAGTTTGAGCAGTTTCTTCACAAACTGTGCTGAAGGCTGTGAACAATTTTAAAAAAACATCTCAGTCTGCACTGGGAGAAAAATATCTTCTTGACCCTAAATCTGAGTGATTAGTTAACCTGCCTTGATTTAAAGTAATTTTTTATTAATTTACATCTGTTATTAATTTTGTCAGTTGTTAACTATAGGGGGTTAGAATTTCCTAGGCGAGCAAAGAGTCAAGTAGACATTGCTCAGATAACTCTGAGTGTGGTGTTAGTAAATAGTAGTTATGTTTTACATTATCTGCTTTTGTAGTCTAAACAAGAATCATATTTTGAGGGTTACAAATAAATATATATGATGAATTAAATTTTCTCTGGGTAGTTCTCAATCAATTTGAAAAAAGAGAGGCAGAATTGTCACTGTTCTGACCAAGACCTATTAGCTCTCATAGAGGTTTTTTCCCTTATTCTGCTTTTCTCTGTATTAATCTTTACTTTCAAGACAACAAGAATGACGGCTGTTTGATGCTGCTCCCACTTTCGTTCTCCACCCCTTCCCCCAGTGTTATCTGTTTCATTTGAGTGCTCTATGGCTGCAACTGTTTTTCAGGTGAATACCGTAAGTCCTATGTTATTTCTCTCCTATTCCTTTTAGGCACTGGAAATAGACCATTCTCTACAGCATGGATTTAAAGGGATACAGTTTTATGTAGTTAGGAAAGCAATTGCAAGATACTGGATGACCAGGAGACTGGCTGCTGTATTTTTACTGGTATCAACCATCAGTGAACTGCTGCTGAAATTTGCTCCTGGTTACTCATGGGCAGCATCATTGCTTATTTGGGAGGTGAGTAAGCAGGCAAGGATGATCAGTGACAGAAGGAATATGGTGAATGTGTATGAAGTTGTTTAACCTTGTATTCCCTGCAACTTCCCACACTATCCCTCCACCCAAAGTAGTGCTGCTCCAGCAGACTTAGCAAGTAAAAAATGTCTCTTTCCTTGAAGCTTCTGTAGTCCAGTCAGTTATCCTCTGTGGCCTTTTTAAGTTCATCATTTCCCATATTAGGACAGACCCCCTGTAAAGGAAATGTAAGTAAACACAGATAGATGTAAATCCCATCCGCAGCTTGCCCCAGGGGTCAGCAATCAGCTTTTGGCAGAGGTGAAGCAGGAGTCTAAGAACAGGAGCACCTAAAAGTATATCAGCCTATTTGCAAAAGGATGCCTGTATCCCTCCAGTGTAGGTTTCCTTGAGGTCAATGCCTTTTTTTTTTTTAATAAATTTACATAGTTTTCTCTTGTCTCATTTGCATTGTGTTACCAGCATATCAAAAGCAGTAAAATCTGTTTGTTATTAAAATCACCTAATTCATACCAGAATCATTATTGCTTGGGCTAAGTAGTGATTTATCTACCAGTTATCTAACAAAATGTTTTTCCGTATTTCACGCTGTTCGGAAAACATGCCTCATTCTCCCTGGAATCCATTCAAAATCTTCTGGTACTTAAAAAGACATTGCATTTTTTTTCCTGTTCTTTCCCTTTTTCCTTTAGAACTTCCAGTGTTGTGTGTGTTATAATGCCACAAGGTTTACCAGAATCTTTTCAGTGATGCCTCCTATTAGAGACTGTTCAGTATAAAAATATTTGCCTCATTTTGAATTAATGGCAGAGACAAAAATGAAGTATATATCAAATCAATCAAAAAATTTATATTTAGCACACAGTGTTTTTAACTTGGCAACCTGATGTTAGAATAATTATTTATTAATCTATCATCACTCTCTTATCTTTTTTTCCATTTTCCCCTTCACGTACTTTGCAACTAAACATAACATGTCTACACATACATAATCCTCTCCTCCCCTGAGAAAACAACAAAATGATGCTTTTTTTAATGAAGGCTAAGGATATTAAATGGCTGCTTGCAGAAGCTGTCTGTGGATCTCTGCCTCTGCACTGAAATCTAATGAGAGCTCTGCAGACAGGAAATTTCTCAGGTTTCAACCTCTTTAGTTGTTCCCAAGGAAGTGGTTCTAGAAAGGACAAGATGCAGAGTAAATTTTCTTCAGGCCATATTGCCATTGCGGAATCAAAAAAACAGATGTGGTCAGCTGTAGATCTTTGGTTGCAAATCTTCAATGCATGGAGGGAAAAATATTCTCTGGGAGAACTGTGCCTTCAAAAACAAGCCAAAGCTGTGATTTTTCCTGAGAAAGGGCTGATTTCTGGGAGGAGAAAAATCCCAGTTCAGTGAGAAAAGTTTGTATGAGAGGGCTTGGGGTTTGGTTAACATGTAGGATTTAGCCATGGGACAACAAACATGTTGTACCATGAGAACCTGAAAGTTTTTTCTGCATGATTTAATATCTTGCAAAAACTTTTCATTAACAGTAGAAAGGGCATCGATTATTGCTCTGAATTAAATGTTTGGTTTATGCTGGCATTAGAATAATTTAGAAATAGGTGCAAAAGATCTGTAGACTCTTACCTAAATATATGCATTTCTGTGGTACTTCTCTGCATGAAACTATTGATAAATAGAATCAAACCCCGGGGATGGCTGTCTGTTACATAAAAGCTGAATGAGTAAATTATAAGGCCTTGGATTCGGTTTTATGAAATCCATGTTAGAATTAATTGGTTTAATCGCTAAACCAACAGACTGATAGCTCCTTTGATGACCATGAAGGCAGTTTTCTAGTCCTACAGCTGACTACTTCACAACTGATCCATTGAGATAATTAAAGAACAAATACTTCTAAAATTTCAGCAGTAGACCATTCTAAGATTGATTTCTTTATGCCACTGCTTTCCTACATGTGTCAAGTAAATATCAACTGCCCTTGCTGCTGCTGCTAATGAATAAAGTGGAGTTTTCAAGGCATCTCTGGGGAATGGAGTCCATGAGTTCTTTTCTCCCTTTGGCTAATAAATCTATAGTTGCTGACTTTAATAAAGAGATAAATAAATAAATAAATAAATAAATAAAGAGTAGCAGCAGCAGTATCCTAGATGGTTCTGCACAAGTAATCTGACCTGACATTTGGTAGCTCATGTAGTAGTCTCTTTTAGCTCAGTGACCTTTGCTGGAAAAATGAAGTACTATAGGTGGGATCTGATCCAATACCCACTGAGGGCAAATTAGAGCTTTCCTTTTACTTCACCTACATTTTGACTTGGACCACATCAAGAGATGTAAATGGGAGTAAAGGATTTCATGTCAGCCTGACTTTATGAAGTGCATGACAGCCTAGAGAGATGAGACTTTGTCCAAAAGAACCTGACTTTAAAAAAACGATTACAGCTAATGTTAGAGAGGAGAACATCTTTGAGAAAGATCACATAGAGAAGGAATCAGTATGTCCTCTGTGGATGTGCGCTGTGAATCAACAAAAGAAGCAGAAGAGAGATTGGTCTAAGTTAGCAAACTTGTTTAATTTCTCCTGTCTAAAAAGAAAGATCATTACAATTCTCAAGATCCAGACCCATAAATCACTGTATTGTGAGGGCTGATTTCTTCTTAATGACTAAATAAGGGTATATTACTGTGCTAGTGTACTATGCGGTATGTCAGCATCCATGGTTAGCTTCACCCACTGGCCCATTAAAGTAAGGATAAGGTGTAAACGGAAGTCATTGTTCTCTGTTTAAAATGTGTAATTCAGCAAAGTGAGAGACAGCTGATCTGTTTGCTGTGTATCGAAAAATAATTGTTCCCATGAGACAAGTGAACTGAGCATGCAGTACTTCTCATGGTTTAACAGCCCGTGTCTGGCATGATGGACAGCTGGAAATGATGCTTTGTCTTCTACATCTTGGGTATACAGTTCTGTGTACTGCTATTGCTTGCTCTTTTATGGAGAGGATCCCTACAGATTCTCTTTTGCCTCTTAAAACTCAGCAACCCAGTGCTTTACATACATCTCTGACTGTATAATATACAGTCCTTCAAATGAATCTGAAGAAATGCAGGGTCTGTAATCTGGTTCAAAAGATTTTAAATCACTTTGACATCTCTGACATCTTTAACTATCAAAAGATGCAGACACTTTTACCATTGCTCCAAAGACCAAGTGACAATAACAGCCTGTGATGACTGGGTGCTTGTGACCCAGTCCTGCCTGGTATTGATGAGTTGTGTGCTCTTTCAAATACTCTAAATTTCCATGGAAACAGAAGAGAATCAAGGGATTAAGGCCTGTGTAATTTACATTTCCTTTTATTCATTAAGGGAAAATAATTATTTTAAAATAAACTGAATACACTTGCTGATTGCAATAAGATTTTAGCTTTATGTATTACAGACACCAATAGCACATGCTCATGCAAATACTGAATGCAAAGTTCATAACAGCGTTGTGTGTCTTGTTTAAAAACTCTGTAAAGAAAAGTTTGTCTAAGTTGCAGTTGCAGCTGCTTTTCAAGAAATGTGCTACTCTAAAGTAGTTAATTGTTTGACCTGACTAAAGAAAATCTTTCTTTGTCCACATCGTATCATTCAAACCCTACTTTAAATGATCCTGCTTTTCCTGTTATTTTAAGCTGTGTTCCAGCAGAGCACTTAATGGGAAGTAAAAAAGAGTTGTGGAATTAAAAAATTAAAGAATCCTGCCTTATCACTGTAAACACATTGGAGGGAGGTATGAACCTTGACTGGCATCCTGAAATGCCTGGCACATTACTGCATTTTGCATATTCAATGCAATAAGCTTCACAGAATTGAAGAACTGCCCAGGTTGGAAGGGACCTCAAAAGATCATCTGGTCCAGTCTTTCTTGGTAAAGGGAGACTACGTGATGTTTTCTGGTATCCTGTATAACTGCATCTTGAAAACCCACAGGGGTGGGAACTCTAGCCCATCCCTGGGGAGGTTGCACCAGTGATCAAATGTTCTCATGGCAAAAAATCTCCATACATTGAGATGAAAATTCTTCTGACACAACTTGTACTTACTCTTTGTCTTCTCCATGTGGATCTTCATAAAATAAAGCATCTGTCTTCTCTGGAGCTGCCATTTAGGTACTAGAAAACTGATCACGTCCTCCCCAAAGCTTCATTTCCTCAGGGAGAAAAGACTGAATGCCTTCAGAGTTTCCTCAAGTTCTCCATTCCTTTGATCTCACATCGCTTGGATCACCTTTGGGGCCTTCATTTGGACCTTCTCTAGTCATTCTGCATCTTTCTTGAGTTCTGGGGACCAGAAATGGACACAGTACTCCAGGCACACCTAAAAAATGCTGGGTAGAGTAGGGGTTTCATATTTCTATCCTTGCTAGTAGCCCTCCTGCAGGTGCAGCCCAGGAGCCAATTTGCCTTTGTTGCTGCATGGGTGCACTACTTGCACTACTTGCTCATGTTTAACTTGTCCACCAGCACCCACAGGTCTCTTTCAGCAAGGCTGAACTGCACAGATCCTAACCTGTACTGAGATCTTTCATTCTTTTGTCCCAAGTTCAGGTCTCAGAAATTTTTTTTTAAACTTCATGCTGTTCTTGCTAGCCCACTCTTCTACCTGCCCACGTAATTTTATTCAGCAATAAACTCCTTTTTCACCAGGCTGCAGGTGAGTTGCTTTTATAAAAGCATTCACATATTTTGTGAGAGCAGAAAAATGCACCCTATTATCTACTGCATGAATCCTTTCATTTGTCTTTGCAATGCACTCAGAGCTCCAGGGCATGGTTTTGATAAATAATTTATGGCTAATCCTGGAAATGCTTTGTGTATGGAGCTGCCATTGAAATCGATGGGTGTTCTGAGCATGGAGAACTTGCCCTAGTGGGCCCTTAATCTTGCAATAAACCAGAGAGGCATTTGTTTTGCAACTGAGTGTTTGGAGGAATAATGAGAGCATGTGTATTGAGATTTTATTTTTCATCATTCTTTGCAACAAGGTAGGACACTGTAATGTTTATATTCATCATCTATGCAATATAAGAAAACAGTAGTGGATTTCTGGAGATATAATTTTCTTTAGCTTATAAAAAAGTCACTGTTGACTATCAATGGTTATCAATTTTTCATCAATCAGAACATGAAAGACACACCTCAGCAGTCATTAAAATATTTATAATCATCATTAAATTACCCTGTTTCTATGAGTCTGCTTACATGAATATAAGTAATCAGAGTAACTCTGATTTTCACTCTCGGTAAAAACGTCAGAGATAAAACTGCAAGCAATCCAAGGCTAGCTCATAAGTATAAATGACTAAGGTAACTAATAAAAACCAACCATGAAGGATATCATAGTAACATATACGATCAAGTTTATTGAGAAACAATGGTGTTCTGAAAATTCTGTATGAAAAAAACATTCTTTGCATTGCCAATGTCTTGATAATTTCGTTGAAATTGCTAGCTATTTTATCATCATTATTTTATGATTTTTTTAAAACAAAATGGTAATTCAGCTTAAAGGTCAGGAATCACAAATAGATAAAACCTTCCTTTAGATGCATTGTCTGCATATAAAATAAAGTTTTTAGTTCTCTTTGGAATGAGAGTTTGAGTTAATCTCTCATTTTTTTAATGCTGTTATTTACAAAGCAAAAGGTTCTATGTGTCTCAGTGGGCTAAAGTAGATTCTTAAAAAGCTAGATATATCCTATCCTAAATTGAAGTGCTGAGTTACATGCTATTTTTTAAAATGTGCTGTGGAGAGTTCCCCATATTTTATTTTTCTAATCAGAGGAAAGCTGCACTGATAATGTGGGCCCAGCCCCAGTGTTGAGGGCCCATGGAGCCATGCCAAGGCCAGCCTTCCCCCCAGCAGACCTGCATGCCTGTGTCACCTAAGGCAGATCTGTGTCCATGGTGACTCCAAAATGAATTGGTGTCTTCTTCCAAGCAGAGTGAAGTGATGAGCCAGAGGCTGAAATTTGGCTTTTTTTTTGTTTGTTTGTTTGAGATTCACGCTGAAGCCCACTTAGAACATCCTTATTCTCTGCTCTGGGTCCGCCTGACATGAACCAGAGGTCTGATCCCAGGGATGTGTCCTGACCTCCTGCCCCACATCTGGACAGTGCAGCAGCAAAGTCATCCCTGCTTCTTTCTTTACTAAGGCAAAAAATTGTATAGGTACATCAGCAGTTGAGCTGTGGGATGTAAGCTGTCTGGTTAATAGCCTTTTAAAAACTCATTTTACCTGTTTTATCTTCCTTTCCTCTTCTTTTCTCAGTAAATGGTGGAAAAACTCGGCAGGATATGAAATACTGTAGAATTAAATCCTATGATACATATGTGAATTTGTGCATGCGTTCCCTCTTAAAATCTCTGAGACATTAAAATGTTTCTGGTTGGTAAATATTGATATAACAGTGTTTCTAATATTTGGATACAATTTTGGCTGGACAAATTAAATAGAATGTTCCTGTGTTTCTCTTCACAGAACGCAGTATTTGAAGTTAACTATATTTGCTAAAAAATTTTGTTAGCTTTTATTTAAAGTTTCAGTGTTTGCATGATTTTCATGGGCTTATCATTTTCTCACACCTTTTTGTTCTCAAATTGCAAGCTTTGCCCAGTTGTGTTTTCCTTGGTCTTATTTTCAGCACAACCCTCATCCTGGATCACAAATACTCAGGCTAAAATCCTTGAGGCAGTATGGGAGAGGAGAGGAGAGAAAGCTGGTTGGAGAAAAGGAACCCCATAGTCTTCTGAGTACCAGCATTTCCAAACCTTTTCATCACATTTTCAACGGAAAGCATCCCATCCTTTTGTTGTTTAAAAAACCCCAAACCCACAGGAATAAGAAACAAAGATAAATTAAGACCAGTTGCCTTGTCCTAAGAACATACTGGCATATCCATGTTCCGTGGTACTGGCTCTATAATTGCATTCTGTGTTGGACCAACCTTCCCAGCTATCCTAATTTTACATTTGGCAGATCTGGACAATGATGGGTGTCTTCAGGTGAGACTCTTTGGAGATAGAACACATATTCAATCTCTATATCCATTGGTACTGAGGCTGTCCTGCACCAGTTGTCCACAGGAGTGCTGCTTCATCCTAGATGTGTAAAGGACATGGCATGTAATTTACTGCAGCCGTCACTTTAAACTGTATTTGGTTGGAACAAGCCATAAACAGAAATCAATCCTTTCGTTCAGAAAGAAATGTCTGGTATTTATCTTGCTTTGATAAGAGGGTGAAAAAAAAGAAGCAAAAAAGTTTAAGAATTTGATTTAAAAATCTAAAAATTAATGGTACTTTGTGCTTACAATGTTGCTTTTAAAATTCTGCATTTTAAAATCCCAAGACCTAAATTTTGTATTTGGCTGAAGATTATCAAACAACCTTGTTTATCCTGCTGAACATCAAAGTTGAACACCACCATGCCTGAATTTGACGTCCTGGCAATTGAAGCTGGATATCTGAATGCTTTTACTTTCTCTAAAGTAATGGAGGTGAACAATAATGTGAATACTTGCCCATGTCATGCTCTTGGATCAAAAGGGAGAAAAATATTGCATCATGACACACAGCACTTAAGCAGAAAGATAGGCTGGCATTATCAGCCCTGTAACCTCCATGAAGCAGTATGGCATTTAATTCTGAAATGATTCATACCAATTGTACCCAACCTTAATAAGACCAAGAGTTTTTATCAGCCATTACGAAAGACAAAGAAACACTGGAAAACATTCACTAAATAGTCAGGTAAAGAAAGGATTCAGGAGCAGGAAAACAAGCCTTGTGGCTGTTCCTACACTGACCCTACTTCCCCACCTTTGAGGGAGGACCAGCAGGACAAAGGTTCAGCTCCTGCTTTTCCTTGCTTTTTGGTGAGATCAACCACCTGCTTATGAATATGTACCAGTTAATGTCAGACCATCACTAAACAGGTATTTAGGCTGTGGTTGTGCTCCTTTGGAGGCTACCAAAAAACCTGAAGAACCTGCTGGTCACTTAGTAGTGACAACCAACCTCAGAAACACTCATATCCCACAGCTCAGGCTTCGCTCTCAATAGTAGAACTTATGCTGCAGCTTGCTCTATCTATTTGTGTCTCCTGTGTCACAAGTTGGTCTCCATCAAAACACTGTAGTACAGTTTGACCTGGATTTTAGGATCCTCATCCAAAAGACAAGTGCCAAATCTTTCCTGTACTTCCAAGAGCTCTCTGCACCTTCCACTCTCAAGCTTTGCTGAGCTTCTCACTCCTTAGGTACTTCTGAGACAATGGCAGAGGCTTCATTTCTGCTTATATCTGTACAATGTGTCTTCTAGAATAATTTGTGACTCCCTTACTGTCCTTCTCATAGCAATCTGGCATGTTCTCAGCAGATGCTGCCCTTCTCCCACTGCCCTGCAAGGTCTTGTGGGAGGGGCCATCAGTGCTAATTACACAGCAAGAACAGCACACACATTCAAATACACGTAAAATAATCCAAACCAACAAAACCCCTCCAATAAAACTATTAGCTAATGCTCCTGAAAGCAGACCATTTGTCTCTGTGCTTGGTGCTGGTTGTGATCTTAAAAATGTGTAGCAGGTCATCTCAGGCTGTTGTGCTGCAGGAGCACTGTATTTATCCTAGTCACTGACCAGCAGTGTTAAATGCATCTTCTTTTGCTGGTGTGCTGCTGTCCAGCAGGAGAGTCAGGCTGGTTCTTCTTGAAAATGAGAAGCAAAACAGATACCAGGTGGCACACAGGGAGGAGGGAAAAATCTGTGGAATGCCATCTTAGCCTGTGGGATGACAGCAGGAAAGGAAGGAATTTAAGTGAAATGCTGAAATGACAATGGGGAAGGTTGGGGGAAGGTAGGAGACTAGCAAGATTTGGAAAAAGGAGGAATAGGAAAGGTGTTTGGGGAAGACAAGAAGGCAAGAGAAATATATGGGATATTTTAGGACTTGTTGCATAATGAGAGAATAGAGAAATGGCAAACAAGACAAAATTACATACTGAAGAAAAACAGAATGTGGAAAAAGAAAAAAATTGAGAAATAGGTAAAATTACTAAGGGAGACTGGAACTACTCAGTTCACTTTAGTCATGGGTCAATCTGTTGTTTTTCTGTTGTCCTGTTGATGTAATTTCTTCTTAGACTCAGCATCTCTTGCTGCAGTAACAATGATTAGATTTGGAAAGTATTAATTTGGCAAGAGTTTAATAAGCTGTTAACCAACTGCATTGGACAAGATTGACGAAGAACAGTTTTCTCCAGAACAATACTTCTTTTGAAATCTAATGTTTCATGGAACTTTCTCTGATGGGAGCATGGGAATGCCTAATGTTCTTCTTTTACAGTGTTGAAATATTTATATCAATTTGATTTGACTTACTTAGTAAAGATAATATAGTCTCTTTAACATTTTAATACAAGAATTTAAGGGAATTGAGCCAGAATGCTGCACTCTGAGATACTTTGACAACATTGAAATGAAAGGTTTTATTAATTATTTGAATTCTTCTGATATGTTTATTTATCTTCAATTTTTTTACTGAGAAATAAGAAATTTCAGAATTCCTTGTGGAATAGAAGAACTCATTCCAAGTCATGTACAGAAATAACTGGTAATACTTTCTTAGCTAGTTGATTTAAAAATTAATAACTCAATTTCTTAAACACTGAAATAATAGATTACAAATTACAAAAAGCTGGCTACAATCCTCTAGCTCAGTCCTTTACATAACAGAGCGTCACTTGGGCAGTTCTTGTTTTAACAAAAACCTAGTGCTTAGAACGCAATTTAATATAGCAAACCCACTGTAAATCATGCTATATTGCCGCTTATAATTACTTTCAATGTTGCAAATTTATGCCTCATTGCCAATGCAAATCTAGTTTCTCTTTGTCTGCAGCCACTTTGGTTTTTTTCTGTTTTCTTATGTTGGATTAAAAAAATTGAAATTGTTCTTCATTTCAGTGTTATGGACTGGAACTATGTAATTTTTTAACTTTCCCTAATACCATAAATCAGCAGAGCACTTCATATCTTGGTAGCAAATATAGAATTTGTAATAATCAATATTCTGATCTCTACACTTGTGTGGTGATGGTCAGCCTTTCTGCCTAATTTTACACTTTCAACACTTACAGCTCAGGTTTGGCTGTTGCCTCCACATCAAGCTCAACTATTATCTAGATTCCTACTTTTTGTTAACTAATTCTTCACAGATATTTTGTTTTTAAATTTTTCCTGTGTGTTATGAAATTTCAAAATTCCTTGGAGAATAAAATATGTAATTCCAAGTCATCTGCAGAAAAAGTTTTAATACCTGTTTAGCTAATAGATTTAAAAATTGATGAAAACCTGATTTCTTGACCCCTGGAATACTAGATGATAGGTCTGGAAGACCTGGCTACAATCCCCTGCTAAATATTTTATATAGTGAAATACTTTCTTATATACCAGCAAATAATTTTATTTATCCATGACGCGGCTGTCCCAGAAGCCCAGCTAAATCCAACTGCCCACACTCCGTCTGGGTATGGCAATGCCGAGTTTGGGGAACTGCTCCCACTGACTCAGTGCAGGGGAACACAACCTGATGGGCACAAGCCCAGAGCCACAGCTCCATTGAGGGGGTGAAACCAAGTCCAAAGGAGGCAAAGAAGTGAAGGGGAGGCTCAAGCACCTTGTACTCCAAGGAAAGTATTCAATACAAAAAGGGACAAGGCACAAAAGCCCTAAGCACTGTTGTGCACGGTGGTTTTAAATGAACAGAAATCGAGGGGTGGTAACAACGATTGAACCAATGGGGATCTCTGAGGCGTGGAAGAGGGAGGAGTAGAGGGTTGGCATAATGGAGTAGGGACCAATAGGGACAAGGGGAGGAGACAAGGGATCACATGGGCCAATGGGGCGTCGAGGATTAGGGGATTTCCAAAGGAGTGGACGCCCCAATGATTGGCCCATGTGGGGATTGGCAGGGAAGGGTCTGGAATAAAGGGAGGGGACACATTGATAGACGGGCTCTTGGAGGAGGATACAACCGGGGGAGAAACCATTTGGAGTAGGAACCGAGGGGGGGAATATATAGGGACAAAGCATAATATAACAAACAATGCAAATAGAAATAAATGTGCGCCGCAACATATCTGGAAAAAAAATCACAAAATCACAGAATTTTTAGGGTTGTAAGTGACCTCTGGAGATCATCCAGTCCAACTTCCCTGGCAAGACAGGGTCACCTGGAGCAGATGACACAGGAATGTGTCCAGCTGGGTTTGAATGTCTCCAGAGGGATGCTCCATGACCTCCCCGGGCAGCCTGTGCCAGTGCTCTGGCACCCTCAACATAAAGAAGTTCTTCCTCGTGTTGGGGTGGAAATTCTTGTGTTTTGGTTTATGGCAATTGTAGCTTGTCTTGTAACTGGGCACCACTGAAAAGGGACTGTCACTACCCTCTGGTACTTCCCTTTGATATATTTCTGGGCATTGATGAGATTCCCTCTCAGTCTTCTCCAACTAAACAAGCCTAGCTCCTCATAAGGAGTTTCTCCTCATAAGAGAAATGCTCCAGATTCCTCATGATCTTGGTGGCCTTTGCTGGACCTTCTCCGGTGGTTCCTTGTCTTCCTTTCACTGCAGAGTACAGAACTGGACAAAGCACTCCAGCTGTGGCCTCACCTCCCTCAACCTGCCGGCCACACTCTTCCCGATGCACCCCAGGATACCGTTGGTGCTCCTGACCACAAGGNCACCCTCAACATAAAGAAGTTCTTCCTCGTGTTGGGGTGGAAATTCTTGTGTTTTGGTTTATGGCAATTGTAGCTTGTCTTGTAACTGGGCACCACTGAAAAGGGACTGTCACTACCCTCTGGTACTTCCCTTTGATATATTTCTGGGCATTGATGAGATTCCCTCTCAGTCTTCTCCAACTAAACAAGCCTAGCTCCTCATAAGGAGTTTCTCCTCATAAGAGAAATGCTCCAGATTCCTCATGATCTTGGTGGCCTTTGCTGGACCTTCTCCGGTGGTTCCTTGTCTTCCTTTCACTGCAGAGTACAGAACTGGACAAAGCACTCCAGCTGTGGCCTCACCTCCCTCAACCTGCCGGCCACACTCTTCCCGATGCACCCCAGGACACCATTGGTGCTCCTGACCACAAGGACACACAGCTCATGATCAACTTGTCACCCACCAGTGCTGCCAGTTCCTTCTCAGCAGAGCTGTTCTCTAGCCGGTCAGCCCCCAACCTGTTCCTGTGGTTATTCCTTCCCAGGTGCAGGACCCCGCACTCCCCAGCTCTCCAGTCTGTCAAACTACATGTCCTAGAGAAACTTTCAATATCATTACTGTTCATTCTAGTAGCCACATTTATATTCTCATCTAAACCTCTCAAAATGCACAAGCCTTTTTTAACATGGAGTTTTTAAGCAAAGAGCCATAGAGGACTGAAATGCATGTTTTAGCAGAGCCAGTAGAGAACTCAAGAGGCTTTTTCTGATTTATTGAGTGGGTAATAGTCCTTTCTCATTCTACACTGTAACGTTCCCAAGTTATGGCTTAAGTCTTTGTTATGAGAAAAGCAATTTGAAGGATGATGCCAAAATGATCAAACTTCTTTTCAAAACTCTCTTTCTCTCTCTTGCTGCCATCTAGTTTCTAGGTTCATAAGTAACAGAAAAACTGTTGTTCCTTACATTAATTTTTTAAAAAACATTCAGTCCTGTACTGAAATAGTGAACTCTGCTTGAAATGAGACTTCTTTTCACCTTCTAAAAAGGGCAGAGTCTGAGAAATTTTTTTATTTCAATAGTTTAATTTCTGTATGAAATATATGTGCATGTTATATAAGGGTTTGAGGCTGATTTCACATATTACAATGCTATTTTTATTAACATGGAAACTATAATTTTATCTTAAATAAATCAGTGATCTATATTACTTAAGTAAATTAATCGACTGAGATTTACGCAGAATATGCAGTCTGCTGAATTTCAGTGATATGATAGGCAGTTACAATTTTGTTAGATCATTGCAAAAAGATCACAAGGAAAACAAGAAAGACGTGGAAATAGAGTTGAAAAAGGATAGTACAGTTTGTGTCAGGGTAAGAGAATATGATTACAAAATGATATTATATTTCATTAAAAGCTAACTTTTAATGAAATACTCAGATGAGTTTTGAAGGCTTTTGTTGATTGCAGAGGCAGCGGTCCAGGGGAATGCCAGCAATAAAACAGGGTACTACAAGGAAAAGTTGCGAGATTTGCATGTAGCAGCAGAAAGAGAGGTGTCACAAATAAATTACTGATCCTCATCTGCAATATTCTTGAGAAATGCTTGTCTGTTAATGTCCCCATGCTTGGAGTCCATCATCCTACCATCAGTTGCACTGAAGACTACTGTCTACTAAAATGTGTTCCCTCTGCATTCGAAAAGCAGTTTCAAAGGAACCTGGGCAACTTAATTTTCACTCCTTTTAGATAGTACTGGGTGTGTCACTGTCCCTTTGCTGTCAAGGGATTCTAGTCTTAGAGCAGATGCTTGACACTTCTGACTTCAAGTAACCTATGGGGGTGTATGGATGGTGGGATTGGCTCTGCTGGCGAGTGAGAGCTAGACCCCAGTAGGAAGTCATTGTCGAGAGTCTGTGACGATTATATCCATGTTTTCCTAAAACATTTGCTACATGATAACTTAGCCATGACACATTAAGCAGTGCAGAAGAAATGGCATACCTATGCACAAGGATGCATTAAGTAACTCTGTACAATATTTTTTTAACGTGGTTTCCTCAAAGTTTCTGGCTGTTGCACCAGAAAACTTCAAACACAGCCTTTTTCTCCTGTGAAATGCAAATGAACAAGAAGGCTAAATGGGTCTGATGCAAAATAACAAAGTAGTGCACATTAGGTAATGATGGTAAGTTTGTCTTCCTTACTGCCTCAGGAAAGTTACTCAGCATGGGTCAGATCCTCAGCTGACACAGTTGGTGCAGATTCACTGAAACAGAAAGAAGACTGTCTATAAATATTTTGCCAGTTCAGAGTAACTCTGAGATGAAAAAAAATACAGCAGAGGCTATCCTTTACTAAGTTGTTCTTCTTACTCCACATACCACCTCTGGTGAACTCCAGGCATATTTAATTATCTTGCCATATGTTGCCCTCCTCAACAGACATGTTTTAATAAGTTAACTCAGGACTGTTTGTGAATAATTGAAGACTGGAAGGGGTAGAAGCAGAGAAGGTTTTTTTTTTTTTTTTTTTCTTCAAGCTGGTCCCCCAGCAGACTAAAGATTTAGTCTTTACCAGCAATGATTTTTGTTTCCTTTCTAGCTCTGTTCCTACCCCTTCCCTCAACAATCCCCTCAGTTTTAAAGTCTCTGCTGAAAACACATTGGATCAGGCTGCAAACAACAGGTAGAGTATATCATGCCTCTTTTAACAAACTAAAATATGTATTTCAATCTAAGCTAGTTCTATGCTTTTTCTTTGCTCCACAGTAGAAGAGTTTAGGGCAAGAGCAAAAGGGCTTAGGAAGCCAGTTTATCCCACCCTCCCTTGGGTGTCTAGGACCAGTGTGATGGGCTAGGGTGAGTCTATATCCCGTCATTAAGAGTCAAGATGATCAACTTGGACTAGACAAGCTTTTTACTGAGCCATAGTGTCAGCTTGACTCCATTAATAGCAATGAAAAGGAAGTAAACTAGAACAGAAAAGTTTAGTTTAATTAAAAAAACCAAACTTGAAGCCTTGATCTTTTGTGATCCTGGGCCAATATAGCTATTGTAAAAGCACATAAACTACAGCCTTAAGCTACAGGTGGGTGTGGATGAGGAGTTGACATAAGCAGTGCAATTAGAACTGCCTGCTCTGATCTACCACTGCAGAACCATAGATGTTTTTACAGGCTGTGTTTTGGAAACAGAATTTCTTGGTCAGCTAACTGACTTTTCAGCTCAAGTTTCACTGGTTGAAGAGGCCAAGAGCAGAAAGCTTTAATTTGTGATTCAATAAGTATTGTGTAGAGGTACATACATCAGGCTCTCCAGGGAAGTGGTCACAGCAGCAAGCCTGGCAGAGTTCAAGAAGCACTTGGACAATACTCTTGGGCACATGGTCTGACTCTTCAGGATGGTGCTGTCCAGGGCTGAGAGCTGGACTTGATGATGTTTGTGGGTCCCTTTCAACACAGATTATTCTGTGATTTTGTCGTCCATAGACAAAAGTGCTGCTATTTCTATTTAATTGCCTTTTTTTTCTTAGTCTGGAAGATGTGCAATTGGCAGATATAGTAGAAAATAACCCTCCTTTCCAAAGCGAAGATAACTGCTGTGTCCAATGCCTGATGATTCTTGCTGCAGTAAAGGTGAGAGATTTTTGATATAAAATTTTCTTTTGGAAACTGAGAAAACATTATACTGCTTTGAACTGAATGAAAAATAAAGATGTAGCTCTAACTAGAAGAAGAATACACTTCTTTTGTCAATAAGGAATCAGATTTGTTTTGGAAGGAATGGCAAATGAGATTTTTCTCTCAGTTCTTTGCGGTCTGAGATGTTTTATTTTCATTTTTAAATGCTTCCCCATATTGCAGTGTCTGTGGGGAGTGTGATTTGTTCTTCCCCTTTTGCTGAGTTCACATGATGCCACTCCTGTTACTAATGCCATGGTGTCGGCTCAATTCCATTAATGGCCATTGTGCATTAAACCATTTTGCCACCTGGCATCTTTCTTTCACAGCATCTATTTCTTGCAACAAAGCAGTCAGATAATTTTTCTCTGCGGCTGGCACAGCAGAAGACGTAGTAGGAGCTGGTCTGACAGAGCAATGATGGATGACAATAATCATCCCTGTCTGGATAGAAAGTGTATCACCTACCAATTTGTTCTGTTCCTGCCAGCTAGAAAAGCAAACTAACAAAATACCTGGATGGCTCCAGCATGGCAACAAACTTCTGCACCAGCTACTAGAATTGTTTGACAGCTTTTGCCATGTGAGTAAGGAAACCTAAGCTTCTTTATCTAGCTAAACTAACCAGGTTGTCTGTTAATTCTGTAGATTTGCTAAGCAGGCAGGAAATGTAAGGAAACAAAAGGGGTTAATTCTGCAGTACTGGATGTGCCTCACATCTCCCAGTCTCATGTCATGACCAAAACCACAGCTTTAAAACAGGAAGCACACTCTTCTAGCTCTTTTCTGTTCCTCAAGCTCATCTAATATTCTCAACACAGAATTTGCCTTTAGACAAATGGTTATAAGGGGACAAAGTATTTGAACCTGGAAGCAAGAATTTCTCTGAGTTGTCCTCCTAAAGTTGGCGGGGGTTTGAGGGCACCAAGATGATGAGGGAAGACAGGGCAAACAACTTCAGTGGCTGGTTGCTTGTTGCTTAATGAGGCATTTAGGAAAATCTCTTCAGTCCTGCTCGACCCAAAACACACTGGACTCACTGCAAGGCTCCTCAGAAACCAATGTGTCTACTCTGAAGAGCCCCGGGTTGATGATTTCTTTCTTGAGAGAGACTTGAAACATCTCTTTCCCAAAGACCAGCCTCACATTTCAAGGGGCTGCAGGTTCACTGTCAATATTGCAAATTCATGCTTTTATCAAGAGTTTTCTCATATTCAGCTGCTCTAAAAGGTTCTGGAGACAAGTGATAACATGGCAGTCTTGATTTAATTTTCGAAGCACGGCATTTTTATTTCTTCTGACTGGGAAAATAGCTTGAAATTGGACATTCAGAAGGACTGGTGGAAAAATCCCCTATTAGCTGGTTTAATTATTGGTGTTTTAAGGACATCTTGCAATACCTTCCAAGCTGACTTGTAGCTTTGTTCAGTTCCTAGCTAAATGCTTCCTTTTGAAAGTTCCATGTAAGGTGCAGAGCATGTGTCAAGTGAACAGTGATAAAGGCACTTTGCCCAGGGAAGAAATATTTTTGTGGAAAGAGTAAGTGCACAGAATGGATAAAAATCAGTGTTCTTTTTGAAATATAAATGTGGAAGCATTTAGTTTGGTATGGTTTTTAAAAGTCAAATCTTCTCATAAATACAGAGAAAAATGTAAATATTTTTTAAAAATCATATAGGTTTTTATACAGTGACTGTTTCATCCAATTAGGAAGTAGCTAGAGGTCCAGAAGTGTACTGTGATCACTACTATGTTCAGTGAGAATTCAGTTGCATAGGCTTTTGCTTTTCTTTTCCTATTTGGGGTAACCTATTTAAAATTAAAGTCTTCCATAGATGCTACATAATATAGTGCAAGTCCCCCATGCTGTGACAGTCTGGACAGTTCCCAACCGCTGTGAAGGTTTTCCTGTCAAAGCAGCAAGGTTTTGTGGTCTTTCCCAGAGCAAGTTCTTGAAGCCATTGAATACATTCTCTGTCCAGGAAATATGCTGCAGAATAACCTGTTTTCTCTGAAGCAGATGGGTACTTTCAAAGTCTATATTTGATTATCCAACTGATCCATTTTAATTTAACCCTTTTGCAGAAATTTCTTCTGGTTACTGGTTTGATTTGGGTTATTCAGGTCTAATTACCTGGGACTGTACTGCAATTTAGACTTCATGGTTTTGTTTTTTGTTGATTTTGTGAAGCTGGAAGAAGTAGTTTACTTAGAGGTATCTCCCACAACTCCTGTTGATTCTTGCTCAGGACCAGGAGTAACTTGTCCTGCTGCTTTTTATCTGGTAGAGGACAAATTACCTTAATGCACAGATTGTAGCCAGGTGTGTCTGTCCAGCAGAAGATTCTTCCAGACACAGTGCAAGGTGGAAGAAAATTGTTTTTTCATCCTTATTCTCTGTGTCTGCTTGCCTGGTTTTGGTTTTTTTCCAGTGTAACTTTTGCCCATGGGCTTAAGGCCCTCTTTTTAAGTTGTTTATTTTGTTGAAGAATGCTGTTTCATGTTTGGTTTTTGTTCCAGAGTCCTCTCTTGACTTTTTTTTTTTTTCCCTAAAACCCATTTGTTCAGGGTGTGTCATTATAAAATCGTTGGTGAATGCCCTCCTGTTTCAGATGGTGATCACATTCCTTTAGAAACTAAGCCAATGTAAAAGTAGAGTCCAGTTACATCGAAGTTTCCCTCTAAAATTTGATTATCCAAGGAATTCACAGGATAATAACCATCCTGAGCCCAAACTGCAATGGAAATAAAATAAACAAAAAAAGCATATCTTCACCCGGCTCCTACATGGTTCTTAGCAACTGGTGCTCGGGACTGGGAAGCCTCTGCTTGGGCTACCAGCCCTGTCTGAGGATTTTTCTGTAGGAGCCCAGCTCACTGGGCTGTTTGGAGGGGCTTCCTTGTGGGCTGTGACTGGCTGAACCTTTTGGAAGGAGTGTAGCAAGAAAGAGTACACTAACAAGTCTTGAGTACTGTATAGGTTTTAAAATCAGACAAAAAAATGGCTTGATGCCTGCTTAAACCCACATGGGAGTGCCTTTCTATCCCAGCTGC
>VXBQ01007182.1:27426-168112 GCA_013400175.1 Phainopepla nitens | reverse complement strand
TTTTTTTTTTTTTGTGTATGGAAATAAGCAGTGCAGTTCCCTACTGTTTTCAAAACCAACTTACCGACCAGCCTGAGGCAGCCTAGCATTGGGCACTCCGAATACTTCACACTTCATAACCACCCAGTCAGCTCACCACGTGGGAGGGAAGCTGGTGGCCTTCTCTCTGAGTAAAACTGCCTAAATAAAATGTGAATGTCTGTCTCAAGTTACACAGGCTTTCTCTACATTTACCACTGAGAAGGAGACACACCATTCCAGGTTTAAGCGCTGGAGAGACAGATGAACGGCATTCAGATATGTACCTGTCTTTCACTGATAACCCTGTGGGAGTAGAGATAACTAGACTGACTGCCCAGCTTAGACTAGGCAATTAGCTTTTAGCCAGCTATAATGCTATGCAATTAATCCTGCATGATATTTAGAGTCTGTCGGTCAGCAGCTTTGCAGCACAGGAGACACGAGAAAGAGAACTAATATATTTAAAATGGAGTTTACTTTCCTTGCATTTGTGTTCTGCTTACATTATGTAAAGAAAAATGTAAAAGATTTGCTGTTTGGTTTTTCTTTGTGTAAGGAATAATTTAAATTCTGATCATAGTCAAAGAACAGAAAAGACTGCAATTTTTTTTTTTTTCAGATTACATGTTTTTACTCTTTTTCAACTCTCACCTCTAGTAAAGTGAAATCAGCTGCACACTTTGTCTTCCTGAAACTAAATATTCACTTTGATGTTAGAAAAATAACCAAGTAAATTAGACCTGAAGTGTTATTTGGGGACACCTGTCATGATATAATACATATTCTTCCTTGTTTGTAGTAAGTAAAAAAAGTAATGGATTTGCTTGAAGTTGCTGTCCATGCAATTTGCAGCTGACACAAATATTACTTGCATCATTTATTGGTTGTTACCAAAATAATGAAAGAACAATAGTTTGCAGTATTTACCTCATAGTCAAGACTGCTGTATATGTTATGTCTCTGACTTTATGTGCAACTCACATGTCACATATGTGAGGAATCTGGAAAAAAAAGTCAAAAAAATACTTTCACAAAAGAATAGCTTTTACTCATTGAAAGAAAATGCCCACACTGGAAATTATTTTGATGCTTTAGCTTCATCAGGAAGAACAATTGTTGTCCTAGGTATTAGTGTGTAGGAAAATAAGCCTGCCCTGAGTTCTGTGCTGCTGCACAGAGGCAGCTTAAAGGTTGCCAGCCAAACTGTTCAACAAGTCTGTCAGTGAATCAGATCCTGCTGCTAAAGAGATACCTTTCAAAGCCCAGTATCTGAGTCCTTTACTGCAATCCAAGAAGATTGGGAGTGATGTTTTAGTTTGACTGTAGCTGGCAGAGCTGTCAGAGTTACCCTTGGCATTATCTCCTTTCAGTTAATTTGTTTCCTTTTAGTTGCTTATTTAATAGATATGGGACACTTATTCGATCATTTTGCTTTATCCCCCTTCCCCAATATTACTTTCTATTTTTTCTAAATGCTCCTGGTTGAAAGAGGCAGGTTCAGCTTTCAATGGGTTAGATGCAAGAGCTCCCTTTTCTCCATGTGTGTATGTGAGAGAGCCACAGAGCAGAAACTCGTTTTGCATCTGAAGGCTCAAGACAGAGTAGTCATACCATTATATATGCTGGATGTAGCTTTTCATCTGAAAGGGAAAATAAATCCGACTCAGGCTGTGTTAAATAGATAGGAGTAGATTTGGTTTTGCCAGTTGAATTTCAGTCAGAAATAGGGTTATATTCTGGTTTACTAATGCTGAATCCTCTTAATTGAATAACATATTTAAGGAGATCCACACCCTGCAAAATGTAAAGTTTATCTTCACATTCCAAGATTATTGCTTCCTGATGTCTTCCCAGAAATGAGCTGAGCTGGCTCTCCCAGGGGCTGGGGGCTTTGCCAACTGGTCAAGCCCTTGGTACCTTCATTGGTGTGACACTTCCCTTGAGCAGCATCACAGCACAACCTATGCCTGCAAGGGCTACAGGTGACTGCTGCTGTCTTGGCAACACTACCACCACATTATGTTGTAGCTAGGGACAGATTTCATGCAAGTGAGATTATAAATCAAAAAAAAGTTAAATTACAGTGTTTGTGAGACCAAGGTAATAGAAATTTCTGTTTGGAGTCTTGTAAATGGTCCAAATTGTTCATAAGAAAATAGGAAATTTGAAAAATTCCTTTGTTAGAAATATTTTTTACTCAGGAAGTAATTCCAAACCCAGATTTAATCTTCCAAGGAAAAATCATTATTTTTCCCTGAAATTTTGAGGAATTGCACTCATATATGTATGTGTGTTTTTTGCATTTCCTTTATAAGCTCTCCTGTGCTCTTTAATCATTCATAGGCACAGATTTATCATCTGGGCTAAGGGTAAATTCATCATCCAAAAACTGGCCTAGAACATACTCTTCCTTAAAGGTCTGATTTCAGCCAAGTGACTGCAGGTCCCCTGCATTTAGATAACCATGGTGTCAGTCCCTGTCCTCAGATGAGGGCACTGCAGCTCACCAAGCAATTTACTTTAGTGGCGACAGGTTCTTTTGCCAATTATTTTTTGACAGAAGAGGACAAGTCTGGAAATACACTTTTTCCTCCCAGTTTTTAAAAATTCCATTCTAGGAGAATCTGCAGAGTTCCCAGAAGACTGTCTGTGTTCATGTAAGAAAAAAACCAGCCACTTTATAAGTGTAAGAAGCATTTCATGGCTACTATATATTAATTTCATATATTTCTCTGTTTGTCCCTATTTTGCCCTTTCATTATTTTTTGTTTTCTTTATATTTGCAGGTGAACAAAATATCGATACCTCTTTTCCCTGAGACCCTGAGGTCTCTTTCTGACAAGGAGCTCTGCTTATCACCAATTACACCTGCAGAACTGGCTTCATTTTGGGTAAGCACCTGGCTTCTTCTTATCACCCTTTTTGAACTAAAGCTACTGAAATTTAGTAGACCCTAGGTGTAGATCTGAATGTCCAGTCTCACACCTGTAGATGCACTTTTTCTTCCCCTACATCCTCGGACCATTTTTTCCTTCAGACTGTGGAAAGTAAAGGACAGTAAGGATCTATGATATCCCAAGGCAAGGACAACTTCCTGCAGCAGGAATCAAAATTGAAGGCTGTAGAATTTCGATTAGAAATCATTCTACAGGTGAGAAGATTTCCTACTCTTAAAAATGGAGATATGTTTATTTAAAATTATTTTCTAGCAGTGTTTTAGTACTGTTAATTTCTGGTGCAGTTTCATTTTGGTAGAGAAGAATCCATTTTGTTTTCTACTTACAGTTACAGATGATTACTGTAGTAGTAAAACACCCATCCTTGCCTTATAACAGGTGTATCTGATCCTGCCTGAATGGATAGAGCCCATCTCTTGAAGACTGAATTGCTCAAGATATAGTAGTAATTTGCAAGGCTTCTGCTATATTTTACTGTCTCAGCTGTATCACCAAAAGGATAAGCAATGTCTTAGCAAATAGTCATTTCTTAAAATATTCTAGCTACTGACTCTCTTGATTAAGAGAAGGATTGCTCTTCGGCTTTTCACATTATTGCACTCTTGATGTGACTAGTCGTGGGTGGATGTTTCAAACAGAACCTATTTGACATGAGAGTGTAGGTGATATACTATTTTCTCATTTCCAAATAATCTCCTCATTAGAGAAAGTGTGAGCAGTAAATGAGGAGCTTCTCCTCCAGGTGTCCACTGTGTATATACAGCATGTTTCCCAGGCAATGTTCGTTGGCATTTGTAAATGATCTGTTCTCCATCTGAGAGCTTTAAAGTACTGGATGCAGCTGCTCGTGCTTTGCCCCGTTTGTAAATAGTTTTAAATATGCATGATAATCTCTGGCAGATTGCTTTACTCACAGGATTTGTGAGTTTTTTGACTTCTCTCTTATAAAAGAATTCACCGTAGTGTCTCCTGCACGCTCCTTTTGAAATAAACAAAAAATCTGCACATTCTGAAATCTGGGATTTTAGAAGGAACTGTCAGAAAATCATGGAATGTCAGTAATGCTCATGTTTAGACTGCTAATCACTTACCCCCCAGGAGTGCTTTTCCTCCCCTCCATATGCCATATGTCAGCAATTAACAGTGAGTCAAATTACAGCTCAACATAGTTTTGCTCATGCAGTTAGTGGAGTAGGCAAGAATCAAACTTAATCCAACAACTATTCATAAATGTAATGCAAAGGGCAAATGGAAATTGGCTGGAAAATTATGGATGGTGAAATGTCAGTGTTATAAATTATTTTAGCTTCAGAGTTCTGAGAGTCAAGAAGGAGCTTAGTAAATAATAAAATTTTCTAAAATTCTTTGGCTTTTGACAAAAAAAGTAGTATTTTAGAGTCAGACCCTGCTGGCTGTAATTGGGACCCCCATAGTGCTGATGGCATTTGTATGGATGACCAGGATGACGTGGTCCATTCCGACCTGCATAGTGCTGTGCTCCAGGCGTGGTGCACTGAGTGTGGGGTGGTACAGAAGAGAGGACTAAGAGAGCATAAATGGGTTATATTTGCTTCTTGCTCAAGTAAAGGTCAGGTGCAGATTGCTGTAGCCACATGAGAGCAGCTCAGACCACATGAGAACTCTGCTGGACTCCATCCAAGCAGCAAGTCTCACCTCATTCCAATTCAGGGTTTCCTGGTGATTTCTCAGAGTTGTCTGCAGATTTTTCAAATGTGCGTGTGTGTGCCTGTGTGCATTTAATAATTTCTCATGGACTGTTCCAAAGTTGAGAGATGAAGTGCCATAGTATAAATAGGGCTGTAAGGATTAGAAAGGTAGTGGTAACAATAATCACTAGTGATAGGCGTAGGAGTTACTGGCAGAAGCTTAATATTTTATGATTTCTAAGTTTTACATAGATTTCAGAATTAAAATTTAAGGCATAATTGATAGTCTCCCCTTCCTATTTCTCAAAGCCTATTTTTTACATAATCCATTTTGATTACCAAAAATCACCAAAGCAAAATGTGATTCATTTCCCTTACAGACTGCATTTTTTTTCACACTAAGATTTTCCACTATTATTTGAGATGTTGTATAATTTTTTCTGTGAGAAAAAATCTGATAAGCCAAGAATAATTGTAAATGTACTTCAAACTTATCTATGCCTGGCCAATCTAGAATCTTTTGCAGCAGATTATATTTCAACCTCTGGTGTTTTTGCCTTCAGGAACCAGAACCTATACATTTTCTATCATGAACTTATTTCCAGTTCATCAGCTTGATTTGTTAGATAGAAATCTAAGAACCATCATATGGATAGCGCAGTGTTCATCAAGTTTTATCACAATTTTTTTTCAATTATGCTATAAGCCACTATAATCTTAAGTAAGAGATTTCAAACATTTCATCCATTGTATTCTGAATTATATCTAACCTTATATTTCTATCTCCAAATTTTCACTAAGTGTATTTCCTATGTCTGACTCCATTAGGAAAAAAAAAAGGAAGAAACGAGATTAGGGAAAAATAGTATGTATCTGTATATGATTTAAGAAGCTCTCAACTGATAATTTTTCAAGCGTGATGAGTTGCAATATTCTGAATGCAGTGGCATTTGCAGGACTGTTCTCTGACAGAACTGGATCTCACACAGAGGTATGCCACTCATATAGATGAGATGTGATTGCAGACAAGTCTCTATGACTGAGCTTATTTTGCTATTTTCTATATTAAGAAAGAACTTCTAAGAGGCTAGTGTTTGCATATCTTCGTCTTCTGACAGAATTATTGTGTGACTTCAGATAAATTATTTCCCATCTTGTGTCTCAAAGTGCTGGTTCCCTGACTGTCCTCTAGCAGGTCATTTTCATGGAGATTTTTTCAGTCATGGCAATGAGCGTTTGCATCAATGAAGCTATAATGCCATTAATCAATCTTTTTTTTTTTTTTTAGCACTGTTAGAAACATTATGCTTGTATTATGTACAGGAATAAAGGAGGAACAAAGCTCAGCTGTTTTGTGGTAAAATTTGTTGGAAATAGTCAGAATTTATTATTTTCACCAGTGGATATTATGATCTGCAGTTTGACTGCTAGATATTTTGTGCCTGAGTCCTGCCAGGTTTTCATGGAGAGAAAGGAAAACGTTCCAATTCCTTGTCAGCTCTGGATGGTTTGGAGAGACAGCTCATGTGAACATAGGAGTCAGGTCTGAAGCAAAGAAACAGATCTATAATAGACCCTTCTCCCCTGGCTTCACCTGGCAGAACTGGGTGGTGAGAAGGGCAATCCTGAGCAAAACACACTGAGGAGAGGACTAGAGGGGTCAAAAGCACAACAGGACATGTACAGTTGGAGGAGACTGCAACAGGATCAAATATTTTGGAGAAGTTTATAATCATTGCTACCTACCCACCCACCTACCTACAGAAAGACCAAAACCACTAAACCATAAGCGGTTTTTTTTGGCATAATATATAACATTTTTCCAACATAACTTTTTCCTAGCAAAAGTTACTAGATCTTTTAAGGAAAGAAGAAAAAGCTTTGTAGCAAATAATCTGGATCAGAGATGGAATATCCTTTGCCAGAGCACCACATAGAAGGACAGAGAGGCACAGACCAGTGCTGCTACAATTTAGAATTAATGTGAGTGAAAAAAGCAGAGGGAGGAAAAGTATTAGACGTGACCACAGAAATCACAGAACTCAGTATGCAACTTGGGAGGGAAAATAAAACTAGCAGGTAAATACAGTGGAAGAGGAAATAACATTATTTGAGAAAAAAAACCATCCACAAATAGATGAATAAAGAAGAAGCTGGAAAGAAATTAAGAGTATGAGATGCACATTTAGATCAAAAAGGATGAACATCCAGGAAGAACAATAATGTGTATTTTGTATTTCAGAAGGTTATGTGAACTTTATCCTTCCTTTTTCCTTGTCTTTTCTCTCTTCTACTACTTCTTTCTCATAACTTTTTCCAAAATCTCTTGAAATTTCATTTTCTGGCATACTTTATCTTGTGATTCAATGAAATTACAGTCCCTACCTCTGTCTGAAGCAGCTTTGTCTGCTAAAAAGCAGCTTTGAAGAAGAGGCTTGGAGGTGCTGTTGGACACCACATTGAACATGAGCAAGGAATGTGCTTTTGCAGCAAAGAAAGCCAACAGCCTCCTGGACTGCATCAGGAAAAGTTATCACTAGAAGTCAAGGAAAGTGATTGTTCCCATCTATTCTGCAGTAGAGAAAGAAACCTGGAGTCCTAACTCCAGTGCTGGGCTCCTCGCTACCTGGAAGACAGGGACACACCAGAACAAGTTCAGCAAAGAGGCGCAAATGTTATCAAGGGACTGCAGCACCTGATGTGCAAAGAGAGGGTGAGACAGCAGGGAGGGTTCCTAGCAGGAAAGGGAAGGAAGGCTCAGGGGAGTCTTCACCGTCTATGTCGATACCTGATGGAGGAGAGTACAGAAGACAAAGATCCTCTTCTTGGTAGTGACAAGACTAGAGGCAATGGTCACAAATGGAAACAAAGGAGGCTGGTTAAACATAAGACAAAACTTTTTTTGCTGAGGGTGATCAAGCACTGGCATATGTTATTCAGAAAAGCAGTAGAGACTTCATATTTGGAGATATTAAAAATCTGCATAAAGTACTGGGCAACCAGCTCTAGCTGAACCTACTTGAGCAAAGAGTTGCTGTGATTCTAAGATTCTGTGTTTTCTTTTAATAAAATACATTAAAATGTCTCCCAATAAATTTTTTATTTTCTAGGTAAGCATGTGTTTAAATTGTATTTCAGGATGCTGTATCATGTGCCTGGAGAATGGGTCCTTCCAATTTGTAAAAACAGATATCAGCTTCAACTACAGAGGTAGTATACAAACTATATTAGTGAGATGCTTTATTTTTTCTCCATGTGAAGATTTTAAAGACTGGATTTTCTTCAAGAGAGAAAAATCCATCAGTGGAGAAGCTTAAAATTTTTCACAAGGAAAAAGCTTTTGTAAGTTCATTATGGGGGTGGCATCATTAGAAAGCAGAGTAAAGAAAACCCTTTTAAAATTGGCATTAATGGCTGTCACTGTACTTCACATTTTGGTAAAGAAACTATGACCTTTTCACAAAAAATGTGAAACTATGTATATGATTAGTTTGCTCAATAGAATTATCTAGGACTGTGACCTTTTTCTGTGTGTTTTTTTGGGTACACTGTTTGAGTGGGGGTTTTTTGTTTGTTATTTTGTTTGTTTGTTTTTGGGTTTTTTTTGTATTTTTTTTTCTCATGGAGAGTTTGTAAATTTCTTTTGAACTAAAATCTGCTCCCCCAATCTCGCGATTAAAAGGACCTAATATATGACTAGGATGCTTCAAGTGAGTGTATGAAGAGGCTTAATAAGTAAGACACTATTTTATCGAGGAACTGTCTCTATTTTTTACATTAAAGTTTTTCAGGTACCTGTGTATGCTCAGAACTGACTCAGTGTTGTCATGACTAGTGATTAATATGTATCTTTGGAATGAGAAGATCAATAAAATGCACACTTTTAGAGCACGTTATCACATCAGAGCACTCCAATAATAATAAGGTGACCTTTACATGTTTTAAAAATGTATTTAGGCAATCAGTAGTTAAAGACCTGCTTGAGCTTGAGATAGCATTTAGCTTTTCTTTTCAAAAGCTACTAATGACCTTAACTTCTGTAAATTTGTTTTATGTTTTTTGAATAATTTATGTTATGACTCTGGGAGAAATTCTGTGAAAAGTCAGTGGCAATGTGCTTCCAATTTAAATATATTCATATGAAAAATGTAGTTCTTATTTTAAGTTTGCACCTGATGATTTTGCAAGGCCTGATTTCCATTTCTTCCATGTACTCTGAGGAAGAACAAAATGCCCTTCTCCCTAGTATCCCTAATTCAATTAAGCAACATCATATCCTCTTCACTGACTTTTTAAAGCCATAAAGTCCTCGTATTTACACTTCCAAATAATGTAGAATGTATTCCACAAGTATGATAGTCTTTGTTGCCTTTCTCTGTTTATTTTTAACTCCACTCTTAAGTTTTTAGAAGTTTGCCAAGAATTTCGTGCAACATTTAAGATGTGGGCACACTGCAGTAACACAACGATGCTTTTAGTTTCATTCTCTATGTATTTCTTTATCATTCCTACTCTGCTATTTACCAGTCTCTGAGCATGAAGTAAATGGGTCTAGATCTCAGAAAACAATAATTTTAAGATTTCTTTCCTGCTTAGTAATAGCTAATTTATAAGCCAACCTTGGGCAAACTGGGTTATTTTACACTGGAAAGACCAGTTACTAAATCTGCTGATAAACTCTTTCTAAACTCTGTTTGATGACTAGTTCATACAGCTCAGATTTCAGACTAGATCTGTGTTTTAATTTCTCTCAATTTAAACTTTTTTACTTCTATTAAAATAATCTATGAAAAGACCTTCCCAGTTTTTCCATGAACTTGAGTTTCTTTGAACTTCCCCGTATGATTGAGAATGTAATACATGATCATTTCCTCTTTGTCAGAGGAAAGTTAGAAACCAGATTTACCATTCCTAAGTGGAAGTGCTCCTATTATATCCTCTTAAATTGGTCCCATTTTTGATGAAATTGCTAAAGGATTTTTGGGTCCAAAGACAGTGCCTTAGCAAAATCAAAGATTACCGTGAGTCATGATTATAACACACAGAGAAAAACATAGCTCCTTATTACTGACATACTTCCTCTCAGCACCAAGGTCAAAATATTATGAACCTTTTCTTGTGAAAGATGCATTTGGCTTCTTTTTTGAGAGTTTATGCTCCAGTCACATAGGAGACTACCTACCAGAGACAGGTGTAGTACCTGATGGCATTAATCCAGGTGTACTGTTTTGTTCCCAGTGGAATGGGCAGTGGATTGTCTGCTGAGATTCCAGATTGAGATGTAGTGAGGTGTTCTTTCTGTAGTTGCAATCACCCAGTACAGAGTAACAAAAGAATTTTCTAGTTATAAACATTTTGATATATTTCCATTTGCAGAATTAATTTAGATGAATGCAGTAGCTAGTAAATTGATTTACTCTAGTTTTTTATTGCGATAATAAACTAAGGTCTATTAATAAGCTTTTTTTTTCAATATAGGATTAAAATATGTATAATGTGTCTATTTGTTCGAGGCATCACATGAAGGCATTCTGACAGTAGGAGGAAACACTTCTCACTTTTCATCCTGTAATGCCAAGTAGCTTCTCAAAAATATTTGCTAGTAAAAATTGTTGTAAAGTTTTAATGTTCTTATAGAAAAAAAGAAATGAAATCTTTGGATGCAGGTAAGAGTTGAAGTACTGATGAGAACATAGACCATCTAGGCTGGCATTCTGTCTCCAATTATGAGCAGCACCAGACGCTTCAGAGCAGATGAATGGATATTTTGGAAAGGCAAAGAAAAGTTTTAGCTGAGTAGATTTCTCCCTTACCTTATACATTTTTTACTGACTTTGTCTCATAGTGGGATATTTATACAATCATCCATTTCTCTGGGGGTTTTTTTGGTCAGTGCAACTGGATTTTCTTTCTACCTGCAGAAACTTTCCAGTCTTTGGGAATCTTGATAACATCATGACAAGAAATCAAATATGTTGATTGTTTGTGTAGGACAGTTGAGTCCTGTGGGGAGAAAGAAAAGCATTCTGACTAATAGCATTTCCAGTTCAATTGGGTCCATCCCTGTGAACTTCAGATTGTATGGGCTATATTTTTTAAAAACTCCGAAGAAAACTGGCCTTAAAATTAGGATTTTGGAACACATATGCTATATTTTTTCAGGCAAGTGACTGATTCTGAATATTTTCAGTGGTTTTCAGTCTAGCAAATTAAGTGGCTTATTGTTTTTTCAGTTTCTATTATAACCCCTCAGATCTGTTTTTTCGTTGGATTAAGATAAATAGAAGTATTTTCCATGGAAATTTTGCATCACAGTTTCTGCTAGTATTAACTGTGTTGAAGAAATCTTTATATGAGGAATTTCTTGGAATTGTGTTATCATGTTCGTCAAGTAATGGGCATCACCCAATTCAATTTAACTCTCTTTGGAGTCTGAAAAATCGTCAACCTCATACTGGCTTCAAGTCATTTAAATTACAGAAACTGTCATTGCTCATTTCTGTAGAAAAGTACTAAGAGGAATTTCTGGCAGGTAGGTGCATATCATCCTAATATATGTCCTGCTTTGCCTAATTTTCTATGGGCATGTGGCTTGAAATGCCCACTGCAAAGAGAGAGAGAACCAGGCAGGAAAGAAATTCATGTGGCTCTGCTTTGCAAATTGTTGACAGAATGGTTTGAAGGTCAATCTTAGCTCTGGCTATGCAACCTCATCTGGTTTTCCAATGTACAGACAGAATATCTTAATAAAATGGTAATTTCAAAGGGTTTTCCAGGGTAGAAACCCAAGAGCTTTTCCTGCCCTGGCTAATTTAGAAACTAATATTTTCTGTCCTATTGCGTACTAATGCAATTAAATAAGTACAACCTTTGTTCTTTATTTAGATTCCGCATTTCATCCTTCATATGAACTTTGATTACTTTTCAAGAGATTTTATTTGCCAGAGTCCAATGATGTAATGGAAAGAGAAAATAGTGAAAAGCATTTGCAACATATGCATGGTACAATACATTAGAGCAGAGAAAAGGCCTGGGCTCCTGGAAAAAAAATACTCTGTGATGATCTCTTCCTTTTGTAAAGGGAACTCTGTTGGTGTCACCCAGAGAGATCTGTGGCAGGAAGAGTAACTTCTTGGAAATTGGTTTATATCAGATTTTTAAAAGTTTAAAGGGCTTCTAGGCATGATTCTATGAGTATTTTGGCAAAGGTCTAAATCAGCATACAGCTCATTCCAGCTGACAGTGCAGTATAGCTACTCTAGCACTATACAGAGGAACTAATTCTCTTCCAAGTGATGGTTGTGTTTCCAGGCATAAATAACACACTTCAATAATCCAAAACTCTGAAAGTATCATTCCTTGAGACTAAGTCCTCAGATAAGGCACCCTCTCAGATAATGATATTAGTGGCAGAGGCAGAAGGAGGGTGTTTTCACTTGAACAGAGTTCCAGTTTATGGTGAAATCAAAGCAGCCCTGCTGGAAGAAAGTCAGCTTACTGTTGCATTTACTCTTATATTGCCTGAATATTTCTGCTGAATCATAGAGGCTTCTACTCATACCCCAGGAGTCACTCATTCAGTAATTCAGAGAAAATGCCTTTTCACAAGAAAGGGAATGATTGGAAATACTATACTGTTGTAAAGCAAAGGCAGAATTTCCCCAGTGACTTCAAATGCACACTTATTACTCTATGTACAGTTTAAATCATTATATTGTTACTTTTTTTCTTTTGTTTTCTGAAGGCTGCTGACCATTTGATTTTTTTACTCATTTATCATTCTAACACTGCCTGGGTGGAAAAAGTCTATCAATTCCTTCAAAACCATTTAAATCCATGATTTTACAACATGCTCTGCTTTATAGGACCTCTCTTTTTCTACTGCTTCCTAATAAAATCCTGCTAGAATCAGTCTGATGAAAAACTTCTTCGTATAATTCTCCAATAAGTAGTTTCTGGTTCATCAAATTGAAACAAAAGTACTTTGTGAAATAGTAATATCAAATACTAGCTTACACAACAAAGTTAATCATCCTCTGAGACGGGGAGTTGAGGAGAAAGGGATAGTTCATCAAAATTAGCTGACCAGAAAATGAGGAATGCCTGACATTTACTGTGCTTGCAAAACTGGGATGAGAAGCAGACTAGTTTGGGATAAACTGAGCCAGAGCTTGAAAACAGGGTGGGAGATGCAAGGCTACCAGTGATAAGTGGTAAATCCAGATCTCTGAACCGGTAGAGAATCTCAAAGCCTGGAATGTGCCCAAGAGGCCAAGATGCATGCTCCAGAGACAAAGTTGAAAAGTTCAAGTGCGATGAAGAGTTTGGAAGCCTTCGTCAGAGACCCCTGGCGACCCCTGAATTGGGGAGGCGCAGGTGCAAAAGGACTTTTGGCTCATTTTCATATGAAGTGAGGGTAGGCAGGGCTAGGAAATGAATATGGATTAGGAGTACTGTGCAATTCTGGGCTTTTAGGGAATAAATAGCGCAGTAGTTTGGAGTTTCAATGCGCACGTTTTCGGAGAGGTTATCCCCATGCTCCTCAGCACTGAAATAAACCATACCTACTTCATAACTTTTACAAGTTATGGAGTTCTTCCCTGTATCACCTGAAAACTGTATCCATGAGGCCTAAGTGGATGGATTTAATCAGTTACTTTGCTTGTATTTTTATTAGATCTACCCAGCTTCTTACAAGCTATGCACTGACAAGTTTAGCAGTGTTTGGATGGAGGAAAGCTCAGCTGAGGGATCCAGAAGACTCTGTGTGGACAGCTTGGAGAACTATTTGCCAAGAGTTGTTGGGACAAAATCTCCTCCCAGAAACAAGCTTGGAACCTGCTGTCTCCACTGTGCTATCACTTCTTTCTCTTCCCTCCCTCATCATCCTTTAACCAAATAATTCGGACGTAGCACTGAGGTATGATGTCATAACCACACCTTAATGAGCACTTGTGGAATTTGTTCTCTGCAAGCAAATGGTGTTTGCCCATCAATCATGTGTATATGTCAGGTATGACCCTCTGGCCATTCAAGTACCACAGCGGCATGTTCTCCACATAATCATTCCAGAAGGCAGTCAGAGACTCTTGCAGTGGTTTCTGTCAATTCTTGCCCCCTCTAAATTTATTATGACTCCTCTCCTACTGTTCATGTGGTTCAGGTTCAATGTGGGTGATCTCCAAAAGAGAACTTCTGTAGAAAGCATTCCTGAGGCAGATGCGGCAAAACTTTGTACTGCTTTCATAAAACCTGCAGGAACACAAGGACTGGTGGCACTGAGAGCCCATCAGAAGTGGAGACTGAGACTTTACCTGCCAGCTTCAGCAAGAGCTCCATAAATTCATCTCACATCTCCAACCTGGGCAGGGCTACTGGGAGCCCTATCTGGTATCATTGCACAGTTCCTTTTAATCGTGACTGAGAAGGGTGGGGAGACCCTGAAAACAGCAAATATTATTCTCATCTTAAAAACTGATCAAAAAGAAAATCCTGCAACCAATCCAGATTTATCATCCTCCTTTTGATTCTTAGAAACATCATGGAGTGTGTCCTCTTGGAGCACATTCCTGAGTGCACAGAGGCGGTTTTATTTGGATACAGTCATCACAGGTGTGTCAAGTGTAGACTTTGCCTGAGCAGCCCTTCTATGACAAAGTGACTGGATTGTGGATGAGGGGGAAACAGTAAATGTTGTTTAGAATGACCTTAGTAAGAGACTTAAAAGTGACTCCTTTCTAAGAATCTCTCATGGTATTTTTTTTATTGAAACTAAGTCTGAACTTATTTTATTGAAATACAGTCTGAACTGATGGAAAACTAGCTTGGTGAAAACCTGTGTGAGTGAAGTAGAATCTGTAGAAGTGAAGCACTACAGGGGTGCATCCTGGGAGCTGTCCTGTTCAGCATTTTTATCAATAACCTGGAGTAGGGGGGAAGAGGAGCACTTGGACGAATGGCCTGGTGGAACCCTCATGATCTTCAGCATGGACAAACGGAAATCTCAGCAGTTGGAATTAAGCCTCCCATCGCTGGAATTAAGCCTCCCATCCCCACCACAATGCTACATACTGTGGATTGACTATGCAAGAGCAGCTCTGCAGATGCAGTCTGGAGGGTGTGGCAGTGAGGAGCTGCACAAATCCCCATGACCCTATCAGTATCAGGGATCAACAGCACCCTGGGCTACATGAGCAGGAGCACAAGTGTTACTTCCAGGGAATTGATCACCCCTTCTGCTCAGCACTCTTCAGACCACATCTTGATTACTGAGGCCAGTGTGAGACCCTTCAATATCAGGCAGGCACAAACAAACCTGGGAGTTGAACAGAGGGCACCCAGGATGGCTGGGGGTTGGAGTATTTGGCTTGTGAGGAGATGCTGCAAGTTCAAGGTTTGCTCAGCTGGGGGAAAGGATGCATTATGAGAAACTGAATAGCTGTTATCTAAACCTACAGAGAGGTTATTCTGAAAGATGGAGAGATGTTCTTCACAGTGGAGCACGGTAGGAGAATGACAGACAGTGGGGTAAAAGTTATAATCTTATTCATATGCAACAAGAAAGAACATCTTATACATATAAACTAAGAACTTATCATGTTAATGGTTTATCATGTTAATAATGTTCTCCTTAACATCTTCATAAACGACTTGGATGCAGGACTGGAATACTAAGCAAATTTTGAAAAGACAAAACTGGAGAGAGCTGTTGATACCCTTGAAGGCAGGGAGCTCCTGCAGAGGGGCCTTGATTTTGAGCTGGAGGTTGGACTAGAGGTCTCTTTCCAGCCCCTTCCAGCCTGAGCTATCCTGTGATACTGCCCCATCCACAGGTAGGCAGCTCACAGATTCCTTTTAATACCAGCATGACAGCACAGCCATTGCCTAGGCAGTGCTGCCTGTGACTGTGATGTGGAGCCCAGCTGCGTGGTTTGTAGCTATGAGAAAGAGTCTGAGAGGATAACTCCATCAGCAGGGCAGGAGGAACCATGGCAGCTTTGCCGGATACTTGGGAAGCAAAGCCTTTCAGGAGCACGTATGGTCATGTGCCTTTGGTTTCTTCCTGTGTATTTGCTTTGCACAACATTTCTCTTTACTTATTTGACAACCTTTCACCTGCATTGTCTGCATTATTTGACAGACTATAATAAAGGGGATGTTTTATTGACCTTTTGAGAGCACTTGAGGCCTGAAATGGAGGGCAGAAGGCTATTAAACTTAATTCATGTTTACTGTAACAACCACTGTTTCAGCTGTTTTTTTAACGATATTTCTCTGAGCCATCAGTGCTAGGGCACTCCTAAGAAAATGTCTTTAAAATACTTTTTTTCTGAGTAGACATTGAAGGTTTTAGTACCATTCCTTGTCAGCTTTCTGTCTGTGCTCTGTAACAGTAAAAGATTATCCTGGAAAACATAGGTGGCCTTTCTGAAGATAATGCCTCACTACAGACTCTGCATATTTTGACTTCATCCCAGGAGGAAGACTGCTTTCTTACATATTTCAGTTGGGGGTTGCATAGAAACAGGCTATTCTATCACTTTGGCCAAACGGAAGAAAAAAAGAAAAGAAGCCCCAAATCCCAGAAGGTTTTATTTCTTCTGCCTATTTACGACAAAAGTTGGCAATCTGGCCTTTGGAGGTGGTTAGAAAGGTAAGTTGGCTATAAGCTGGAGGACAAAATGTAGGAGATTGCTTGCGGTGGAAAAGAAATACGACTTTGAAAAGGGGGTGAAGATTTAAGTGTTTTAGAGGAGCCAAGACCGTACATTTGAATAACCAAAGTGCTTGGGCACCAGGCAGTCTTGTAGACACAGATGGCCTCATTCATGGCCTTCCTTCCCTGCTATCTTTAGCCATGGGCCAAGCAGGGCGCATGGCAGTGTCCAGCCTGGCTGGAGCACTTGGACTGGCGGGATAACCTTCCCCTTTTAATTCACTGGTAAGTGCAGAGTAACCCACTATGAGCCTAGCTTTTTGTATCTGGCATCAAACTTTTTGGGGAAAAGCTAGTAAAGCCAAGGTGATGGTAATAATGGACCCTAGTGAACCCCCATGGACAGAGGTTCGTGTGATGGCATGTGACTCATAGGGCCAGCAGCTCCACGTGCCATGGCAGCAACCGTGACATCAAAAGGGATTATGCAGCATAGTAGTGTCAGAGCATGAATGTTGATGTCACGAGGCATGTGAATAAGTGCCAGCAATGCCAGGTTTCCTTGTGTGGAGAGCACCTGCCAGGCCCCTAAGATACTAAAACTTTTGGTCCAAATCCTGGAAGATATGGAAGAAGATGCCCAGCTCAGAAAGGGGAAAACCAGATGAAACACATTATCCAGGAAACCTGATAAGCCAGAGGCAAATCTAGGAATGTTTTGGATGTTTGACTTTGCAGGAGAAAACACCAATATTATTTAGAAAGAAAAGGAAAAGATATTTCCCTTGAAAATAATTTTATTGAAACACTTTTTGGACAACCCATCATACCTGTGAGACCTCAATTTACTATTATGGTCTCTTTTTACAGAGAGTGGTGGGAAACAAGCTTTCCTTATGTAAGGATATTCAAGCACTTGAGATACTGTCTAATCTCAAAGCAGAGTAATTGAGGTTTTTCAGAAAAGGAAATAACACAGTTCAGGAACATGTAGCATCTCTTCTTTCTACCAGGTCTTCAGTCTTTTTGGGTCACTCCTGGTCAGAGCCTGCCCCTGGGAGACACAAGAAAATTCCCAGTAAAAGTCCAGACTGCAAGATGTAGGAAATTCCACCTTTTCCTTCTCTGTACAGGGAAAAACCTGTGTTTGGAAGTACCTGGGAGTCTTGGTGCCAGATGGGCTGCTCTGGCACTTGGGACCACTTGGCTCTGAGGTAGCTAAAGATCACCTGTCAGGCCTGAACTTCTCAGCCTGTTTCTGGGATGGGCATGGTACCTGCCAGCATCAGAGGCCACCCAGCAAGCAGAAGTAGTAATGGGAAGCCCATTAGCAAGACAGGGGATGATAACATGCACTCCCAAGATGAGTACCTACATCTTCACATGCAGCTGACCAGTGCACACGGGATGATTGGTCAGGCTTGAACTGCTATTTCTGAACACAGAAATATTGTCAAAATGTTTTTGGCTTGCTTTTTCCACTGATATTATGAGGAGAGAGATAGGAAGTGTTTGTGATAGAGCCTTGTCAAAGCATTATTGAATGATTTCATGTTTTCAAGGAAATAATTCCCACAAGGATGTTCTCCTTTTTATCACATTAATCATTCACCAGCACTGAGATATATCTATGTGACAAAATGCAGTACTGTGCAGAAGCTGTGATGGAAACCAGTGCAGTCCCATCCAGGGAGTGGGACTCCTGGCTAATTTTGTGTGCTTATATATGTACCTATGGGCAAGGGTGGATACTTCATGCACATGGTGCTTTGAGAGCTCCTGCCTCAATCTGAGAGCAGTTTCTAAGATATAAGCAGAGGAGAAAGAGAGAGAGAGAGGCTGAACAGTCAATTTAATCACAGGACATTACATGTTAGCTACAGGCACGTTTTCCCAGTGACATGAAAGGAATTTCAATGGCTCCTCAAGATAGTGGAAAACCATGCCTGTGGATCTTATCGCACATTTTCTCATGTTGAAGGGAGCAGGAACTGAGAGCTGGTTGAATCTTCTTTGTCAACACTTTCAGCTTGGCATCCTGCAGCTAAGAAGAACTTCTTTCTCTGGTTTTTTTTTTTTTTTTCCCAAGGAGCTTCAATCAGTGGACATAGATGCTGTGGCTTAAGTAGGTGTGACTGTACTTTTAATAAGACAAGGTAAGTTTGTACTGTCATTAGGGAGAGAAGAGACCTGAAAACTGTGAAGGACTGCTGCATCTACAAGGAATTTAAAGACAATGATGTTCAGCAAACTAGGCTAAATTGCCATTGTAAATTTTGCAAAAAATAGGGCATATAGCCACTCGTGTGCCAAAAGTACAAACCCCATGTTCACAGTGGGGAAGACAAGGGGTGAGGACTCAGAGAAGAAATGTGAGGGTATGGGAAATGGAAATGGAAGCAAGGAGGAAACTCATGGCAGGGAAGGACAGGCTGGCTAGTGCATAGTGGCACGAGGCATGTTCAAAGGGAAACGCTGAGGCATCAGGACAGAGCTCAGAGTCAGGATCCTGAGAGGAAAAGGCAATGGGGGCAAGACATGATGGGGAGATGTGCAAGGGGCTGTGCCCATCTGCATAGGATGAGATCTGCCATTAGAGACCTCAGCATAACACATTTGGTGTCCTGATACCTCTTTCCTCTGAGGATCAGCTGGTCTAATTTTCACACTGATTCAGCTGGGCAGGAATAATTTTGGTTATATATGGCACTATGATATATGGTATTACTTCACTGTTTATGACACAGCAAATCTTCTTAAGTAAAAGGTTTTAATAATGGGAAACCTTTATTCCAGTAGAGCATTTTTTAAAGGGATGAAAATATGCTCTTCCTATGCTAGATATACATTTTAATGTATTTCTGTCTGCCTCACATTAGTGAATTCATATGACACAGTGAACAGTGAACTTATATGCAGACACAAATGTTCATGGCCATTCCCTCCTGTGGTTAATAGGGGACTGGAAATCTTTGGTCTGTGGGGAAACTAGCTAGTGGAAGAAGGGCTCTGGTAAGAAGGTGTTGACAGTAAACTGATACAAATAAATTCTTCTGCAATCTTCCCACAAGGCGAAAAGGAAGTTTTTTTCCATCCAGAACACATACTCTTTAATGAAAGTCCCTAATGGGGAAATGGGAAATAAGAAAGTTGGGAAGAAACCTTTCTCTACGTGCAGTTTCAGTCCTTCTCATCTTTTTGTAGTTATTGCATTTGAATTTGTTGTCCTGCAAAGGGAATATGTGCCTCCCCAGTGACAACTAATGAAGATTCTCCATTTAGCCCAGCTGGGAAGGTTCGATGCTTCTCGTGCCAATGATTACAGGTTTGCTCTACTCTGTGTAGCTTAGCACATTATTGTTTTTGTTCTTTGTCTGTGGAGAGCCTGAATCAGCACAGAAGCACAAATTGTTGTATACTGCTAGCCAATAATTGATTTTTTTTCTCTTAATTTGTGGGGAAAAAATAGACTTAGACTATAAAACTTCCTGTTTTTTCCTCTTCTGAAGCAAACCCTCCCACATTTATTCTAACATGAAATTTTAAACTGATTATGAAGAGAGAAGGAAAAAAGCACTCAAAAATAGCCAAAAGGAATAAAAAAATTCAGAAGATAGGGTGGCTGGTGACAAAGAAAAAAAGAAAATATTGAAGTGTTGACTAATGGTGGTCAAGAAGGCTTGAGCTGCAAAAATGATAGCAAGGGTAGAAGGGTGTGTATTTGTTCAGTGTCCTGGTTTTAAAGCCACAGTGTGCAGAAGCAGAAGACTGTGGTTCACTTGCCTCTCAGGAAAGCTGAATCCACATCAGCTGCCTGCAGCAACTTGGGAAAGGACTGCTCAGCACGTATAAGTGAGATATTGCATCGTGCTGGAAGCTGAGTACCTGGCTTCATATTTACTCTGCCAGACTCAAAGCAAGGACTTAAGCAAAGCATTCATTATGTTTAATCCTTGTTAAAGGAACAGAATAAAGTAAGGAAAAAGTGGAAACTCAGCACTTATCTTGGACAAGGATTTGGGAATCTGTTGAGGCATCACTAAACCCAGAGCTCTGAGTGTTTTAGAGACTTATGATGGAGATTGGTTACTGGTTACCACTGAAAGACTGAACTGTTTAAATGTCATAGAAAGACATTCTGTCAAATTTTATTCGGAATGGTATAGGGTGTGTTATTGACGTTTTTATTATGAGGAAACAAAAAATCATTGGCAATGCATGACTTTTTTATTAGAAAATATCAAGAAAAGTTAGAAAAAACTGAACAAACTGCATTTCACATTATTTTGATTTAAACATTTTGTAACACCTGATGTTGTATTGTAAAATATTTTAGTTTTGAGAAAGTCTTATTTTTCAATAAAAAAGTAAACCTTTAAAAATTGTTTGCAGGATGTTTATTTAATAAGGTTTCAACTAATAGAATAAACTTTCATGCCTCTTTCTTTATGACAGGAAAGCAGAACATTAAAAGAAGATGATCACCATTACCTGTTTATCATATACAACCAAGAAATAGTGCTTATACTAGAGAGTTGTAGGAATAATTAGTGTTTATAGTAACAATAATCACTGGCTAAATCAACTCAAAATTTTTTTTAGTCTGTAAATAATTTTGTACAACTCCACCTGAGTGAAATTGAATCAAGGAATAGTTCAGAGCGGACTGCTCATTGCTAATTGGTTTTACAGAGTGGATCCAGATTTGTTCTTTGGTTTCTGTTGCCACATGGCAAAGCGTTGTTTCTGCATTTTTAATTGCATGTGCATTAAATGTTTTAGTTACTTATTGCCCGTTTGTCTCAATAAAACAATGAAGGCTGCTGATCAGGGTGGGTTATGAAGAGTGTCTGCTGACAGAGAGTATTTTTTCATACTGAACAGTCATTTGGGGGAGAAAAGAGAAAAAGAAAAAAACACTTTAACAGCTTGCAATGTAACTAGAATTCCCTGTTCTTTTGCTAGTTTATAGTTGGTAAATAGCTTCTAGAAACTCATTCCCTTTGGCCTCATTCCATTGCTTCCTGAGCTACTAAAAATGTTTGCAGAAGCAGCAGGGGTTGTAATACCTGTTCTCTTAGTTCTGCACTTAATGCAGTCTCCTACTGTTCCTAATATTTTTAATTATAGAAGAATTGTTTATAATTTTATAATTACAGATTTTTTAGGCATTTTTTAGTTGTTTTGATGGCATAATAATATTTTCCAAGGTTTAAAACTTGACTATCAACTGTTCTTTCTGTTGGAATCTTGGCCTCATAATTGTGAATGAATGGTTGCTTTAAATTATTATGCTTTAAGTTGTGAATGAATGTTTGCTTTTTATTTTATATAGCTGATAAAAACTGTCTGATGACACACTGTGTACAATCTCATTTATAGTTATATCTCTTTGTAAAACTTTGAGGATGGAATTCACTTTACTCCAAGGGCTGCTTACTTAGTCTGGAGGGGTTGAGAAGGCTTGAAGCTGTCCTGTGGTGCACTCCCATCCAGAGATACTCCTCTGGTAACTCAGAGCACTGTCAGATACTTTGTGCAAAGAGAGCAGATGAAAAAGAAACTTGAACTAATGATACTTGGGTTAAATATTTCCCAATGGCAGTAAAAAACTCTTCTGTTCACTTGGATGTCTTCCTGCCAGTGAACTCTAAATATCTTTTCAAACTTAATACTGGATTTGAATATGTGCACTTTTTTAGTTCTCTGCCCTCAACACCTTAGGAACTTTATAAAAATGATCATGATTTGTCTTAGTTAGAATTTTCTGTCTTGAGTGATTATTTTCTCACAACTGTTTCTCTCAGTGTCTTTCAGCTGAAAGACATTTTGTTTTCCCCAGATAGAAGACTTCAAGTCTGTAATTTCCCTTTCCTACACAGCACAAGTAATTGTTTATTTTCACGAAGTCTGAGCTGATATTTGCCACTGTGAGATTTACCTTTTCCCCCATACCCTTTGTTACCTTTCAAGTCATTATGCAATTAAGAGATTATTTTTTGTTTCCCAGTTAAAATTTTCAGTTTTCTATTCCTGACTGACCCACCACTTCTTTTTCCATATTTATTGTCATTTGTCACTTCGCTATCCAAGGCAGAGAAGCCTTTTAAAGTAATTTTTCTGGCATATAGTAGGCTGGTGTCTGGAGAGATTATAAAGGTTCTTAAAATGTAGATTCAACTCTAGGACTGTGCTTGACAGTAGTTATGTTCTTTGGGAATATTCGTAGTTTTAGTTTATATTTGACTGCCTTCTTCACTGGATACTCCAAATACCATAATGTACCACATTCTCACAGAACAAAGAAAGCAAGAAAATTCCTGCCTGCCCACTGCAACAGACAGGCAGTAGGAGAGAGGTCTATCCTAGACTTAAGAATGTAAGTAATGGTCTATTGGATTGCACCTTGATCCACTGTCAGGAGTGCTCTACCTCTGACAGTGGCACTAGGAAACTGATTCTAGAGTCAAGATGAGAGTCTGGCCACCATGTGGTCCATCCCCCTTGTACTCCACCAATATCCAATTAAAAAAAGAGAAGGAAAAAGAAAAAAGAACATTTCACTTCTCACACTGTTATGAGTGTAAAATTTTACATCACTGGAGTTATAAACAGCAAAACTCACCGTTATTCCTGTAGCTCTACTCAAGACCATGTCTCTCATGTGAAACTACAAACTTAAACTGAGGAAAGCACTGAAAGCAAAAGAAAATTATTTTGAATACTTAGCATTTTTCTACATAATCTTAAATAGCACTCAAAATTTCAAAACTTCCCTATGTGACATCCCATCTAATAATGAGCATTGTTGAGCAAAAAATTATTATTTTCAGATTTGGTGACAGTGCTATCAGTGGCTGAACTTTGCCTTCTTCAATATGTAGCAAAAAACATTTGGAGCCACTTTGCGAATTTTAGTAAATATATTCTAATTTTTCTCAGCATATATTATGTGCTTCAGAAAAGTTATTATTTGTCTCTGTTTTTGCTGATAGTAGTAGTAGCTGCTAGATCATTTTGGCTTCACTCTATTCCTGCTGCTCTCACTGAGATGCCTGCACTGGCTTATCAGTGTCACAGAATTTCTCTGCATATAGCAGTGAAGAACCTTAAATGATGCTCTTTCAGACAATCTCTGTACAAATAACCAACCAGTGAGAAACCTGAGAAGTCATGGGAACTTGCTTCATAATGTTGCCTGATATCAAAAGACAAAAACCCTTTCAACAGTATTAAAATGGCAGTTCTTTATTGGAGACTTCCGCGTGCATCCGTAGTTGTGGGCTATGGGCACACACAGTATCAGATTTCTACAATTTTTATAAGTTTAACCAATTATCATATCTGGAAAACATTGTCCAATTAGAGGAGTAGTTCATTAGATAATTCTCCTCCAGGTTTTGCTCCAGTGGAGTTGTTCCAGGGTTTCTTTGCCCCACTTCTTGTTATGTCTACTCAGATTCTGATTGAAAACAGAATGTTCTTCTTGTAGGTCCTTTACCTCAAAATAAGACTAAAAAGTATTTCAGGAACCTGTTATAAGGATAGGTTATTATTCTAAAATCTAAGAGAAAAGGTTGGAAAAATTTCAGGAGCTGTATAAGCACATATTAATGGTCTACAAAGCTACAAACATATGAAAAATACATTAAAAAGCAAAAATATTTAGGCATCAATAAAAGGTGGGTGATATAGACAGGACTAGGAACTTTACTGGTCACCAAGCAGTTGGATGTGCTGTGGTTAAAACCCCTTATTTTAAGCATGTTCCATTTTGGCATTTTGTATGTACAGCTTGAACAAAATGTTTGTCTTAGCCTCTTCACAGTTTCAGGCCTCCTGCAGATTTCCTTGTTTGCTGTCAAGAGAGTAGAAGCTCACTGTTGTCTCAATTTATAAATTTCAGAAAGCTGGTTTCAAAAGACAGGCATTTCAAATTTCCTATGCCAAAACTTCTACCCCTTCCAACAATAATATGTGCAAATTGAGGTGAGATTGCACACTTATACCAGCCTAGAAAATTATTTTATGTTTTCTGTTGCCCAGCTGTCTTTGGAAGAAGAAGTATTTGACTAATACTGGCCTTATCTTAGGAGAGCCTATTTTTCAAATATATTATCTGATGAATTTCAAAGGGTACCTCATAAACTATGTGATAATTTTCTTTGATTTTATCCGAGATTGGTGGAATTTTTGTTTAATAAAGAAGTGGTGTATGAAGAACCAAAAGAATGCTCACTTAAGAAGCATAAATCTTTTGCCGAAGCTTCTAGACAGAGGAAGAACAAATATCTATGGTCATGACCTATATGAAATGAAGAATGTTGCTGATAGAAGAGAAGAGAAAGACTAGACAATCACAGCTCCACTTTGAATCAAAATACTTAATTTATTAGCTTTAGTATTTTGATGCTTTCATTTTTCCATTAAAAACTTAAATTTTATGGAAAAAAGTTAGTTCTAAGCCCCCAAAAAATATCTTTGTGTAACCAAATAAAGTGGTGTTGAATTCACTGTTTCTAAATCCTTAGGTATCTACCACTACATAAATAAAGCAAAATATTGTGATGGAAGAGATTATATGCAAAATTGGTTGTTAGTTTAGAAACATACTGAAATGTTTAACAACTTATAAATCTAGTTTTGGGTTCCATTACCTGTAACATGTACTCTTAATTAAAATTGATGTTTCTCACAGGTAACTTTATCCCACATATTTTGAGCTACAACTGAGATAGCTGTGCCATTCATCCTGTTGTTTGCAAGTGGAAATTTGATTTTCTTTTCACTCCAGATTTCTGATCAGGGTATTATACTGGGTCTCATTTGACCTTTTACAGTGAAATGGAACATTTTAACAGGATGAGTGAGATTTAGAAAGGTGGAGCATTTCCATGAAATTATTTCTTTCAGAAAATTGTACTTCACATCTTATGTGCTAGGGAAATTTCTAGTTCTGACTAGGCTAGTACAACATGTGTGTGTCTGCCTTAGCAGTTACACAGGTAAGAGGACAACCTCTGAATTTCTTTGTTTCTGGGATCTGGCACAACCGTTGTGCAAAATAATCCCACACAGGGAAGCCCAGACCATCTGGTTTCCCCATCTGTTCAGCTCCCACAGCCTGAGACACAGTGCTCAGAGAATCAGCCCCCAAAAGTTTAAGTTTGAAGGCATGTTTTCAGGGTTCAGCTTCTGGGTCTGTGACATCTGCTACATCTCACTTGTTTCAACCATGGTCTAGGAAACTTGTGCTTGAACTTGAGGAAGCAAATGGGTCTTGAAGCTGGGACTATTCGGCGTGTTCGTACTGTCAGCCCATCATTTTCTATCATGAAAAAGAAGACTCAGGTTAATAGGTTGTGTTAATACCATTCCTACAGCTCACAAGTGAAAAACAAGGAGTTAGGTAAGAATCATGTCTGCATCCAAGACACCAGAAGAATCCTGTCAGATACCACACAAGAGCTCAGTGTCCTTGGGACAGTAACTTGAGAGCAGAAGGATTTCCCTTGAGCATCTGAAATAGCTTCATTCACCCGAATTATGTCTCTGGTGAGGACTGCACAACTGGTTACTACTTCATCTCAAGCTGAGCAGTGATGGCTCAGTGTCACTGCAGACACCTGGTCAGCCAACAGCAGTGTTGACATCAAAACAGGCACCTGTGTTAGAGCACCTCAGCTGTGTCCCCTATCTCTGAGAGAAACACCTGCTTTGATAGTCAAAAATTTAGGTGGTTTAGCCTCATTAAGAGCCCAGGATTTGAAGCTTGTTCCATAGACACATTCACTGTATTTCAGTGTTTCCTCGTGGAAATATTGCAGGCTTTTTGTTCTTTGAGTTTTCTTCAGTTTTGTCTTTCCCCTCTTGAGCCATTTCAGCAGGAAAGCCTGATGACTATGCCCAAGTGAGCCATGTCCTTGGTGAAATTGTGTTATCTGTGTCCCTCTCTTACTTTCCCGACTACCCCTGACCTCCTTGAGGCCTCTTCCAATGGGAATATACCACAGTCTTAAGGAGACTTACCTGAAAATAGAAGAATGAAATCCTACCCTTCCTCTTTGCTGTACAAGTCCTTACCCTATCCTGGGATACACATGGATGCACCAAAATATGCCTTTATTAAGTAAACATACTGAAAAATCTGTCTGAATCCTTCTTGTTCTCCTCCCTGGATGGGCCTAATTTTACATTTCTTATGGAGAGCTGATGTTAGCAATAGTGGTAGCTTCCTGCTGTAATTATAAAAGAATATAATGACAAAGAAATGAAGAACAAGGAAAGTATCCCATGGGCCATACAATAGTAATATGCTCTATGAATTTTTTTCCAAATTATTTGTAAGGAGAAGGAAGGATAATTAAACTTGTGTCTTTATTTCTCTGCAACATAATCCCAAGGGCTAGTTTAGGTTAAAGCATGCTCCACTCACAGTGTCATGCAACAGGATTTTGTATCATACTGGAATAGATCTCACAGAATCACAGAATATGCTGAACTGGAAGGGACCCAGCCAGACCATTAAGTCCAACTCCTGGCCTGTACAGCACCATCCCCAAGAGCCACACGATGTTCCTGAGAGCATTATCCTAACACTTCTTGAACCCTGTCATTCTGGTGCTCTGACCACTTCCCTGGGGAGCCTGTTCCAGTGCTCAACCACCCTCTAGGGGAAGAACATTTTCACAATATCCAACCTAAACCTCCCCTGACACAACCTCAGGCTATTCCCTCACCTCCTGTCACTGGCCACCACAGAGAAGTAATCAGTGCCTGCCTCTCCTCTTCCCCTTGTAAGGAAGATCTAGGCTGCCATGAGGCCTCCCCTCAGTCTCCTCCAGCCTGAACAGACCAAGTGACCTCAGCCACTCCTAATACATCATCTTCTTAGCCCTCCTTCAGATGCCCTTTAATTGCTTAAAGTCTGTTTTATATTGTGGCACTCACAACTGCCCCCAGCACTCGAGGTGAGGCTGCCTGAGGGCAGAGCAGAGCAGGACAATTCTGTCCCTTGCCTGGCTGTGATGCTGTGCCTGATGCCTCCCAGGACACGGCTGGGCCCCCTGCCTGCCAGGGCACTGCTGATTTATATTCAACTTGCCATGGACCAGGAACCCCAGGTCCCTTTCCATGGCACTACTTTCCAGCATCTCATTCCCCAGACTGTCTCTACATCCTGGTTTGCCCCATTCCAGGTGTGGAATCCAGCACTTTCCCTTGTTGAGCTTCACGTGGTTGGTGATTGCCTAGCCCTCTGACTTGTTGAGGTGTCTCTGCAGGGCCTTTCTGCCTTCAAGGGAGTGAACAGCTCCTGCCAATTTTGTATCATCTGAAAACCTGCTTAGTGTCCCTTCCAGTCCTGCCTAAATTCAAGTAATTTATGAGGATGTTAAAGAGCGCAGGGCTGAGAATGGAGCCCTGCAGAACTCCATGTCCTGGGTTACAATGTAAAGATGTGCCCAAAAGTATGTTTTCCATCACGATCTTCATGAGCTGTTGAAACCAGGAGGGGCAGTTTTCCTTGCCTCCTCCCCTGGACTATCTCCTGTTAATGGGCCCATCAGTGACTCATAGATAACTCCCTCTGGAGCCATTTCTGTTTAATGGGCAATCAAGGACCCAGGGCATGACTCATGGAATGACATCAGCCCATGGTGAGATGCTCCGCCCAGGGAGAGGAGCCAAGCAGTCCTACATGTATATTATCTGAGACCTGGAACACCATAGGCAGCCTTTCTCCACTGGATTCCCCAGAGGAACAGCTTTCTCCAACTGGATTCCCAGAAGAAAGATCAGGCCCTTCTACATCACCACTGGACCATCGGAAGAAAACTCCACCCTTCTACAGGATCTCTGCTTCAACAGAACCATCTGTCACTCCAGGGAAACTGGAGCCACCATTCAAACTGGACTGTTACCAACACCCTGACTGACAGGGTGTCAGGTTGTATTCCAACTCTGTCGTTTTTTTGTTTGTTTGTTTGTTTTTTTAATAATACTGCATCTTATTCTAATTTTTTTCCTTTTAAGTTGTAGTTTATTGATTGTTATTTTATTTTTTACATACTAATAAAAACCTATTATTTCTATCCTCATGTCTTTGCCTGAGAGCCCTTTAATTTAAAAACTATAATAATTCGGAGGTAGGGGGTGTACATTTTCCATCCCAAGGGAGGCTCCTGCCTTCCTTGGCAGACATCTATCTTTCAAACCTAGACACTCCAGTAGTGACAGGTCACCAGTCTGATGTCACCCCATTCACTGTAGCCCTTTGAGCCTGACCCATGAGCCAGCTGCTCACCCATCCCACAATGTGTTTATTCAGCTGTGTGCTGGACATCTTGTGCAGAAGAACACTGTGAGGGACGGTGTTGAAAGTTTTACTGAAATCCAAAAATCTCCTTACATCAGCTGGCTTCCCTTGACCAGCTAGATGGGCGATCTTGTCATAAAGGGAAATCAGGTTTGATAAGCAGGAATTTCCTCTCATGAAGCTGTGCTGGCTTCATACCATCAGGCTCCATGGATTTTTCGGGCTCCAGCTGGTGCCCCAGGCTGACTGGGAATTGATCATTCCTGCAGTCATGGTTCTCCAGCTCAGGGATGGAGACCCCCTTTGTTCATCTGGTGTTGATGACAGTGCAAAGAATATGTTAACCTCTACCTTGTCCATGTCCCTGCTTGTGAGGAGATCATCCCCATCCTGTAATGAGCTGATATTAGTTTCACACTGCCTGATGCAATCAATATATTTGAAAAGACTTTTTTTATTGTCCTCCACAGTTTTGGCCAGCTTCAGTTCCAGGTTTGGCTGCCTGAATTTCCTCTCTAAAGTATCACTGTATCCTTGCCATGTTACCTGGCCCTGTTTTTACTGGGCATACACCATCCTTTTTGCCTTATTTCCAAGAGAAGATTCCTGTTCAGCCAAGCTGGCCTTCTGCCTCGCCTGCTTGACTTCTGACTTTTGGGAATTGCCTGCTCTTGTGCCCTTAGGAACTGATGTTTCAAAAAGTGACCAGCACTGATGGGCTCCACCATCTGCAAAAAACATATTTCCAGGGGACCTCACTTACTGATAGCCTGAGAAGCCTGAAATCTGCTCTCCTCATATCCAGAGTTGAGGTTTTGCTGGCACTTTTCCTCCTGTTAACAGGGTTTTAAACTCAATTTCTTTTTGGTCACCGTGGCCAAGACAGCTGCCAATCTCCACTTTGCTCACAAGATCCACTCTGTTGACAAGTAGCAGATCAAGCAGGGCATTTTTCTCAGTTGCCTCCCTTAGGACCTGTTCCATAAAGCTGTCATCCAGGTGCTTTTTAGGAACCTCAGAAGAGAATGAGGCAAAGAAGTCCTCTAAAGTGGATAACAACTGTGTTAGGATCACAGTGAAGAAATATCTGCTCTTCACTGTTGACTGTATAAGGGCTTCAAAGTTTTGGATGCAGCTGGGTAAGAAAGAAGACAGAATAGTAGAGTGTAGGGCAAATAATAAATATGTACTTTTCTGGTTGTGCTACAGTAATGTAATTGCCACCAGCTTAAACCACATTTCAAGTGTCATATCTGTCTTTTTACAATGTCTAGGATGCTGAGAAATGCAATTTAACTTTAATAAATTCATAACTTTGTTGTCATCTGCAGCAAATCTTAACTGATTCCTCAAGGTTTCTCTTCAGTTTCCTACAAATGATTATGTGACTGCCTGTCTTCTAATCTTGATCCATACTGAATTTTAAAACAATAAAAATCATTCAGACTGCTGAGTCTATGATAAGAGAAACATTTCTATAAAGTTCTCAAAGTACAGATTGCTTGTCCTTACGAATTCTCTTGCTCTCATGGTTTAACCCCAGATAAACCTACGCAGCTGATTGCTCACCCCCACTCTGTGTTGGGAGGGAGAACTGCAAGACTAAAAGTAAGAAAACTTGTGGGTTGAGATAAAGACAATTTAATAGGGAAAGCAAAAGCTTCACATGCAAGCAAAACAAAACAAGGAATTCATTAATTCAGCACTTCACATGGGCAGGCAGCTGTTAAGCCATCCCTAGGCAAGCACAGCTCCATCACATGTAGTGGCGACTTCAGAAGACAAACACCATCACTCCTTACATCTCACTGCTGGGTTCTTCCCCAACCGCTTTATATGCTGAGCATGATGCTGTATGGTCTGGAATATCCCCTGGTTCAGTTGATGTCAGCTGTCCCAGCTGTGTCCCTTCCCAACTTCTCATGCACTCCCAGCCCACTTGCTGGTGGGGTGGGGTGAGGAGCAGAAACAGCTTTGACTCAGTATAAGTGCTGCTCAGCAATAATGAAAATATCCCACTGTTACCAGCACAAAATCAAAACACAGCCCCATACCAGCTACTGGGAAGAAAATGAACTTTATCCCGGTCAATACCAGCACATATCCTTATAAGCATGATTCGTGATTATACTATAGAGCCAAACTAGATGAATTTAAACAGCACTCCACCTATGTGTAGAAGAAAGTGACATAAGACTATATAGCTGTGGTTACAGTTGATAAAGCTAATTCTCCCTGGAGATTTTTATTCTAGGGAAACAATTATGTACAATGAATAAGCCCATACTTCCACAAAGTCTTTCGAGAAAACTTGTTGTTCATTTCGAGGACAGGCTCTATGAAGACCATTGCCATCAAATTTAGCTTGTCACTGTATTGATTAAGGTGAGGTTATTTTTGCCCTTGCTGTTTGTCATTTTTTTCATATTACAAAATTCTTCAGTACAACATATATTATTTGTACAAGAAAGTGATTTTTTTAAATTTCATCCTTTTCACCCAGTTTATAAAAAGTATTGGTTCTTTTATTATGCTTGAAAAAATAGTGAACTCAGCCAGAAATAAGTGCATGTTTAAAATGTCTATCTTAGCTGAGAATGGACATGAGGTAGCTGACAAGTGCTAACCTGAGCATGATAGGTTAGTCTAGTTTGCAGTTTCCATTGTGGATTTACACATAATTATTGCAGATAATATCAAATACTAATTAGCATTTGATCAGATTTGGGGTTAATTTTTTTCATCTTGCATATATTTAAAGAGCTCAACTGACTGTAATAGTATATTAATTTGTATCGGTTGATTGTCTAGCACTTTCTTTTCTCTGTATTTTCTGTTACTGCCAATAATGTATTTTTGGAGCCTTAAAATGTGAGGGAGGAACTGAGACTAAAGTGATCAGTAAAGAGAAAAATGACCTCAAAAGCATGATGGCAACCTGTCACCTCAACCTCAGTCAAAGATCTGGCAGTTGCAGGAACCTGATTAGCACTGCTACAAAACAAATGCAGCTGTCCATTCCTGGTCTGCAGGTGTTGCAGTAGATATTCCATTGTCTGACAGCCAGTGTTTTCAATCAAAGTAATTATCTCCTGTAGGAAAAATAAAGTGCTAGCCATGTTGTTCTAACAGCAATTACCCATCTGTAACAAGATGGGCACTTGGAGAATACCATTAAATCACTGAGCTTCTGACCCTGTGGTCATTAGATTTTCCTTTTTCATTTTCACTTGATGTCAGGTGTCTTCCTCACTATCTGGCTAATTCTGGCTTCTGATGCTATGTGCTTTTGAGAGTCCTAGAGATATTGCCTGAGCCTTGAAAGGCTGTTTTGTGCAGAACTGAGAGAGCTGGCTCCATTGTCCTGGTGTCACTGAAATGACAGGGCCCAATCTGTCATAGCCCAGAGGACCTAGCATCAGTGAAGTGCAGTAGGAAAGCGAAAGTATTCCAGAACCCAAACTGATCTAAAACTGCATGGATGAGGTTTAGTCATATATTAAATGTGTTCTACCTGACAACTTCAGAAACAGCAGATTGCAAATCTAGAAGGCAACAGCATGTAGCAAAAATGCTGCTTATGTACATTTCCAGGTAAAGGACTACGTGTATAATTTATTTAATGTCAACCTTGCAGGCAGCCAACCTGTAACCATTTAGTGCAGAAGGGCTTACTGGATCCTTATTTTCCACCCACTCTTGCAGCTCCCAGTCAAATTAACTAGAGGTGGGAGAAGCCATTGTCCCTAGAAAATCACGTGCCTCTCGTACTTGTAATAGCCATAAAAAATTCACACATCGCTTCAAACTGCATGCAAACAGGGCACTTATAGTCTTCCCAAAGTACAACAGGAGCTCTCAAGGAGCTCCCATGTGGTTGGAAGTCCAGAGGTGGTTGACAAAAGAGATGGGAGCAGGGGATGGCATAGAAATGTGCCAGAGTTCCAGCCTCTGCGGGGATCACTAAGACACAGAAATTATGTCAGAAGTAAATGATTTCGATATGACAGAATTTGCCAGATTTAGATTAGATATTAGGAAGAAATTCCTGTCTTGAGGGTGGTGATACTCTGGAACAGATTTCCCAGAGAAGCTGTGGATGCTCCATCCCTGGAACTATTCAAGCCCAGGCTGGATGGGGCTCTGAGTAACCTGGGTTAGTGGAAGGTGCCCAGTGGCAGGGGGTTTGGATCGAGATGATCTCTAATGTCCCTTCCAACCCAAACCATTCTATGGTTTTATCAATCTAGTATCCACCTGTGCTCCTTGGCTGCCTGCCTTTCAGGTGTGTGCCAAGAATCAATGACCCATGGTGTTCAGACCCTGAAACCACAGCAGTGCTCAGTGGCAGGTGGGATACTTTGCAGGAATATACATTATTTTATTTTTACATTTTGGAATTCCACTCTTAATTTTTTCCTAAGCCAACTTCTGGTCCCATTATGTTTTCCACTGTATTTCTTGTGTTAGATAAATTTGCACAATTTCAGAAATGTTAATTAAGAAGTAGTACAGATTTTCATTTCATGTGTTAGGGCTATGAAATTTGTTTTTTGGTGTTGCTTCAGTTCTTAAATTTGATTGCTGCAGGAGACGGCTGTTCATATATGTAGCAAATGAAAAACTCTCTGACAAATTAATTTACTGACAAGCCCGGTTCAGTGTATGCATCCACTTTGAGTGATAATTATGAGTTATAATTTAAAAAAAATTAACAAGGAAAGTAACTATGATTTGATCATCGAAGTTTAGACAGGCAAGGTGACCTAGGTGTGAACAGAAGAGCAATTATTTGATAGCTATGACATCACCTATCCACACCCCTCACATATTCTGTTAAATTAACTTTTGCCATCACAGACAGGCTGTTTGGTTTCTTCTAGCTCAAATGATCATATCTAAACTCCTTACTAGGAGCAGCATCTTGGGCTGGCCCCAAAGAGTTAGATGGTTCAGCTAACCTAAGGCACAAGGGTTCAAGCAAGCACCTTGACTTCTGCAGAACTATTTTAAAACACTTATTTCCCTCCTGACAGGCCTCTCCTGTTAGCATATTTGGTGTAAATGCAGTGAACAGAGAGATTTGCTCTGGATCCAAGGTGGTGCCTCTGCCTCGTGCTTTACTGCAGCATGGAGGTGCCCTGCATGTTGGCTGCTTTAGGTGCATCGGTGACCTCTAGGTTGCAAGCTGAGCTCATATTCTCATTGATTGTTTATTCTTATATGTGAAACTGTGAATGATTTATGCATTTTTCACTTGATAAAATTGTTTGTTCTCAGAATGTGAGTGTGACTAGTTGTTGCACTGTATTTACACAACCCAGAAAGCTGCAGAACACTGTGGACGAATCATCCCAGGAAATCTAGATGAGACCCTCTAACCCTGGCTTCCTAAGAGTAAAGTTCAATGATGGACATAAGAGATCTATGACCTCAGTTTACAATGTTTAACATTTTAATATAACAAGTTTTGACTTTGGATGGGGAATTTATATTTGAAAATAAATAAATATTTGCTCTAATGTACATAATGGAAATATACTTCTTTCAGCTGGTGGCTCTGGACTTATGAGTAGAAGTGGGTTTATTGTTCTGTGCTGAAATACATCCCATCTAAAAACATGGTAATGCTTCACTTACCTGCTACTTTGTTTTCTTTCCTGCTTACATGTCTCTTTTTTTAAAATTTATTTTATTTTTTTTTTTACTTAAAGATACATGACTTTGCTCTCACAATGCCATAGAAACTAAAACTGGTGACTTCACCTGATGCACTCATTTCCCTGCATGGAGAATAATAGAGAGAAAAAAGCCAGACTGTGTTTGTATGTTGAACAGAGAGTACTAGCAAGTATAACCTTTTTGATAAAACCAAGAAAAAGGAGCCACAGTTCTGGCCTGTGTATCAGGGCATTATCTCAAAAATTGCATCTTTAGCAAGAATTATGTGGATTCAGTCTATGGCATCTTGTTCTTTGATAAGCTACTTTCTAGGAAACTGGAAAACTGTATGCATACCAGCATGTAGAAAGCTGTCAAACTGACCATCCAAATTCAAAGAAAACAGATGCTCTTAATGTCCCAAAGAGGTCTTTCTCACTTCTTTCTCATGATTTCTTTCTAGTTTCAAGGCTGCATTTCCTGTGCATAAAGCTTAAATATTCTATGATTAGTACATGCTTGTCTGAAACACTGGCAGTGAGCCTAGAGAAAAATGCCACCTTGAATCATATTATGTGGTACCATCCTACAGGTACAGCACATTCCAGTGTGACACAGAACAGCTCAATGCACTCCTGTACTAGCTAAATAAGGAAACAGAGATAACCCATAATTTCATTCAAAGTGCCATTAGTAAGAAAGAGATTGCAGAGTAAAAAGAAATTACTTTTCTCTTTTTCAAGAAATAAAGTCTTTGATTCTCTTTCTCTTTTAATCCTTTTATTTAAAGGTACAATACTCCATTCCGTGATTTTTTTTTCCCTAGGAGAAAGACTGGTAGACAGGATCAGAGTAAACTGAAAGCAGAAACATTATCCTCTCATCTCTCATGTCAAGAGTCCAGATACGAGTAAAGCAGAGGTCCCAATCTAGGCAGTGTGCTTGGGTTGGCTGCTGATGCAAGAAATGAAAAAGGACTCCTGAGTATACAAACACCTCTGCTTGAGGTGGGTTCCTATGACCTTTTTAACACCTGCCAGGGATCTTTCTTATACGCATCACTGTTTTTGCAATACCTGGTCACTTGCTCTGTTGCTACAGCCTTCTCTCTAGAGAAGACAAATAGTCTAATTCTTGAGAAGCCTTATGTCTGGAGTCATACTATTTTGGTGGAAACTTAAAGAGAATGAAAATATATAGCAAAATGTCAGAGTAATGGAATCAGAAATAACAAGGGACAGAAGGTTCAGAAATTAGGATAGAAGAGATGGACACTGATAAGGAAAATGGAATAAAATTAGGTTTAAGAGCTGAAATAATGGAAGGGCAGATGTGTCTATCTGGGTGAGGAGCCTTTTCTGTAAGAAAAACTCTTCACTGCTGTGGAGTTTCAGTGCTGTTTCTGACCTGCAGAGCTATTTTCCAGACTTCTGCTTGTATATGAGTGGTTAATTTCCATGTTTCAGGAATCCATGCTTCAGTCAGCTGCTTTCAGGTATACTGTTCATTATATCATCGTCCTCTGACCAGGAAGGTTCCTGCTGAAAGCAGTAGATCTTCTGTCTAAGTTTGGATACATCCTTGAGGAAAGAAAATGAAAATTTTCAGATAGTGAGTTGTATTTGAGAAAATACTCAGAGAAGATTTTGAGCAGCTCATGAAATGACTTGTATTAAGTAGCCTCTTCTTAGACAGAATTGCTTGCACAACGACCCTCATGTTTTGTTAATTTTAACTTCCGGTGTATTTGTATGTGTTAGGTTTAAAAAAAATGTTTAAAGTGCCTTGGGTGAAATTTTTGTTCACATGTGACATCTGGAACAATAAAAGTATGTCAGAAGTGCCATCAAGACATTACCATTGTGAGGTATTTATTTATATTTCTATCCTTTTCTGCTCCTTGGAAGTCATCTCACTGGTTCACAGCACGCAGCAAAATCTTTCTTTGCTGACTAGCTGTGAAAGGAAGGGAGTTTTAATAAGCAATAAAATAATGAGATACCTTTGGAAAATAAGGCCTCGGAATTGTTCCATCTGCCCATAAGATATAAGAATTCATAAAGCATTTCAGTAGAACAATAGAAAATTATTTTAGGGCTATTTTTAATTCCTTCTGCTGTGCTGATTTACTTCTGTGAACAAAGCGAGCAGAAACCTTAATAAGTTTGGGCTATCAATAATCTGCATGCCAGTGAAACCCAGATGCTCATTGTAAGACTGCAGAAGATAATAAAAGCTATAATTTTCTTTAAATTCATTACAGTTTTGTTTATTGAGCAGAAATATGATGCTTAATTATTCATTCTTCTGCAGAATCCAAGGAAGATCCTTTGCCCTGCTTTAAGGAGTAGGTTCAGAGCTCACTTCAAGTGCCTCTAGGAAGGCAACTCCCTCCAATGATTACCTAGAGTAAGAGCAAAATTATTCAGATTCCTATGAGATCAAGTTAAGCTTGTTTTTCTATTTTTAAATAAGAATTCTTAATTCTGTTGTTTCTTGTATATATTGTTTAATGTCAGTGAACAGCAGTTTCATTATAATGCATTAGTACTAGGTCAGTGAGTTTTTCCTGACAATATATTGTCTCTAACACAAATACCTTCCAAGACACAGTCTAAAACAACACTTCTAATCGCTGACACAATACAGATGAACTTGATTACTCTATATTTAATTGAGATTGGAAATAGTATAAAAAAAAGCAATGGAAAATACTTTTTTAATCTGACAACTAATATAAAGCAGCATAATTTTAGCTATCATACATAGTTGATTTACTGTTGATGTCATAGAAAAGTGTATATTTGTACTTACCCACAGATATATGATGTGTGCATCACTCTGCTATAGGATGTGAACTGATGCAGAAATTCAATGAGATATGTGGAGCTTAGCAGAAGGAAAGGAGCTCATCATAGCCTGCATGTGATCAGCTACCATCATGCAAATTTTATTTTAGCTGTATGCATACATTAGATGTCATCAAATGTACATGTAAATATGCCCAACTTGGAAGCCTGATATAGTGTAGAATATATAAAAACAGATTCAATTGCAGCATCCTATTTCTGACAGTAGCAGCCTGATCCTAAAAACCCTTAGGGCCTCAATGTGGCAGAAGCTGGCAGTTTATATTTTAAGCATAGATCTAAAATACTGTATATTTTTGCATTATGACAATTTACACTAGAAAGTGAGAGATGGAATCAGTGGATGTCTGTGTTAAAGGATTATTCAGGTGGAAAACATAATCTCCTGAGGGGTTCAGCAAGACAGACAGAGATTTAAACTGGTCATGATGAATTAAGATGGTAAAAATAGAACTGCAGTAGAGCTGCAAAATTTGGATCTGGTCTAAGACTTCAAACATAGCTAAATTCTGAGTAAGTCTGTTCTGCACACCTAAAGTGGCAGCAACAGCAGGCCCAGCTGCTACCATGAAAATGGCACAGTGTGGGGGCCTGGAACATTCCGGGAGTTGCAGAGCACTCATATACCAGAATTTATGAGTTGTCCCCATCACGTTTCGACAACAGCATCCATAGGATGGCTAAAAGGTCAATTCCCCCTCAGTGTGTGACAGGTGTAGATTTAGTTAGATGACTGAGGATGCACTCTAGGGTTGGGTCATTCAAATTATGAGATCAAGGTGAGGACAGAAATCTACTTCAGCTGATGCAGAAATATGTCTGTGAACAGATACAGACATATATGTGAACATTGACATTTATGATTGTTGAAGTTTTCCACATGGATTCTGTTGCACACCTATTGCTTGAACCTTATTTTAGAAATCATCATGTTTACATGTCTTTGCATTAGCATCCTGGAAATTATCATGCTTACTTATTTCAAAACATAGGACTTCATGTGGTGTAATATATGCTCTGAGCACATTCCAATGAATTATTTGGTCCTAATGGGAGCTACCTGACAAATTTTAATCTTCAGGCACTAACTGTAATGGCTTGGCAGCTTAAGCTTTGAAGATATCTATAGCTAATGCCATATCCAACTGCTGTTTTTATCCTTCCAAGACAGGCATAATGAGTCCCATGTAGTGTATGAAGGTCTTCTCCACCTTGGCATGAGTACCATCTGCTACAGCTGTACTCAGTTTATAAGTAGTTCTATGAGTTGTCTAAATGGATTTTTATATACTTCAATGTCACAGTTTAAAGGTAAAACCTCTGGTTATTTAGCTCTGAAAGTAATATTTCCAGGTTAGGAAATGGGGCTGAATGAATTTATGCAGTAGAAAGTCTGAATACAAAGAACAGCATCTACAATAAAGCAGAGACATTATGGCAATCAGCCCTGATTACATGCCTCCTCCACCATGGGATTTATGTGGATGTGAGAGCTGTCCTTCTCTTAGATTTTGTCTTCATGCTCATTTAAGCACAGCAGCTCACATTAACTAAAGGGGGTTAACATGAGCCATCTTTCTTTTGAAGGGCAATTTGCTTTCGGAAGCTGCTTGGTGATCTCCATGCTGTGTTTTTCTCAGCTGGGCCAGGCTCAGCCTTTAAAGCCTTTTTCCATGCAAGCTGAGCAGTGCAGCTGCCCCTCTTAGCACATTCCTCTCATTAGCTACAGCCTGGGAGCTTTCGTCAGCTTCCCCTGCTGCACAGAAAACTCTGTTGCAGGACTACTTCTCCCCTGGGGACTCCTATTGCCTTCACATTTTCTAAAAGCATCCATTCCTCAGTGAGGCTGTCTAGGCATGGCAGCAGGTCTGTATTTCCATTGATTCGCTCTGGTCTGAACTACATCAGGAAGAGTAGAGAATTAACCAATGTGGGTTGAGAAATATCCTTTGCACTGTTGCTTGGGCCACAGATTTGTGCAATAATGATTCATGGAAGAAGACCACAATACATCGTCATCTTATGTCTATTTATGACTATCGTGTTCTGGCATGTCCTTTGCCCAGGATCTGTGGAAGATTCTTTAATGGTTTGTCAGAGAGTAAAAGATCATGATCTGAATATTACTTGCTGTAGTAATTGCATGTTTTCAAAAGAAGAGTCTCCCTTTTTTGGCCTGTAATTTTCTTTCTGTGGTTATCATTTTAGCTGCATTCATTACTATGGGTGTTTTTGGACTCGCATCAAGGATAGTCCCACACATTTCTTTGAGAAAACCTTTCAAATGTTCCATAGCCACATCTCTCATTCATTTCTAGCAGATAAAGCTGATGAAAAAAGCGTACTGTGGAGAATGTTTATGTGGCATACAAAATATTAATGACTGACTTTTTAATACCAACTGAAAGCCGACCAATCTGATGATAAAGCAAGTATCTCTATCTGCATGTGTAGAAAGAAGAAAAATGCATAAATTAAAAAATTAAAAGCAAGAAATGAATATGGTAATGTGTACAAACATATAAGAATTTAATTATCATTTCACCAGAACAAGTAATATGAAGCAAATAACCTATTTTAATTTAACATTTTTAATTTTATAAGATATACTTGTTATTTTCTATTTTTCACAAAATCTTTTGGTGAACAATTCTAAACAATCTCTATATAAATAGCTAAAAATAAAGGTTTGTTATGCTTTCCATCTTGATTTCCTCTTCTACTCTTTAGGCAGGAGTATTTCCTCCATCATGACGAACTGACTTTGCTTTAACCATTCCAGTTTTCAGTTTCAAAAATTTCCAGATGTCCAAAAAAAGCAATATGTATCTTACACTGGTGACCTATTTTGAACTCTAAAATGCAGGTCAAGTTGCCATGCAACCATCAGTGGGGAGAGGTAAGCACCTACCAAGAGTGATTGCTGAGATCCTGAGGGAAGTAGGATGAGCCCATATTAAGGGCTCTTCACTTTTTGGAGAATACAGGGAGTAGACAGCTAAATTTTGTACAGTCCCATTTAGATGGGCAGATTCTTGCACGTTGAATGTAATGAGTCAATTGTGTGTAATCTCAACAATGCAGAGAGCTTTCATTGCAGATCTGTTAACAGAGTGTCAAGGGCGTACTGAGGTACTCCTACTACTCTATCACACCTGCAGGAGGCAAGAGTGGCTTTGGCTTCTGGTCTGGAAAACTCTAAGCTCTGGGTTATGAAGAAGGAAGGAACTAGACACAGCTACTGAGGCAGTTTGTAGGCCACTATGTATTTCAGTGCTTTCACAGTGGCTTGGGTGTCCCACACTCAGAGCTCATAAGGCTGAGCCAGTATTTCAGTATCGTGACTCATTGTTAACTGAGTATTGTGTACTTAGGTGCTCAGACCTGAAAACTCTTCAGCAGGAGTGCTACATGGTGAGTTTATTCCTGGATTTTTGAAGACTGAAGAAATTTCAAGAGAAAGTTAAAGCTTTTCTAACAAGGGTTGACAGCTATGACTGTTCTATAATCTCCATGCAATGCTTTCAGTTTTCCAAGCTGACAAAGAGGTTTCTAAATTTGAATCTGTCTGATTCTGCTGGTCATACCTGTAGCTACTATGAATTTCTAAAGCAAATTTCCTGAAAAAACTTTTAGGAAAAAATGAAATTCCACATTAACCCATGTATTCTAACCTAAAGGTCACAAAGTTTTTCAAATGTATTGCCTATAATGGGAATTACGTGGATAACTCTCTGTGGCACTTGGAAAATAGATCCTTAGCGAAAGTCTAACTTTTTCTTTGCTTACAAATGCAGATGAGTGATCTCTGAAAAAAAAACTGAAGAAACATCAGTATCTAGACAAGTCTTTGTGTACATTATGAAATGCTTGTAGTTATTAATCATTTTTCATCATTATCCAATGCTGTTTGTCCTAGGACTTGACTGGGAGCACACATGGAAGAAAATATTTTTGCAAAAGTTACAGCCTACTATGAGTAAGAAAAAACCTACTGGAAATGTTTGTCTTAATTTTATTGACTTCAGTAATTACAGCTGCTTCTCTGAGGTCTTGTCTGAGCTTGCAAGTCTCTTTAGCTTTATCCATCATGACTTTGACCTTTCCTTGGGGTTCTCTGCACCCTTTGGAATTAACATACCCTTTTCTCCAGGTGTCACAAATCTGACATTGCTCTTCAGACTTTGCACTCTTTTATCTTTATTATTTTCAGGCAGCTCTTGTGCTCATTTCCTTCCTTCTGCTGTCCCATTTTAGCACCCTCACTAGCCCCAAGCATCTCAGGATCTCTCTTGTGAACAGTTAGTGAAGGCTGGCAATATTAAGATGAAAGGCAAAATTATTTTGAACTCATAAGCTCTGATCATAATCCATAATAAGATTCATTATTAAATGTCACCCTGACCCATTTAGTTTCCAATAAAAATCATTTAATGACTGCTTATCTAACATATCATTTAAGAAAAATAAAATCAGGGAATGTAGCATTTGAAAATATGTGCTCACAGAGCAGAGCTAAGAGGGGGGGCTCATGGTGGGAAAGTTCATTGCTGGGGATTAAACTTATGTCAGCAGTAGATATCAGTACTGTTATTACAGATGATATTAATAAAAGCATTAAGTTCTTTAAGTCACAGAAATCTTCAAGAAATTACTAGTAAACTAAAAAGGATCACCTCATACTATTATCTGTGATTTTGTCCACAGCCAGTTTCTCAAGTGTCTCGGGGAGAGAGAGAGAGAGAAACAGTCATGAAAACTCCCCTAGGTACTTCAGGCTTCAGTTGGTTACGTGCTAAGGATAAGACAGGAAGAATCCAGCCCTATGAGAAATGGGAGCTTGTCTCAGTGGACAACTAGCAACTAAACATGTAGTGTTAACTTGGTTATCTAGTTCTGGATCGAATTATGTTTATCTAACCTTGGATCTGTATGTCTTTATTTGGAATATAAATTAACAGGGTCAACATTTAAGCAGAACAGACTCCTTGCATCTCCACCTTCAAACATGTAGTAGCTGCTCTACCCCTCTGGAGAAAGCAAACTCACTAGAAAATAGAGTGCACTCTCAAGAATACTGTCAGAGAAATCTTGGTATAAGCAAGAAGCAAGCGTTTCTAGTGCTTTGACTTTCTCTGATGCACATAGGCTTTCCAATTCATAACAATGTGTACAGCTGAAAGAAAAGCATTTCCTCAACAACTTATACCTGCTCATCATGAGGGACAGGAAAAAAACCTCTGTTGTTTCAAGAATTCTGCTGTATTCACTTGTGAAAATATGTGGCAAGTGATTAATGGTGTTACCTGCTTGTGCATCTTTGATTTACATGCAGAATTCTATGCCTTTCGGAATAGGCCAATGTCCTTCTGCTGAGAAGGCCAGAACTGGATGCAGCACTCCAGATGGGGTCTCTCTTACCCTGCCCTGCTGCCCACACTGCTTTGGATGCAGCTCAGGACACGTTTGGCTCTCTGGGCTGCAGTGCACATTGCTGGTTCATATCCAGCCTCTCACCTATCAACACTCCCAAGTCCTTCTCCCCACAGGTGCTCTTGATCCACTCTCCACCCAGCCTGTCCTTGTGCTTGGAATTACCCCAACCCGGGTGCACGACCTTCACTTGGCCTTGCTGAAGTTCCTGGGGTTCACAGAGCTCCACCTCTCAGCTGTCAGGGGTACAAGTTTGTATGAGATGCAACTGTACAGCCTTAAGATAACACCTCCACGTCCCCCAATACACACACACATATTTCTAATAAATTTGGTAGGGTTTCCCACTGGCAGAAAACAGCCCATAAATTACTTACAAAGAAGAGGAAAGTGAATTATAATTCAACCATTTTTGTATAGAACATATTGCTTTACGTAGGAATGATTGGTTTATGGCTGTCTGAAACTAATTACCTCATTCCATTCTTGATGATTTATTTATTAATGGTGCTGATTTTACTCATACACAGCTTGGAGTACACAAAACAGTTTAATATATAAAATTGATAAATACATTTAATTTATTGATTTGCAAATGACAAATTTATTTGGTCTAAAAATTTTATTGGTTCATAAGAATGAAATATTGATTTTTTTTTTGTGTAATATAAGTTTCAGATGTGCACTTAAGTAAGGCAGCAGAACTGCTTGCACCACTTGGTGAAAGTCTAGCAAGCTTTTCAATCTTATCTTTATTTTGAGGGTTCCACAGCTGGGTCATAACAAATGAGTTTGGGCTGCATCTTCTTTTAAGACAGTTGTGTATCTACTGCTTGACATTTCAGCCAAGAGTGCTTTTAAGCACATTCACAAAACAGATTGGTCACAGTTAAACTGTACATGTTTAAAGTAAATGTCCATTAATGTAACTGTAGATTTATCTTTGTCTCTAATTTCTGTAATTGGCAGTTTGGCATCTTCTGTGTTTTCTGTTAAAGAAAATAATGTGTTCATTGAAGAATAATAAAGACTATGTTAACATTACCCCATGCTTTATATACAAGCAACGTGTTGACTTGCAGCTCATCCTGGTGGTCCTGAAGACAGTGAGAGTATTTTCATAACCTGAAATATCAATGAGTTAATTCCCTTTAGCCCTGGGGCAGAGAAATATTCAAGCTCATCACAATAGTATGCCCCAAACTCAGCACAGCAGCAGTGCAGTTCACCGACTTGCAGATTCCTGTTATTCCCACACACATTGTGCCTAGTGTCTAGTAAGAGAAAGGTAATGAGCTGCATTCACGGTGATTCTTTATATTTCTGTATAACATACATATTAAGATGCTTACTTTGCATAATAAGGTTATACACTTACTTCCCACCAGTGCAGGAAGGATTTTGCTGGCATTATAGTTAGCTTTGCCAAGAACAGGAAGGTGTGGACAATTTAATTTATTCACATATTATATCCCAGTCAAAGCAAGATGGGTGATTTGGTTTTGATTTTTTTTTTCCCCTGCTTGTACCCAGATTTGCTCAGCACCAAACTGGTGGGATCTGATCTCAACTGGAAGCCTACTAGAGTTAACAGTAATGTCATAGATATTAATTTGCAGGGGATTTCCATCAGACACACACACACACACATTTTATGTTTGTCCAATTACAAATTTTGGTTTTATTGTGAAATAACTAGAAGGAAAAACACAATTGAATGGAATTGGATGCACTATGTCAATTATATCTCTGTGGGTTTGCCGTGGTTTCAAGATTTTATAGAATGCCTGAGTCATGATCTGTCACTGCCTGGTAGATTAATTTGGTCCCAGAGATTGGCCAAGGTATTTCCAGCTATGCAGATAGGCTGCACAGAATAAAACCTCTGTCACATCTCACCTCAAAAGACAGAGTTTTATCTACTACAGACATGCAGACACTTGTTTTTTCCTTCCTTCAGTCTTTGTGCTCACCTGGAGACATGACACTTAAGAAACTATCCACTGACGGGTATAAGTAGCCTTACGAGCAGTACAGCAGCTGTTCCGGGCCCACTGAAGCTGAGTACCTATATGGCCAAAAGCCTTGTGTCAGAAAACAATGTAAGTGAAAGGTAGATGGAAAAGGATGCAATAAACAAACTGGAAAAGTACAAGGTAATAGGGAAAACATCGGATAAAGTGATACTTATAATGACTGTTTGAAGAGTTAAAGAATGATTGAAGGGTGAATAAGTGACATATTTGTAGATCCTACTGTTAGATTCTTTACCGAAGGACCTGCTATACAATTATTTGGGGAACCTGATAGATGAGTTCTACGTGTAATTCTAAATAAACTGATCAGTGCATAAAAATACTCAGGACGATATTGATTCATTAAAAATCTTTGGAAAAACCACATAGATAGAATAATTTTTGTAAGGAATATTTATTTTCAGTTCCATTTAAACAACCCACTTTTGTAACACATATTAAAATCTTTAGGAAAAACACTCTAAGAAATTTTAGGATTATAACCACAGGAATGAATTAAATGTATTTCAGTTCTGGAGACTAAAATACAGAATATGTTTGCATCATTCTGCATTTTTTTAGGTTGCTGCCTTTTGGTATGCTTTACATTAAAAATACATGACTGACACTCTTTATACCAGTAAGCCTTTTTATTGAAAAAAAATATTATTGCATTAAACTACATTCCCAGGGATTCCTTGAATAAGCTAAAAAAAAAGTCGCATTGCATGTACAATAGTGCAATTCACTTAGCTACTGTATAATATAAAACACTTTATACAGAGAATACAAAACAAAATACTAGTTTACATATTATACTAGCCAGAGTATTATCCAGTTTTAAATATAAACTTGACACTTTTAAAATCAATCTGATCAAATGGCATTTTTATGCAAATCTGCACGACAAATATACATGTTGAATGTATTCCAGAAGTGCATCACATACAAAACAAAAGTCCCAAATTGCAACAAAAAAAATTATCATGGTGTGGCTCAGGAAAATTTTTTTTATTGGAATTTTGAGGTGTGGGTGACCTCTTTCCTTGGATTATGCATCAAGAATATGCAATCAAGCTAAAATAGATAATTAACTTGCTGTGTATATATCACTGCCATAATGATACTGTAACTTTTTAAAAAACTGTTTAAAAAAAATCAAAATTGTAGCACGGCTCCATACATCAGACTGAATAATGCTTTTAAAAATTATAATGATACATATTTAAAGTACATTACTGTTAAAAAATATGGCAGCAATTAGAGAAAATATATTATTTCAGCTGTGTGGGTAGCTTTCTTACATTTCTCCAGGAAAATCCCTTCTGTTCACTAAGAACAGTATTGGATGTTGCCTTTGTTTGCTAACCAGTGATTACTGTTTTTCTGTTGTGCTCTTTCTGTTCTTAATCTCTCTTTTTCTCCCCCTTAAAACATCTCAAAATTCTAATTTCCATTGTTCCAAGAATTAAAATTAATCTTCATTGTCAATTTATTTGCCTTACCATGTTGGTATGTACAATAAGGCATGGAAATCGTGTTATTTCATTTCTTTCAGAGTCCTGTTGTATGGTGCTTACATTAAGGGAAACAAATACATCTATTTTCCATAAATAATCTATGCAGTAGGATATGATTAAGCTTGATTTCGTCAGGTTTCTTGCCACAGAAATTTCTACAGTATTAACATTGGTGGTAGAAGTGGGAAAAAAAAATATGTGTACACACATTAAGGATGAGATTAGCCCATCATTCCTCCAGTTCCACATTTTTCTTTTGGTGTTATCTACTTAGGATACAAATGAACTCATACTCAATGAGAACAGCTAGATTTACTTCAATAGAGATGAAACTGGGCCCATAAATTTAAAAGCATGTGGGGCTGGAAATGCATTTTTTATGCTGGTATTTTCCCTGGACTGCTGGTTATGGCCATGCAGCTCAGTCAGCCCCTTCTAGGGCTCAGCTTGACCTGCTACTTTAGATGTCCAATTCCAAATATTTCTACAGGACTATGACTAATGTTTCCAAGTGGTCCACTGAGTGAGTGATCTTCATCCAAGCAAGCAATAACTTTCAGAGGTGTTAAGTCAGAGTAAGTGAAATAGGTTTGATTATTAGAAAATAAAGTATTGGAACTATATGTAAATTCAGATCTTATTTTGGAAAATTTTCAGCCAAAATTGAAAGGAGGAATTATTAAACTCTGGAAACATTTAGTTCTACATTCTTCCCAAATAAAGTTTCTGAATTCCTTAATTCTGAAGCGATAATTTCAATTAGGGTATTACTCTACAATTTAAATGAGAAAAATAAATACAATTTATATGCTACTTACATACAGATAAGTAACACCAAAATGGCCTGAATCCACTTTTTTAATGAGACTAAAAAATAAATTTGGAATCAAACCAAAATATGTTTGAGGGTGCTGGTGCCACCAACCCTTATCAACACCCAAATGTTTTGCTTCTGCATAGTCTCCATATTTTTTTTTTCTGATTTTCTTTCAATAGCTAAGCCATCAAATATTTAAAGCTACTGTGAAAATACAAAACTAGTTTTGACAAAGCAGTCAAAACTTGTAAAGTGATTGGAAAAGTTTGACATATTACCAGTTTATACTGAAGAAGCTCCAGAAAAACAGAAATTAAAACAGTTCCATTTTATTGCAATGGATCGATGTATTTTGATTAAAGCTAAGAAAATTGGTCCTGTAATTGTATTTTAAAGAAACAACTTATTTGCAATTAGATTTTTCAGTTTCTTCAGGTAGCTGACTATAATGGAATAAATTCCTTCAAAAGTTTTTCAATGTGCTTTATATTGATTCTGAAAGATACATTTTGCACACTATCTTATTGCAAATGAATTGAAATTATTTTAGATGTTTCTAATCCAAACAAACAAGTACTGTCTGTTGGATACCTCATGGTCCAATTTCATTGGGAAGCATGTCTGCAGTCTAACCATAATTATGAACTAATTTCATGCTAAATATCCTGTGTTCACTTAGAAACATTATAAAAAATGTCAAACTATGCCATTCAAAGAGATGCTGAAGCCTTCACCTATTTCCAGATACACAGTTATTACGAAAAATTTCAGCCACACATTACTTTGAAGGTTGAATACATGCATTCAAACATTGTGGATTTGTAATTTCAATTTACTTGTCGAGAGTTTGGGAAGCCATGCGAGAATCTTGACATATTTGTTTAGAGTCAATATGCTTTTAAATGCTGAGTACTTGAAAATGTTTTTCTCTGAGTCTCAACCTGTAGAGCCAGTTTTTGATCAGAGCTTTGCTTCTGCATCTTTAAGAATATCAGCATGATTTTATAGGACCAGCCAATTGTTTCTGTTGTTTGTGAAAGGGATGAAAGGTATTTACACATTTTTTGGGAAAGACTCTTCCACACATTAGAGCTCTGTTTGGTAGGAAAAAGGTATTGCAGTTTTGGCCATGGACCTCTGAGGTTTAAAGCCAGCACTGGCTTCTTGGTGATTCTGGGCTGCTGCGGCTCACCCCTACATGCCCTGTGACAAAGCCATACACAGGCAGTGCCACAGAGCTTGGCTTCTCAGTGAGGCTTCTTGGATGCTTGCCTCAGAGAGAAAAGAGGCAGCCTGTTTCTGCCAGCACAGAGATTCCCCCATGCTAAGGGAATATTTTGTTTTGTACTCGTGGCCTGACTGCAGTTCCTTTACACTGTCCAAGCAACATATGCAGGGATGAAATCACTAAAGTATCTTCAAGATGTTGTTGTGATCCTCGTCTTCTAATGTTAACTCATCACCCCTCCCTCTGAGCCTCCCCAGTTTACTTTGGCCAGGAGACAGCCCCAGGGTCTGCTGGTCCCAGATATCTTATTTTTTGCTTAGTCTAAAATACCTTAACCAAACCAGGCACTGTTTCATATACAAACTCAGAGAACCAAATCTTTGATGTGTGTCAAGTTTGCTCAAGCTTAAATTGTGCTACTTTAAATCTCTCATCAGTGCCAATATTGATCCCGTTTTGTCTGGGTGCTGTGGTCCCTTTCCTACTGACAGTCATAGACTTCACTTCAAGCTATTTTAAAACATTCTGTAGAAAGACACTGGCCACCCATCCTTCTTGTGATGGTATCACTGAAGGCTTTAAAGCAGCTTCTCCTCAGTGATACAAGAATAAAATCAACATTCATATGCTGTCAGCCAGATTGTGGACTTCAAAATCTTTGCTGTTGTCCTCTCAGCAAAACGGTAGATTTCCCCTCAGACGTGATTGAACGCTGAATGCTTTATTTTATTTGAATTTGGGGTTGGAGCCATGATGAAATAATTTGAACTAGTTTAAGTAGCTAGAAACACTGAAAACTTCTTTTGCTGTAGGTAACTGTTGGGTCTGAATAGAACAAGAATAGTGATGGGGCTCTTGTCCTTGGAATAAGGGATGAACTAAGTGATTTGGGTGTATAGCAGAAGGCATGGCTGTGTTCAGGGGTGGTGTAAATAAGGCTGGGATGTATGCAGCATGTGGCAGTGCAGGGAAGGTCAGTGGAGAAGGGTGGAGGGGGGTGGCAGAAACCAAGTGCAGTGGGTGTCCTGTCAGCAAAGCAGGATGGGTGGGAACAAGGGCTGGAGCTAATGAGGAAAGTGATATGGGGGCAAAATGTGCCTGTGAGAGGGGCTGGACGGGTGCCAGGGAGAGATAGCTGCCATGCGGGTGCACAGATGCCGAGACAGCAAAGTGCTGCAGCAGCGTGTGGTGGATGGTGGTAACAGTAGCCTGCTGCTGAACAGGGAGGGCAGGAACTGCTGGTGCTGCAGAGAAGGCAGCTGGTCCTGGGGCAGGCAAAACTTTCAGGTGTTTTGCCAGAAGTTGTTTCTGCATGTGCTGCTGGGCTTGCAGCTGCAGCAACCTGTATTTGTCTACTTCTTCTGGTGTAAATGTGATAGGCTGCTGTGTTAAAGGAGGGGAAGTGGATTTGCTGTACACTTGTAGGTCATTTAGTGTGTCACCATACTTCTGCATAGCACTGTCACAAAAAGAACTCCCTTCTGCCCGGCTCAAGTCCATGCTTACATCAAGCAGTTCTTCTTTGGTCTCTGTTGAATTAGCAACAGAATATCTATTAGAGGGAAAAGCACCAGGGAAATCATTTGGTACTGGATCACAGCTTTGTATAAAGGGCTGCAGTTCACTAATGAAGAAATCGGTTTGTTCCTTTATTGCTGTGTTCCTTTTTATGCTTGGGCTCTGATAGCCTCTTTCAATTTGAATTATGTCTTTAAGAACACAACGATCATAATCAGTTCCAGGTGAAAGAGTAACATTAGTTATCTCTGATTCTTCAGAGCTATTTTTCTTCACACTGTTTTCCAACAAACTGATTTCATTATGTCCCATGTCATTTTTACCTATGCTTAGCACTTTTTCTGGCAAAGGTAACATTGCAATGTCATCTACTGATGATGAAAACTGAAGAGCAAAGTGACTTTGTGAGTGATCCTTTAATTCTACCCCACTGCTGATTGAAAATCTCTCTGAATCATGCATTTGTTCCTGGGTTTTTTTAGACTGCACTCTTTCTAAAAGTAACTTGGCTGTCACTGACTTTCTTTTTCCACATATGTCTTTTGCCAGGTTTTTGGAAGAGCAGGTGGCAAAGTTTTTAGACTGATTATTCACATTCAGAGAGTTGGAATGTACAGTTTCAGCTTTTCCTGGTTCAGCGTTAGAACATCTCTCAGCATCCTCTTTTATTTTGTTGTCACAGTTGTCAGTCTCTTTTGAGAAGGATCCTGAACTGCTGCCTCTTGATATCCTGCTGCTAGATGATCGTTCACTGCTTCTTGAATCACTGGTGGAACCACTTTTGGATTTGCGGTAACTTCTACTATGCGCTTTGCCAAAATGCTGATGTCTACATCTGCTGTGTTTTGACCTGTCTCTGATTTGTAAAACTTTATGTCTTGAACATCTTCTATATTTAATTGTGCCACTCTGAATACAGTTTCTAGTTCTGTGACTTCTGCTATGGCCAAGATAATCCTCGTCTGTATCATCTGAAGTGCAAATACACTTGTGCTTTCTGTGTTTACATTTGTGCCTTTCATCTGTCTTGCTTTTTCTTTTACAACAACAAAGCAAATTATTTCTTCTGTGATTGTTTGATATGGGACTCACGTAGCTCATGTAGCTACTCGTACTGCTAACTGAAGTGTCAGAATAGCTGGAATGTCTGCCAGACAAGGACTTTTGAGGAGATGGGAATCTCCAGCATCTTGTGTAACTTCCACATCCTTCATTATCTGAATACCTGCAGTTTGAACTGGATTTACAACTAAAGAAACTTCCACTAGAGTCTTTTCCACTGTCACTTATGTCACTGCTGCAGCTGACCACATCTTGAAGGGATCTGAAGTCATTATGGTTCTCATATTTTTCTTCAGAATCAATTAAATGACATTTTGCAGATTTAGACTTTTTAATCCTAGACATAAAAGCAGAAAAGGATATGCTTTCATTTCTAGCGTTCTGAGTTTTTCTTTCACAGCCATGGAAAGGATGCTTTAAAGGTCTTCTCAGTGTTGTTGTATAAAGACTTTTTTCTGTCACATAATCCTTTTGTGAGACATCAAGGTAAGCAGGCACTTTGGGTATGTTTTCATTCAAATAATCTGAAATGCATTTTTGACCATTTTCATTCATTTCTTTCCCTATGTCTGACTCAGATTTTTGCTTAGCCTTTCTTGGGTTTAGGTAACCTTTCATCTTCTTTGGTTTCAACAACTGATTATCTTGTTCATTTGACATTTGCTTGTGTTTTATTAAACCTGAGGGTTCATATTCATCTGCAGTCTTATTTTTAGAGTGCTCTTTACAGCTTGCTTTGTTTGTTTCATGCTGTTTACCCTCCCTGTGATTTAAAGAGAGTCTGAAGTCAAAATACAATGGATTACAGCCATATGAAATACAGGGCTCAGTTTTTGTAAACAAAAGTAATTCTGTGGGCCACTGCAGAGCAGTGGTGCCATCTTTGCTCACTACATGGAGGAAAGGCAATGCCTGGGGCTTAACTTCTTTAACCATGGTCTCCTTCGCAAATGTTTCCGTATTTCCACCTGTGGTTTCTGTAATCTCCAAAGATCTTTCTCTTTTTATCACTTCAGGACTGTCATTAGTGTTGCTTGAACAAGTCAGCTCATGTGCTGGCTGTCGTGGGAGCTCAGATAACTGGTCAGGCAGGTGGGCATTGCTGTGCTTGTAGGTGTTCAGCTGTGTACAGAAATTGCTAGCTTGGCATGCAGATGAGATGGGAGTTTCTAAGAATTGTTCAGATTCATTCAGTTTGCTCTGTTGCTCTGTTGGTCTCAGTGAAGCAGAAAAATTCAAATTTGAAAGCGGTATTTTGACTTTAGAAAATGGAGGATTAGTTCTGAATATTTTGTCTGATTCCCTATCACTACTTTTATGATTTTCCTTTAGCATTTTAGGTTTTGCAGCTACATGACTTGATGCACTGTTATCCAAATCCATTTGGTCTTGTGTAATAGGTGACTCTTTATCCAAATTGGATTTCAGTTGTTCCTCTAAAAGTGTGACAGAAGGACAGCCCTCAATAGTTTGCCTTTTTTTATGATTGGGGGACTCACTACAGTCATTTCCCTCTTCAGAGTTCTCACTGAAGACGGAGGCTGAGGACTCAAGCCTCAAAGGGACCTTTTTAGAGAATGAAAAAGACACTCCTGCCCTTTGAGAGGTGTTGTTGCTGTATGGAAACATTTGTGAGACGTGATTTCCAAGTGCGTGGTGTCTTTCAGTTGGGAGATGGTGCCTGCTTATAAGAAGTTGCTGTTTCTCTAGGATGTTTTTGGAGAAACCTTGTCCTTCACTTGTGATGGTTCTTTGAGAACGTGCTGTGAACTTGCTGCCCTTGTATAGGAAAATGTCATCTGCTGATTGCTGCTTTTCCAGGACTAATCGAGGGGCTTTAAGCAATGGTCCACTCCCAGTGATGCTTTAAGGTAAAAAAATAAATAACAAAAGAAAACTGCATTAAGTAACAAGTTATGAGAGAGCATACATTTAACAATGTCTGTCTGGTGAAGAAGGGCGTCATTCAATTCTTTACAAGCTAAAGCTAAGTGTCCGTGGGGTAAATGTGCACTTTATCATCTGTTTGGGCTTCTATGTAGGCGAGACATAGAAAATTTACCATAGAAAATTACACTTTTTAATGTCAGCACATGAATGTTCTTTTTCAGTTATGCCCATGTACAAGCAGGACAAATATTGGTTTTACTCTGAATTTGTATTTAGGGGAAAATCTAATCTATGGTTAAGTCTTGGTTTTCCGAAAGGCCTCTGCAAAGGAATCGTGCCATGTTCAAAAAGAGATGCTTCCACTTGGAGTATCTGAAAAATCAAACTGTAGAAGAGAAACATCCTGCTTTCTTAGGGAAGAATGTGTTTGTTTGACTTTTTAAAGAGCAGATTCTTATTTTATCTTTAAATTATTCCGCAATAAATGACTTTGCAAAATATTCAAGGAGATATTCATAATAATATTGGTGTGGAAACAAATCACAACTTTGCTGGTCTCATGAACCATGATTTAACTTACTTTGCCACATTTTCTGTTTTATCACATTTACTTCCATTAATTACATTGTTCCTCTTTTCAAAATATCTCAGATTTTAAATGTGATTTAGTTTTCTTATAATTAAAAAAAGTTAACTATTCTAGGGCCTAAATAAAAATGGCAAACCACTGATTTCTTGAAACAGATAATTAACTGAGATTGAAATGACTGTTGCCATTTTCCATTAAAGATCTGACATTAAACATAAAAGTGTTTTTCTGAGATATCTTTTAAATACACATTTCATTGGACTAATTATCTACATTTGCTATCAATGTGGTACTATAGTACACTAACAAGAAAAAAAAACTGGAACCAGATTAAATAAAGAGTTTGATAAAAAATATAAAAAGCTTTAAATAAATGTAAATAAATTAGAAGTGTTAGATCTGCATATAAGCTATCTATAATTGGCAACCATGTTTTTAAAATGCAATAAAAATGCATTGATCTTCAACAGTGGGAAAGACAGAAAACCTCCATGGAGTAGGGTCAACTCATAATATGAGAATATGTGCACATTTCAAAGAATATATTTGCATTTGCCAGAAATTCAGCATCAGGAGATACAAATTAACCCCTATTTTTACATTAAGAACAAGTTTTCTCTTGGAGAAGGCAAGAAATCCTATTCAAAATCTTCTTGGAATAGCAAAATATTATTTTTTTCTGCGCACAAGATGAACAATAATTTTGTTTTCAAATTGAGTTAGCTTGTTGTAAGGAGCTGTGCTGGAACTTGAGAGGCAGTACTCAGGGATGGTAACAATTGTATGTGTCTAGACTTCTGCTTACAAAGGCTGCCATTCTGTCTTTCCTGAGCAATTAGGAATGCTACTCCTCTGCCAAAATCCCAGCACTCAGCCTCCCCTGGGCTTATTACAGAGAGGAATAGCAAGCTCTTTCTTTCAACACTATGCAAAATATCATGGACTCCTGGCTCTTTCTAAAAGCAAATCTGCTCTTCCCCTCCCAGATCGGTTCTGGTTTTCCTATTATCACTGACATTATCGGTCTATCTGAGGCTACATCTTCAAGTGCGTGGGCATAAAGGAAGCTTCCCACAGGCAGTTACATTTGTTTCAGCAGATTTGTATGAAAATGGAGTCATAATCATAAAAGTGATATATTAGCACTTAACTGTTATATTTCAGCAGATTGCTCAAAAGCAATTACATAGGCCAAAATGAGTTTGTAATAAACTCTGAATGCTGTTATTTCCAGGGTACAGTAGCCTTCAGATGAATTTAAAACAATGCCAATTTATTTATCTAATTTAACTCATTGTGGTCATAGATTAATATGAACAATTGGTCTGATGGCAGTCTATCCTACTGAAGCATTCAGTGTAATTAAATAAAAGAGATTTCTCAAATTTAAAGGTTTGCTACTACAATCATTGTCCTCTGTCTTGACATTAATCAGTAGAACTAACAGTATTAGACCAACTTAATTCAGTTAATTACTTGTTTCTCATTCAAATTATCTTGCAGAGAAACTGAAGAATTATCCCAGTACCCTAAAAGTAGTAAAAATTAATCATAAAGGGTTTATCCTCTCCCATAAATTTATGATCAAATGTTAAGACAGTCATACTAATCTCTTCAGATCTGTTTGGATAACGTAAAATGGTGATATTATAAAAGCATCTTCAAAACACTCCATTTAGAAGACATGAGAATAACTATCTACAGGAGAGAAAATGACAAACTTTCAAACAGCATGTAATTAAGTCAGAGGTTTTCAACGTATGGTTTGCAGATCAGGATCATTTGGAGTTGAAGACAGCTGAAAACAGGTTACAGTACATACAATCTCTGTAGAGTGAGACACATTAGATTGTGTAGGAGTAAAAATATTATAATTTCTTCTGGAAGGGAGGAAAGAGGGCATTAAAACCGCAAAAAGAAAAAAACAAACTTGCCATTCTGACTGCATCCTTAACTCTGCAAGCTGGTGGAGTCGCTTGAGTGCTTTTTCCTGTTTCTTCTCATCTTTCCATGACTTTGAAGCCACATTTCGAGCAAATTCCCTTTGTTTTAAATCTTTCAATCTCTGTGCAAAAAGAATATAAACAGAAGGGATTAGAAATGTACATAGCAAGTGCAGTTCCTCTTACTCAATTTATTCACTTTTCATGAAGTTAGTATGTAAAATACTATAGTATTTAGTATATATGTATAGTAGTTAAAATACTATAACAGTGAGAAGAGATTAAAAATGTTATTTTTGCTTATCAAAACAACATAATTCGCCCTCTGCTATTTTTCTGATAAATGCTTACATATGAATGATAGCTTTTTTAGTTTCTTCTGAATACACAGATGTTCTGTTGTGTACAAAACAGACACAAAACTAGAATCCACTTAATGAGGTCAACATTTTCCTATTTAATTCATCCTGTTGAAATGTAATCCACAGGCATATACTGAAATAACTCTGAGCTCCTATGTGTAATATATTTTATATTTTCTCTACTTGCACATGCATACACAGATATGTGGGGGCTTTTCTGTTGGTTTTGTACCTTTGTAAGACTGTATTATTTTCTTAAAGGAGAGAACCACTGTCTGAAATATTTGATCAGGAAACTCCTTTATGGTGATTTTCACAATTGTTTAATCTTCTCACACATTTATAAATCAGGTAATTGCTGTTGGAGAGAGCAAAATTCTTTGCCTTTCTTGCATTTTTTTATTGCCTGGTTTTGCACTACCGATAACATAAGGAAAATGAAGAAGACGTAAACTAGAAAGTGTCACAGCATCCTCTGCAAAAACAGTTGTCTCTGAGTTCACTGTGCTCTCTAGGAGTCAGCAAGCCTTACAACTCCCAGTTTAGATCCAGACTTCCATACTCCATGGCAGAAATGCCTGCTCCCTTCCCCACTTCTCCAGTGTTTGGGGAAAAGTGTTTACAAACTGGGAGGGAGCTCTGGTGTAGTGAGCCAGATGCCCAAACTGGAACCTTTGAGGACTGGAACTGAAACTAAACTGTTGCATTCGCTTGCCCCATGGTCCAGTGCTCCTCCATGGCTGTGCTCATCTGTGAAATTTAGAACTACTGTATCTACACCACAAAATGCTAAATTTTCCATGGAGCAGTTTTTGCAAAGTAAATTTGAAGAAATCTATTTTTTTCATTTTTTTCTATTTTTTTCTGGTTTTTTTTGATATCACAGTCATTTTAAAACTACCGCTCATCTTTCAGCATCTATGCCTAATTGACCATCAACCAGCACCTAAAGATCAACATCCCAATCACTGCCATCATCTCATGCTGTTGTTTCACTGTAGCAGGACCAAAAGATCAATATGCATCAGTAGGATAAATTGAAGGCTGACGAAGCCTTGTAAAGCAAATGCTACTTTCTGCAGCTCGGGTATGGGAAGCAGTCTAGTCATGGCACAGACCTGTGCACTGGCTAGCAGGCACCTTCTTCTGAGGTGCTGGAGGCAGAGTCCTCAACTTGTAGAGGTCAAGAAAATTATAAATATATGAAAGAACTGCTCTCTGTAGAGAGGTCTAACTTTTGCCAATAGATTACGGCAAAGAAAATGGGTGAAAACCACCATCTAAAGAGATGACAGCTTCTTTTTTGTCCAGCTAAGATGAAAGAATCCAGTTAGTGGCAGTGACATAATATGACAGAGAGGCATGGAAAAACATTGGGTGGGAACAGGCTATACAAGGTCTGTGATTCCTTTCTGTGAAGAGTGCTGGAAAGCTGTAGTGAGCATCTCTCACCACTGTCACATCAGTTGTCCTTCAAGTATGGGATTTCTTAAAAAGTCAGATAACACCTGTGAGAGAAAAAGAAGTGCTGGGAGACTAAGAGCAAAAATTTTTTGTTTGCTCTCAGCCTTTTGGAACCCAAGATCTGGGGACAGGGAGAGCTGGGCTGTCTACAAATCATATGTTTAGGGAGCTCAAGATGGGTCTCTGGCTCTCAGCCACCTCGATCATTTTGCACAGACACTCTGTTGGATGAGGACGAGAAAGCCAGGAAGTTGCTCAAGGAACTGGTACACCACCAGCCAGCAAGAATCACCATGCTGCCTAGTGCCTGATGAAAGCTTAACCATTTCATCAGAACTATCTACAGTCTGTCAAATCTGTATGTTTCCCTGTAAAGTTTTTATCAGGCCCAACATCCAGTACTTCATTGAACTAGACTCTGAAACAGGACAGCTGCAAAGCTCTCTTTAAAGCTCTAAGGCTTCAGCTTCTTGGAAAGAAATGGTTGCTTCACCATATGTTTAGCTCTTACCTGTCCCTTTATGTGCCCTTTCTCACTGTTCATTTGTCCCTTGCCAGGACAGTCACATAGCACTCCATTCTCTCTACCTCACTGTCTGCAATTTACAGTCAAATGGATGAATATGTAAGACAATGTTACTTTTGGTTCAAGAAAGAAGCTTTTCAAATAATATATTAAAGCCAAAGCTGAAAAAAAGAAATCAGAGAATCTTCCCAGAACAAATCCAAATGTTCTGTCACTTAGGTAATATTTACATGAGTGTAGAGGTATTTAAGCTGTAAAGATCCTATTCTCCACAGAAAAACACAGGTAGTCTTGAGCCTTATTAACATGTCCAATGTGAAGAAAGGGCAAAGAAACACATTTGAGAAATGCCCTTTAGGGCGGCTTGCTATGGCTTAGCTGTCACTGTGAGCTGTTCAGCATCACATATAAAGCATTCATGAGGAAAAAACAGAAACAGTTTCTACCTGTCAAGGGAACAAAGAACAGTGTGAAACTGAGAACTATGGAACGCAGCACTGCAAAGCAATGCCATTTCATTTCTTTGACAGTTAGGATGATAATCAAAAAAGCAAATGGACCAACACTAAGAATAGGAGTTCCAGCAGTATTTTTTGCTCTCTAATGGCATCCAGCCCTTGTCAGAGAAGCAGAGAAAGGAAAAAGAAATGCAGGTAAGCACAGCAGAGAATTCATCAACTGAAGCTGAAATCCAAGAAATCAAAAGCTCTACAGTCTGAGAAGGGGCTCTCCCTGCACATCTCCTCAGCAAAACAAAAAAAACCTGCATTGCCAGAGCTCTAGTTAGGAGTCATAATGAAATTTGTCAGCTATGTTGGATAGATCATGGGACTGCCTGCTGAACCTGCAAAGCCCTGGTTTTCTTCACTAATAACCTGTGCCAGACTTCTGACAAGAACACAGATATTTTCTGCAGGTGGGGTACAAGAGCATGCAATCGACCAGGTATCTGAATGACAACCCCAAGCTCAGCAGGCGTGCTTGAAATTTAACATTGCTTTACACAGCAGTTGCATTTTTCACGTAATTAGGTACTTAACTGGGCATCCAAATACAGGCACATATAATAAAAAATGATTTATTCAATAGCTTCTTTGTGTTCTGTCCTTCACCTGCTACAAATATAGGTGTAATGCAGATATATGGATTTTTTAATATCATGTTCTATTCTTTCTAAGTTTTTTGTATGCATGTGTGTGTGGACATTTCCATATCTAAAAGTAAACCATCCCTTTCTTTATAAACATCCACCAAGAGTATTAGAAGACTACAAAATAATGTTCATTGTCATGGAAAGATTTACTTTTAGAACTGGTCTGAGTCCCAGACCAGCTCTTCTGTCTAAGACTCAGTCAAAAACTGCTGAATCTATGCTTTTCCTCCTGGAACTCTGATATGAATCACTAGGAGGTTTAAACGAGTTAATGGAGCTGCATCTTCACTACCTACTTTTGCTAGACATTAAATAACAGTGGTCAAATACCTGTAATTTAGCAATTTCTTCCAATTCTTAATGTCTGGGTGGTTGCACTTTGTTCTTTTTCAAATAATCACTTTATTTGGGCCAGTACTTGCTTTGCACTGACCTATGAACACCTGAAGAATACTCACGGCTGGCTGCATTTGCAGTACTGAGTTTACTTTTCATCCAGAGTTCTGGATAGAGTCTTATCCTGATTTCTATTCTTCCCTCTGCAGATAAATGTTTACCTGGATTGCTATTCTTCTGATCAACTTCAGATGCCTTTCTTCACAACCACTGGAAGGAAATCAGCACTTTAGGGACCTAATCACCTGTTTTTAAAGCAGCTGTCTAAAACAAGAGGGTTAAAGTGAAATGTAAAAGTACCTCCTTCTTTGCATTGTGTACAGAGGTTATTAAAGGCGCCTATCTTGATTTCTACAGGCTGTTCCTTTATGAAGGAGGCACAGCTGACCTCCTAACTGAGGTTCCTTTACATCAATGCACACAGCATGAGCAGCAAACTGGAGGAGCTGGATCCCACTGCTCTGCTGGAAAATTAGGATCTAACTGCCATCACTGCAATGTGGTGGGAGGAATAAGGGGCTTAGTCAATAGGCCCACCTGAGAAACTGCCCTCTGGGACAAGGGAGGAGAACCAAGCTGGCAGATCTTTAAGGAAGTTACACCAATATTTTGGTGTAAGAGGAAAGGAAAATGGCATGGTTGAATCAAGACCTACTGGTTAAGTGAAGAGGCAAGAAGGAAATGGAAAGGTGATGAAAGCAGGGACAGGTATCCTGGGAAGAGTATAGCAATGCTGCTCATCAAGCAGGAAGGCCAAAAGGCAGCTGGAGCTGATCTTCGCAAAGGATGAAAAGAATAATAGGGAGAGCAGTAATTTCAGCCAAAAAATGAAGGTTAAAGAAGCATACTGCCAAATAAAGAAAGCAAATGAGAGTGGGGAACTGGTAACAACAAATGAGGAGAAATTTGAACTACTCAACGACTGTTTTGCTTCATTCTTAACTGGCAAGTGTCTCCATGTGAGGACCATAGGAGTACGGTACTGGGAGACAGTATTACTTCTCCCGAGTATTCTGCTAGGGGCTATGCCATTACATAGATTTTACAGAGGTTCTCAGTGTTAACTGCTTCAGATTCTAGGAAGAAGAACTGCTGTTGCAACTATACTGAGTACCAAATCCTCTTCTTGAAGTAGTGTAACTGCATGATGTAAATAGAAGCCATCTTTGAGAAAAAAGTAATTCCCCACGTATTAAGCTAGAAATGTCATTTTAGTATAATTTTTTTTTTTTCTCCATTACATTTAGAATATTTTTTGTCTTGGAATATCATCCACAAGGCACCCTCCGAACTACACATTATGCATTCCATCCCCAGGTGAAAATTTATATACCACATTAGGTATATGTCTTCTGTAATATTTAGAGAACCTTCTTTGAATAGTAGTCCTTGAACTAATGTGAGTGTTTGAGTGCCTGATTTGCTTCAAAGATTTATTTCCACTCAGCAAAAAGGCTCCTTAATTAAGTTCTAACCAAATTCACCATAGAAGGGTTAATTGAGGAAAAAAGGAATGTTAATTTCAGTAATTATTCTCTTGCCTATAACCCCAATATTGGAACCAAATGTGTTATTTGTAAAATGATTTCACACTGATCAAATGAGAATGATAGTCACTAGAGAACATAATTGAACTTCATATGCAAAGCTTACAGTGTTAGCTTGCTGAGTGAAAGTGAGGAAACAGCAATGAAGGAATTTGCCTTTACTATGGTAAGTAATATCCTAAAAATAAATTGGAAAAGCTATTATATACAGGAATTAACAATGAGAGATGAACCTCAAAAGCTAACTAAAAAATTTTCATTTGTTTTACCCATAAATAGCTACAAATGTCTTTGAAGTGTGTGCAAGTAATTAGTTGTTAGAGGGTTTTGTATTATAGTCAGCTGTAACAGATTTAGTATTGGTAGTGGAAGTAAATGAGAAGACAAAAAGAAAATATCCTGGCCTGATTGGATTAGGGAATGAGATGACAGCAGGAGGGAGGAAAACTCAGTCCTCAGATGTGTCCTAGAGAATTTATCTATCAGTGAATGAGATGCTGATCACGGATCTAACCTGAAGAATAAATTACAGATGGCCTTTGGAGGGCTTGTTGTCACATTTCTTCAGAGAAAATCTTACTGTTTAACCAGATCTGCAAATATTCCTGCTAATTAGACTGATTTCATCTGTTACTGGATGAAAGTATCCATTTGTGGGTGATTTCCATTTTAAAAGATCCAGTTGTGTTTCTCATAAGAATCCACCAAGTAAAGTTGAAACAGATGCATTTGGAGGCTATTTTCATAGGGAAGTGGGCAGAACACGCACTTTGTGGTAGCAACTCACTCCTGTGCAAGCCTGGGCTATTGGCCACTTGTGTTTCTATCAGTTTCAGCAAACATACAGGCTCCACCAAGCTGGCTGTATACTGTGTGCTTTGATTAGATGTATTTAGTGTCACTTTGGAATACAGAGCAATTTATCCAGAAAAATCAACACATTTGAATGATAAAAAACTTGTGGCAGGGTCTGTATCTTCCCATCAAGTTCATATATTACCTCACTTGTCAGGGTGTTAGGACCTTTCTTAGATCAAAACCAGGTTTTACTTCTTTTTCATTATCCTTTAAGCAGCTAAAATAAAAGAAACTGACATTACAGATCCTGTGCAAGGCTAGCTCGTTTCAAAAATTTCAGTACTAACTGTAATCTCTTTTTAAAAATATTTAAGACTTTCCACACATTTTAAAGCCTGTCTCACCATGTTTTTTTTTATTTTTTATTAATTTTTTTAATTGTAGCAGGAAAAACACAAAATCACCTACATTTTAATGAAAAGAGACAGAGTCTAAATTATCCTGAAATTCTACAGGTGAGTCCAAAACCAGGCCTCAAGCTTTCTTCAATGAAATCATAATGCTTTTAGAGTAACAAAAATGACAGTAGAAATGTCCATACATGGATTTTAAATAACACTTTTCATAGACGGGTCTCAGATTTCTTACAAAACTCATCTTTACAATGATATAATTTTACAAATAAATAAATGAAGGCAGAGAGAGATGGAGTGAATTTCAGAAGGAGCAGGGAGGAGACTGAATCAACATTTACAGGTATATATGCTTAATTATCACCTCTAACTCTTTGTACACCCATTGAAAAAAATGTCAGACATCTGAATGAAACCTAATTTTAATTTAGCTGTGTAATAGTTTGATTCTTGATAGCTACAATAATGCTGAGGGGACACCAACAGAGCATAAAGGATAAACCTTTTTCAAATTATTGTGCTATGTTCATAGTTTACATAGAGGAAAGTTGACTCAACCACTGCACAGTGACTTTGAAGTGCTCTACAAGAGAAGAAGTCCATCACTAAAAAGAGATATTTAATATATACTTGAGATAAATGTAACCTTGCTTATAGTCAACATCACTGAACTTTAGATGAAAAGTTATGAACTGTGCAAATGTGTGTGAAGGATATTGGAGGGACTTAAAGCAGAAGCCTCATCAAATATATGAAGGAAGTAAAATATTGCTTTTTTAATAGCTATCTATAGAAAATATTTTAGATTGTGACTTTTTTTTTTTTTAATCGCTCTAAACGAAAATATTCTTCCTCTTCTACTTGCTCAAAGTAGACTGAGCTCTTCTGGGTAGGATGGTTAAAGGTAACCAGTAATCAAGCAGCAATTCCATAACAAAAAAATGCCCACTCAAAGCAAAGGAGCTTTAATACATGACATTTCCTTGCAGCTTTGCTCAATCTGAAAAGACCACAAAGGAATTTTGTAATCATCCAATCAAAATTTCTCACTTACACAGGACAGGGTACATCCAGATAAATTGATGAATTTAAGTTACTTTGAAAAGAGCTATTTTATAGAATCTATAATAAATTAAATGAATTACATTAAAATTCTTCAACATTTTATGGAGACCCGTGTCAGTCATGCCAGTATTTTCCTTGGCACTAATGCCAGAATGACAGATTTTCTTATTTATTCTTTTTAAATCCTACCATGGCATCATCTAGCTTGATGCTTTTTCTTCTAGATTTCTGAGCCTCATTAAAAAAACCATTAATTTTTAGGAGAGTTTATGGCCCGAACCAGCTGAGACAAAAATATTTATTTCTAGAATGTGTTGTTTAAGGTCCTTCTTAAGTATTGATATAGTGGTACTTCACAATCATCCTAAACATCATGGATCTGGCTAAGTCATCTGGCTTTGTTCCAGGTATAGAAGAGAAATCTGTATTGAATAGTCTTTTTTTGTATCACTGCTAACAAGTAAATAATTTCAGTTTGGACCAGAAGATACTTTATGTTCTCAATACATTTTCAGAAACTTTCTTGTCCTCACCTCTGATGACTACAGATTTTTCTTTTGCCTTTTTTACTTCCTCCATCACTTCTTTTCCAATTTCTACACTTGTGATTTATAATATTTACCATCCATTTTTCTCTTCTCTCCTTTATTATAAATTTAAGACAGAGAGAATTGACTTTCCTTCTAAATGAGATTAGCTGTTTATAACCTATTCGGTCTTTTTCTGTTCTGGGATTTGGGTTCTTAAACCATCTGCCAAGTGTTCTTTGAAATTTCTTTCTTCTCTCTCACATCTTTCTGTTTGAATTTCTCCTCCCAGCCCATTTTACAAGCTCATTCACCTTTATGAAACTAAGTTCCTAAAAGAAGTATATGTTACAGTTTGTTATTTGTACAGATATATGTAAATATTTTATTTGCATTTGCTAAATACAATTGTTTCTCTTTTTTTATTTCCCATATGTTTGTGTTGATCATCATAATGCTAATAACATAAAGATTAAAGATTAGCTTTAAGACATATGTTATTATTTTTAAAAAATATATAATATTATCCATAATATAATGAAATGAATTTGTGCTATTCTTGTCATAAGGGAGGCCCACAGAGGCAGCACATTCAGATGGAAGATCTGTTAATTTCAATTTCTTCATATATGGGATTGGAGTAGCACTTTATGTTCCAGTCTCTGATTTATTTTCAGAAAAAAATGAACAGATGTTGGGAGGTTTTTTTTTTTTTTTTTTTTTTTCAGGGATAATAATTCAAGAGCCTGGTTTAGCCTTTGATTATCAGGGACAATCTTCTGAGAACACATCTCAGTACACTGTACTGATTTTTAAGAAGGTTATTTTCATTATCTTTTATATTTTACTTAATTATTTTCCAGTTTTGCTTCACATTATTATTGTGTCTTCTCTCCTTTGATGTTAGTGTCCTTTCTTCCCTCTACTTGGCTTATCCATCTCTCTTCCCATTTAAATAGCATTTCCTTCAAAATAACAAGAGCAATAAGGTGCTCCTTAAGCAAATTCAGTGTGTCAGGGAAAAAGATGACCAAACCGTGAAGAGTGAATGCCCTAATTTTCCAGTTTATAAAGGCAGAGATATTTTTGTCCTATCTAGCTTCCTTTTCATTCCCATGTGGCTAAAATATTATTTATTTGCAACTTGTGATTTGTATTTTATCACCTTGAACTTACTGATGTCTAACATGTCACTGAGCTGAAACTTGACACACTTCAATTGTGATGCCATAATTTAAAATTTTTAACAGTGTACTAGAAACTGCTCCCTGAAAAGAGAGTAGAAATAAACATGATGTACTTTTACAAGAGCAATCCTGTACTACTTTTCTTACCCACCTATATGATCTGGAGTTATGGGAGGTAACATTTAATGTTGTCCTTATAACCATGCTCCAGATAATGTTTGTTTGTATTCACTCTTACATCAAATGATGCTATAAACACCTCTAGTTTTTCGTGTAGACATGACCATATTTAATAGTCTAAAGATGATCTATCACTCAGTGTTTCTGAAACACTATGTCGCTTTTCAAATTCTTTCCTATCACTTGACAGAAAGAATCTTTTAAGATTTACTACTCCCTCCCATGAAATTTTCATTACTGTAAAATTTGAATTTGCTCTGATCTTAAGAAACCATGGTTTCTTATCCCAGTTATCCATATTTTTCTACACCCCTGAATTTTAATTATTTTGTGCAAAAAAAGAGAAATACCATGAGTATAGGTACTGAAATGAAAAAGGAGCCTCTCAAAATATGCACCAACGCAGATATAATATGGCGATAGTGGTTTCACTTTCTTTAGACTAGGTTAGTTAAAACAATACTGGAAACTATTCTGGAGACAAGGAGAAGTAGGGCAGCTTGGTTAAATATTATCATTTTAATTTCTGAAAAAAAATCTCGATTGTTTTTCCACATATCATAGGTTTAGCTTTTAGAGAGACCTTCCAAAACAACAAAAAGAATTCTATAAGAAAAAAAATTGTTCATTTCCCTGAAATAACAAAGTTTCTAGAACAATTGCTGTATACTTCTGATGCACTCCATGTCTGGATGTGTTAGTCTATGACTTGTTGTTTGACATGTATACTGTTCCAGTTTCTTATTATTTTCAAGCTGAAAGCCAGAATCTTAATATTTTTTTCATTATTTTCATTATTTTTCATTATTTTTTTAACAAGAAAACAGACATTATGGTGTGCTAAATTTCAAAATGAGAAGGAAATCAGAATCTGACACAGGTTACAGAGAGCCAAGTTTATGTCAATGAATTGAATGTTTGGTATAAGTCAGACTCAAATTATGTAAAAGTAACACAGAACTCAGAAAAGATGGTCATTATGAGCTGATGAAGTCATGTAAAGATGGGATTAATCTGAATATTCTGGATTCCTTTTGAAAGGTGAAAATTGTACCTTTTAGGCAATATTTTTGTATGCAAATATTGGTAACTATCACAGAATCACAGAATATGCTGAACTTGATGATTGGGTCCAACTCCTGGCCCTGAGAGTCAAACACTTCTCCAAACACTTCCTGAGCTCTCAGGCTTTGTGCTGTGACCCTTTGCCTGGGGAGACTATGTTCCTGAATAAACAGCATTGCTTTACCCCTAAACATGATACTGCTTTACCCTATAGTTTCTCAATTATGATTTGATTTTCACACAATCCTGGCTAAGATGGGAGATCCAGGGCAGGTTCAGAGTACAAGCCATATGTTGTTTTTCTTCTGCCAGAAATGATTTAGTACCCTGTTCAATACCAGAGATCCTAAATGGCAAGTGTAAACACACATCAATGGAATGTGACTTTTCAACGTAAGTGTTTAGGTGTCTCTTTTGAAGGAAGCTGTACTTGGAATCATCAACATGCTAAGAGCTGAAAACAAGCCAAGAAATGCTAACTATAAGCATAAAGTATGTCACAGGGTTCCAGGGGGTGTCTGCCAATTTCTCTGTACTTACACACTTGTTAAAAGGCTAGAATTTCTGCTGTGCAGAAAACTTTGATATCTGGGATTTCTTTATTTTTTAGTCTTAGTGGGAGAATAAAATTCAGAAAATTTTTATAAAAAATGAAATTATCAAGTGGCTTGATGTTAATGCATCTAAACAGCAATGCAACATAATGTCTTTAAGTTGCAATTTTCATCATTTCTCTATCTCAGGAATGATAAACAAAAGGTGTAGCTATGTTTTAATTAATATTATGAAAGGATTATTACATACATTACAAGAAATTTTGAAATGTATTTTTTTAAAGTAATACTGCTGAAGCAAAGTATGTCAATCTTTATGAACCATTTCAAATGGATTGAAACAAAATGATGTAAAATTTCTGTATGAATTATAGTTTTGATCTCACCACATTCCTGGGTAATAATTCCACTCTAAAAACATTTCCTGAAAACTTGGAGTTTAATAGTTTCTCGTTTGGTTTGGTTTTGTTTTGGTTTTGGTTTGGTTTTTTTTTTCAAGAAATATATATTTTTTACTGTCCTATCACCTACATTAGTATGTTTGTTTTGTATTCATATGCATGTCCCCTGCATTTCTCTATTTATTCCCCTGAAATTTAATCTGAGAAGATGCTTAAAGAGCCCTTGTTTTTTTAATGACTTCTGAGAAAGCCTTATTATTATAAAATTGTAAAAAATGTGAAATGATAATCAGTCTGGATAACCTCCCTTATTTTTTCCTTAGAGATACATTGAAATATGTTAATTAATGCATTTAACTAAGTAAGGATGATAAATTACTAATCTCACCCTTTTTACTGCTGTTTTGGCGATGCACAGATATGTTTCTATTTTGCTTTAAAATATTTGTTTCTGGAAGGAATGTCCCTTAAGGAGGTACAAGGCACATTGTAAGGTTCCTTGAACACAAACATAGCTGATAAGCATGACTTAAAAACTCCACAGGAATCAATTGTGCAGCTACATTCTCGCATATTAATTATTGCTTGGAAGGTGCAGGCATTTAAAAATGAACAGAACTGTAACAGATGCAGATTCTAGACATGTTTATGGTGCCAGATATACTTTGTGTGTGTTAGTGGGATTAAAAAATATTATCATTTTTTCAGGTGAGGGAAAGTTATCGGCAAGTTCAAAAGTTATGCAGAACACAAGATACATGCAATTTTTCTGTGAACATTAAACATTTTGCTATGACAGCTAATTGCTGTATTTCCAAGAAGCTGATTATGGCACATGACTGCCTCAGGTAAGATATATACAGATGTGGCATATCCTGTGGAAGAGGTTCCTTAACCTGGTTGAATAATACCTTATTCTAAAAGTCATCCCTCAAATATGAGTTCAAGTACTTGTGAACACATGGTCAGCAAAGTCAATCATAGCATCTGGCAGTGCTTTGCCTCTCTCACCTCACTGTTTGTAGATACTGTAGATCCTGACCAACTGTGCAAAATATGTGGCCTATACAAAATATTATGTAATATTTGCCAGTCTTCTGAAGCTGGCACAGGAAATAGTGTACATCTGCACTCAGTCTTGCCCAGTTCTTGCTGATTCATCGTGAAAAGACAGTTTCACATGAATGGTAACATTTTGCACAGAAGTAGATAGAAAACCTGCTGTTTATTCTGCTTCTTCTCTCCTCATAGCCGGTATTTAAAAAGTGGAAACATTCTGTATCCCTGAATACAGAGATGTTTAAAAGGACAACAACACCAAACTATTTATTAAATAATACAGGCATGACTTGTCTGGCTGCCCTGAAGGTCACCAGGGAATAATAATGTAAACATAAATATTTAGGTTCTACATGCCTAGCTCATTTAATTAATATTTTATGTTCTGCATGTATTAGCATTTCAGAACTCAGAACCAAAGAGGAATATGTTGATTTTGATAACTGCTTTTATGCGCTAGGATAAAGAAATATGACCTGAATGAAATAATTTTTTTTATTTGAATGGAATGTTTCAGGGAGTCTCTTGTTTCAATTTTTTGTTTCTGGTTTTGGTTTGCCATTTTAAAACAGTCTTAACAGAATGTTTTAATTGATTTCGTTTTCAGATCTTTTTCTATGTCTGTATTTTAAATGGGAGCAGTTTGAAACAATGGAAAATTACTTGAACCAGAAATGCTGAGTTTCCACCTGGTTAACTGCACCTTTTGTCTAAATAGAATTGAAGAAGAATGTACTCCTTCATGCTCTGAGTGAGGACTTATTGTACAAAACTAAAATCTAAAATTATATTTTGAGGGGTAATTTTTTATTTTTCTGTGGTTTGGCATCATCTTTTTTGGGTTTTGTTACAGACATAATCCTTACAATTCCTTGCTTATTTTAATAAGCCATCCATTACACTGCATCAACCATTCCTCCTGCTAGGAAAATTACTTCTGAAACTTCAGTAATTAAAAGTATGCCATCTGAGAAGAATGGAAAGAACAATAACACAGGCATTAATGAAAAGCACCTCCTCTAACTGACATTCTGATTATTGGCATGTATTAAATGCAAAAACCTGATAGTATACTTTTGTAATTCCTTATATAATGAAATGCTTAAGGAAAAGTCTACAGTCATTGGACCATCATTAACAACTATGAAATTGGGTGTCTCATGGGGTTTTTTCCAATTTAAAGAGGGTTAAATTGCTAATTTACATGTTAATTAGCATTCATTCTAAAGAACACCAAATGTAATTCCATAGCATCTAGCATTTAACAATTTAGCTTATCAAGACATTAAATTCAAAAGAAGCTCTGCATTATTTGCAAGAATTTTTTTGAGGGCTAATGATGAAAGGAATCTCATTATTCTAAGTAACATGGAATTAAAAAAGGATGAATGCTGCCAATTTATTTACTTTATCACTGAGTAATAAGAAAGCAGCAACATATTGGCAGGGCAGCAGGTTTAACTGTTTTTTATCAAGCTCACTGATCTGCACAGACTGGTAAGTTTAAAATAAAGAATAGTTTCTGGTGACATTTCTTTGGAATGTGTTGCCTCGAGTCACTCCTAATCACTGGACTGTGCTCAGTGGTATTTGATAATGCTGCTTCTGCTGCTCTGGAGCTACTTTGCTACATGCACTTGCTCTGGTGTGCAGCTGAAATATCTCTGTGTAGCAGACCCATAAAAACAAGCCTCCCTTCATACCATTTAAGAAAATATTGCATGACGTTATAAAGCAAGCATTCATTTTAAGAAAATTTCAAACTGGGAAAATAAAGGTTCTTAGTGAAACCACAGAATTATTGCGTTGTTTGTGTCCTGCTTTTGTGCATATGTTGTACACTATTTACTTAAATGCTGATGTCATCTTGTTTTGCTTTATGTTACCCTTATTTGCATTAGTTTCTGGGATGTGACACAACCTGATTGTTCCCCTGAACTGCTACTTCAGCATTTCAAAATTGCTGGATTGCAGGTGCTCAGAAGCACAGCAGCTGTGATGTAAACATGTTTTTTGAAAGGCAAGATTTCTCTGTGTGTGAATAATAGAAAGAAGCATTCAGGACAAGAAAATGTTTGTCTTATATAATCTAGCATTAATAAAAGATGAAAATGTATATGAAAACAGCATAATACATTCCACTCTTTGCTTTTTTTCCCAGAACCCGGCCATTCTTTATGTTGTGTAAGTTCTTTGTATTATTTTCAATGCAATACTCTGGGCCAATACAGTATCTATGGTACCCTCTTTAACAGAATTAGAGTTGCGAAATGTGGCCTATTCACTCAATTCCTCATTTCTAAATGCAATGACTTAGACATTGGTGGCGCTAAGTGGCTGATATTGAGAGTTTCCTGCTGTGCTTTATCCTGGTATTTCTCCTCATTTACTGATTATTTCTCCTGGTCCTTCTTCCTTGACTTTTAATTTCTGAGTGATACTTCCATGCTTTTCTGTTCTTGCAGTTTCTGTCCACACCTATTTCCATAATCGCTTCCCAAAACCCACTTGTTCTCCTTCTGTTTCTCCCTCATTTCACATCATCAGTTCTTTTGCTGGCAGCAGCTGCAACCCTTGCACAAAATGGATTAAATTCTAAAGTACAGTCCATCTTCAGTACTGAGTCAGGGAAGACTCACATAGTCTTTCTTCAGTGAAAGCAACATGCAACCTGAGATTCAAGGTTTCATTAAAAGGCAGATACAAAAAAGTATCATTTTAGGGTGTCCCAACAGTATTGATTCTGGAACCTTCTAACATCTTTATTCTTGGCTTTGCAAATGCTATGTATTTTTACTTATTTACTAAAACTTGTGATCCATAAACAAAATTTCAGCCCAATAACCAAGAGCAATGGAAAGCTTGTTCTGAAAATACAAAGTGTGAACCTTAATTATAACCATCAGTTATAATCAGTTCTGTATCTAACAATCCAGTACTATTGGGGTAATCTATTTTGTAATCAAAACTAATTTAGATACAAGAATGATGAACAAAAGGGGTTAATTTGCATGAACAAATTCTGAAAGAGTGAGAAAAACTTTTCAGTTTAATTGTGGAAAAAACAGTGTGAGAAAGGCATAACTATTCAGCAAGAAACTATCAAAAACTTGCTCTTCAGGAACAGTTACAGTCAGACTGGAAGTAATTTTTAGAAGCATGAACAAGAATATACATTGAAAAATCAGTGTATGATGAACAGCTAAGAAAGTGTAAAGCTATAGCAGAAATTAGAGAATGTAATAAATGGCATAGGAATAAGTAGCAACAAGAAAATCACTAGTTTCACAATGAGCAAGAAAAAAATGTGTCTTTAAGGCAAAAAGACACCGAAATGATTGGACAGACTATAGAAATTAATTATTTGCTTTTAGTTTTGGTCTTCATATAAAAAGAAACTAGACTGGACTAGAAACATCAAGAGTATGCGGTTTTCAATGGAAGAGAAAGATGTGCTTAAAAGGATAGAGCAGAGAAAATGGGATTGTTATTTGTATTGTAGATTAATGAATAAATAAAGTAACAGTCGAGAATTTCACAGCATCCATACTCCCAAATTCAAGAGAAAAAAAATGTTGCAAAGAAGCAGAAGTGTCTGACAAATGTTAAACTGGAAGATCATTCTAAATAATTGTATAGTGAAATAGTTAAAATACAAACTGGTAATAGATTTGTCTAAAGTTAGAAATAAGCAGGTATTTCACTGAAATTAAAGAATACTTGGTGGAAAAAAATCAGTGAAACTGCTGACTGTATTGAATCGTAATGTCAATATTCAATATTCTGATTTATGTGTCAAAAGCATTTAATCTGACTAAAGATATTTATGGTAAATATTCTGGAGATGGAAAATATAAATAATAATAACTTCCATCTCTAACACCCCTCTCTTGTAAAATATATAAGCATCCTTCATTTTATGCATTTAAGTATTTAAATTTATTTTTTGAGGGGCCTGCTTACAGGGCTACCTCTTAGAAAGTTCGCATTTTTCAGGACTGGGCCTTATTTTACACCCTCTAAATTGCACACATATAACAAGTTGTGTATGTGATAGCTGCTTTGAAGAATAAAAATCCGTTGGTAAAGAGGACAGTAACTATGACATATACAAAACTCTTGCATCACTTCAAGTCCACTTATAAACCAGCTGTTTGAGGGAATCTAACATCATATTACTGTTTCTCTTGTTTGACTTCTTTAATCTTATGAGGGATATGAGGAATGTGAAAGTTTGCATGTATTTCTTGACAAGCATCAAAACAAGGTGATTTTTTTGTGTTACAGGGGCAGAATCCTGGTGACTGCAGACAGCACCAGTCGCTAACTGAAAGCAAGAAATTATGAGGTCTTTTGCCACTCAGGTTGTTTCCTGAAGAGGCTGCAGAGTACAGACCCCATTAGTACAGCCAAAACTTGGCCCTACAAAGTCAGGGCCAGTGTCCTGCTTTCAAAGGGTCAGCTTTTTAAAGGCCAGTGTCCTGATGCAGAGATACAGGAGCAGGGACTACAGGGAAGGACCTCAGCCCTGTCCACAGGGGAGCACCAGAGGAACAGTGGGTTCCCCTGTGTTTCAAGGGAAAAAAGCAGAGACTACACAAGCACACATAGTAGGGGACCTTCCTGCTGGTGTAGTCCTGTCTGTGATTAGTGTGTTCTTACAGCTAAATATGTATTCCTTTGCCCACAAGAATGTTTCTTAGTATGTTTGCCTAATTTCCCAGATCCTAAGGTAAAATTCCTCAGATATTGCCAAATCAGGTTTTTTTCCTCCAAGTGAAAATTGTTTGGATAATACAGGTTTACCCTGGAGCCAAAAGGCATGACTTACTTTTCCTCCAATAAACATGGAGATGCTGGAAAAAACACCCTCAAGATGAAGCAACAAGCTCTCACTAATTACACTCATTCCTGGACCTCTCTCTGAGTTAACTTATCAGCGTATTTTCTGGGTGGTAGCAGCAATGCTAGCTAAAATGTAAGTATATTTGCTAGCTTTGATGTTTAACAGGAGCTACATCTCTGCCTGAATTAGAGTTTAAATCCACAAGCACCATAAAGGCTTAACAGCAAGCGCCAACAGCTGTACACACTAAATCAGGCTCTCATGCCAAAAAATATTACCAAATGCTAGTATGAATGAATGTAAATACTAAAGTATAGGTATGTGCATGTAAACTGCAGTAGGCTGGAACTTATGTTTGCTTACTTAGTACTGTCTGCTTCAAGGACACTAAAATTTATGTTGTGGGGTGCTTTTTATAGATTTTTGTTAGTTTGTGTATTTTTTATCATATGAGAGAATGTGATGCATTTAACTGTATGGTTAAATTTTGACAACAAAACTAAAGACTTGCTTTGTCATCAGAAACCCCAAGATGGCAATACAGTCTTGTTTTTCTTTGCTGCTTATATCTATTATTATTATTATCATCATCACAATTATTACATTGCAGTACATGGAACAGATCTGGGATTTTCTCATTTGCTGACACCTTAAACCTTTGCTGATTGCTAAGGATTATTTATACAAAAAAATTTAAAGCTCCAGCTACTTTGATGATAACTGAATGAATGAACACTGTGCATGACCTGTAGTTATTAAAAGATTCCATTTAATAATGTCAACCAAATAGACATCTCTGCTCAAATTTGGTTTCATTTTAAAGATACATACAACATGGTGTTAAAAGAACTATACTAATATATTATTTTTAGCTTAGCCTACTCTCACATATTTAACATTTTCAGGTAGCAGCCTATTTTGGTTATCTATATCCTGATCACTTTTGAATGAATTCACACCAGGACCCTTATGCTTTTCAGTGTTCAGATAGCTTTGGCAGAGCCAGGGTACTCCATTCTGATGCAGTTAACTTTTGCTTCAGAGAATACAGTGAGCAAATGAGAGCAAGCAGCCGTCATCTTGATGCCTGAGGAGAGAAACTGCAGATTTATCAAATGGGCTACTCCCCGGGACTGCTGCCCCGGACTTTACAAAGTCATAGGGAAAAACACAAATGAGAAAAGCTATGATTTCAAGTAGTCTAGTTGATATGTGGTGGGCCAATGAGAGATGTATGCACAGGGCTGTACAGTGATGAAAGCTCAGGTTCTCCCAGAAAAGTCACACACACTTCTGCTCCAGCCTTGTTAAGTGTCAGGTTTAACAACAGAGAGGTCAGGTAAAGCTGGGTGGGAGTGCAAACTTCCAGACAGACAGATTTTCTGTGTTCACTTTATCCAGCCCTGCACTGAAACAAATTAATTTCCAATAGCAGGTAATAGCAATGAAAAATTCTTGTAGTGTGCCAGGAAAGATGTTGCGACTAATGCTGACAGGACAACCAAAAGAATAAGAATTGCTTAATAGTGAGACAATGTTGCTCAAAAATAAATAATATTGGAACTCTTTAGGGTCATTACAGTGTTAGAAGATAATGAAGATGTAGGCATTGATCTTTGACAGTCTCTCAAAATTTCATGCATATGTATGTACAAATACATAATATTTTTATGCCTATAAGTTTGAAGATATATAGCAAACAGAGGGAGACACAAAGTATGTCTGATCATACTGCTTTAGAAAAATCTAACACAGAAAGAGAGCAGAAAGACCATTTATGCAAACAAGGCCTGTCAGACTGTCATCCTAACATTTTGCAGCCTCTGAGTACAGGGAGGACAATGCTAGGTCCATGGTATGCCAACTGCTAGGTCCAGCACTCAGCACTTCCTGCTATAACAACTGGTTGAAATCATCCATAAGAAAATGGATTACAAAATTAATTTTATGAAACCATAATATTTGGAGATTAAAGTGACAATTCTCTGAATAAAATCTGTTTCCTCTAGAAGACAAAAAAATGACTTACAATTAAGCATTCAGTGCAATATCCTTTTTTCTGCCTTTCTATCTTCTCTAAATATCATTGCCACTTTAATACAAATAGTGAAGTAGTAGCACTTAGATGGGAAATCACATGGGAGGACTATACTGTATTGTTAATGAGATGCAAAGATTGTCTCATTTTAATTTACTCTCTATTAGAAGAATGATGTATAGAACATATCCATGCAGATTACTAAAGCTACCCTCAAATTACTGCTGGGAAACAGAAAACATACCTCCAGAGGAAGAAGCTCTTGTGGTGGCTAATGTCCCTCCCAGAATAAACATTTTGAAACTAAGCTAACTAAACCTACAGGAAACCATAAATTAACTTCTTTTTTTTCTTTTTTAAGATTACACTGATAAAAGCATGAAAAATAGAGGCTGTTCTGTACTGACTATGAAAGTCAGAGGAAAGGGTACACCTACACTATTCCTAGAGGCAAACTAATGCTTTTCCGAGACTTGGCTGACCAGGTAAGAAGTGAGAGGGCAGAAGAGACTGAATTACCCTGTCACATCGGGAGGCAGCTAGCTAATCCTGCACTAACTGAGCTTCTGAACTACATCTGAAAGGGCAGGATGAGGTGAGCTTGCACTGCCAGTTGATATTCTGTATGTGTTGTGCATTTCTGTGCAGACAGTTTCCAGCACTAAGCTGTCTGGCAGCTTTTAAAACAGTAAATTTATCTGAAAATTAAGAAGAGTTTTACTGCTTAAGCAAACCCTCTTATAACAGAAACCTGCCAAAATCTCCCCTACCCAACAACCCGATCATAGTTGGTGCATGAAGCAGGGTGTTTGATTAAGCATAAACTGCTTTTTGCAGGGGGAATGTGTGAAGAGGAAAAGGCACAAATGGCTCCATTTGAGTTCAGATGCATTTCTGATGACTTAAGAAAACAGCTGAAGGGTGAAAAAACCTTTTGTGTAGCAAATGGGGATTTATAGGGATTAAAGTCACAGGTTTAGGATCTGCAAAAGTATTTGGTTTGTATCATTATAAATTTTTTTTATGGATTAATTAATGGAATGGTGATGAGAGGAATTGCTTTTGATTTAATACATAAATGGTTTGGGGGTGATGGGACAAAAGAATCCCATTATAACCCATAGGTAGCTGACTGGGGTGCTTGAATTCAGCAGGATGCTTCAGCATGATGAGTGGGCAGACCTTAGGCAGTTTTTTAATGAAGTGCTATGATAGATGCCCACAGAAAATTCCAGGGTGATTTACATCCTCTGTGATACTGCAGAAGCCAATAAGATTTGCTTTCAGGGAGAGCAAGGAGTTTTGCCTTTAGTGTTGCTCATTTTATTCAACATTATTATTTCTAATCCTCTGTCAGAAATACCTGCAGCTTCTAATGGTTTCATGTATTTTTGAGGTAGCTCCTGACCCCTGTGAACCCACAAGTGTGATCACACAGAGGACACTAATTCCCTGGCAACTTGGATGCACGCAATACGTGAGCACTTAAATGCAAGCACTAGCAGAAATACAGGAGAAAAAGATACATCTAAGGAATCTAGTTACATGTGCTCAGCATGCCAGGTCAGCGGATGTGATCCCTCACTTCAGAGGTTCAGAAATGTTCACTCCTCCGGGGCTTTGCAAACTATTTTCTTTAAATTCTGAAGTGTTTATATGAATTGATTGCATTTTCCTTCCAAATTGCCAACTGAAATAGGGATTTTGCTAAAATTGGAGGAAAATGAGATGCAGGAAATAAATGTAATAGCCACATACATACCTATTAAATATACCTACCACATACAAAAGTGATAAAATTAATACCAAAAAAGTGATAAAAAATTAGTATTTATTATCTTTTTCCATTAATTCAACATCTCAGGGATTATTTTATATCATGTTCTGCATGCAAGGCAAAATGTATTTCACTGGAGGAACAATATGAGACATAGATTTTAACTTCAGAAACAGATGCTTTTTAAAAAAAATAAATAGACAAATCCTTTTCTGTCCTTGAAACAGCACAACCAGCTTGAAACAGCGTGGTCATATTTCTTCTGATAAAAGCATGATGAATAGAGGATTTTCTGGAACTGGGAGGGTCAAAAGAGAGGGCTGGTGATTTGGGGAAGTGGTCTTTCTCCCTGTGTGTGGTTTTTAAGTAATTCCACATTTAAATATCAAATTTAATCAAATTAAGTGTGCACATCAGTATTAAGAGTATATCTAAAACTACAGTTGGAGGTCTTTCAGTCAGAGTAGTGTAAAAACAATTGTGATAAAAATGAATATTTTCCATTTTATTTTCATGGAAAGGTAGTATATTAAAGTAGAAAACATCAAATGATGAATTGTCTTTTACTTGGGTGAATTTAGAAACCTCCCACAATCAATGAGGAGGGAAGTGAGACGGTTGTGACATGCAAGACATTTATCAGGTTTACCTGCTTGTGAGCGTGGTCATAAGAATTGATGTGGTTGTCAAATTCCTGGTGTTTGTGGTACTGCTTGTCACATAGTTCACAGTAGAAGTTGGCCTTCACATCCTCCAGGGCCTTAGCTGCAGCTTTCTCCTTCTCAGCGTAGTCCTGCAAAGGCAGAAGCAAAGAGAGGCACTTCACCTGAGACTGTGACCTCCTGCTTGAGCAGCTCTTTTTATCAGCCACATTACAGTCACTGGACAGCTAGAACACCAGACTCCACCCCGAACATTTTTAGGAGGTTTTGGTCTTAAAGGGGACTCAATAAAAGAGTTGTGTTTCTTGGGGAGTTGTTCTTACTACCCATTGTAGGCTCTGCAGTAGAAAAAGTAGAGAGGAATGGAGTGCAGAGAAATACCATCAGGGTACTGCCTAGCTCCTGGGCAGGAAAGTTGAGCAGTGAAGAACAAGTGAACCCTCAGTGTTAGCCTGTTAATTCTGACACGAGCCCCAGATTGCCCAAATGTCTGTCTGCTCTTTCAGGTACTATTGCTCACAAGAAATGGTTTAAATCTGATACTGTGGCAGATTTTCTTCTGTGCTCCACTTTCTGACTTCTACGAAGTATTCACTGGGGCCGGGCAGCAGATTGCTATGGCTGGTTGAGACTTCCCTGGAGCAGAGCCACCTCTGCAAGAGACTTTTCTGCTTGTCCCTATCCTTTCTGACATCTGTATGAAGGGACACACCATCCAGCCTAACCAAAGTGAAGGTAACTCTCGCCTGCCTGACACAGGCCACGACCACAGAGGAGAGCACTAGCTCATGTCCAGGCTCAAGCAAACAGGGAAAACACAATTAGCTCCTACATAGTTGCCTTCCATATCTCCCCAGTGACACAAGTGAGTGCTATGGAGAGTCAAATACTTCAATTCAATACCTAATATTAGGTAAAAAGAGAAAATTTCAAATGTAGGAGCCAAAAGTTAGCTGAACTCAAATTAATGCACTTAAATAAAGGGCTTGATATGCAAAATTGGCAGCAGCCTTTGTCAACCTTATTTCTTTTAAAAGTCCTTCATTATACTGTTGTTATTATTATGACACATCCTTAAACATTTTGCATCAAAGTGCAAACATCTGATACAGAAAACAAGAACAAAAATTTATAGAAGCTCTTAATCTTATATTCATATTGACAAGCTGATATTTCTTGAGTGTATGTAATATATTGCCAAGGATTGCAGTAACTCATCATTTGATGTACCATTTTACTCTCCTAAAGAAATGTGTACTTTCTGCTGCCAGGCTTTCCATGTTATGCAGTCAGTGTTTTCTGCTGTCCACATGCTTCCACCACTCTTTATGTGACAGACTCAGTGTATACGAAAGCCAGGACACACTGCACAGCTGGGACAGCCTGCTCTTAGCACATCAAACTGCCCAGCACTGCTCCAGGGAACAGAATGGGATGGAGGATGATGTTTGGGTATGGCAGATTAAAATGAACATACATTCTGAGCCCTTCAGAGGGGGAGGGACTTTGTCAATGCGTGACCTGATTCGAATCCGAGACTTGGCCAAGCAATTGATGCTGGTGACACACTGAATTTTGCATGGCGCTGTGCTGTGAGTCCTTCTGTTTTGCTCTGGTGTTTACACCCTCAGATTGGTGTGAGTAGGTCTTTTTTATATCATAGTTTTAGAGGGTGCCTTTGCTGGTGAGATTAGCTTCATCTAAACTTGACTGTGTAGAAGTTAGGTGTATGGGTAAGACAGTAATCCTAAGCTTCTTCTGTAAAAAATAGAAAAATGCTAGACACTGTCAAGTGGTTATTAATCCCATCTATTTAAAAAAACCCATTTTAGGATGAGATTAAATTCTCCAGAGGTTCTATCTCTCTCCGACCACTGCAAGGCTCTAAATTAACCTGGTCTACATCCTTAGTTCTTAAATTGCTGAACTCAAAGATAATAAATTCTATTCTGTATTTCTTTAGATTTAATTCTACATCTCAGCTTGAAACTTGCAGGAAGTGACCTACTTGAAGACAGGAGGTCAAGGGGGAACACTGTGCCCAGAATTTTCGTTTTACATCTTATAGATGACATCAATGATTTGCCAGTTCCTCCCAGAGGGAAAACATGCAAATAAATCTCTTTCCTGCAAACATATAACTCAGGTGGGTCAATATGCCATAGTACACTCAGAAAAAAAACTAACTGGGTCAATATACCAGAGTACACTCAGAAAAAAAAATTAACCTGAGCTAACATTTCTTCACTTGAGAGGCTGCTCAATTATGGTAGTTAGTCCTTGATTGTATCAGGGAGAAATATTCTCACAATCAAAGAGTTAAATAGCTTCCATTAGTTATTTAAATTTACAGAGCCCATTAAAAAGTGATACTTTTCAGCTTATGCTTCAGACCCATTGTTTTGCTAGCATTAATTATTCACCAGGCCTTTGATATAATTAAAATCCATAAATTAGTATGTGGATGCAATAGTATTAATTATGCAGAGATGTCTTCCTTGAAAGTCAATTGTTGGAGGCAACATATTTTTATTCTAAACTGGTAAAAATGTAAGTTTTGCACTCGCTGGAAGCCAGCCAAAGCATAATAGTTTTGGGGGAGCGGTTGTGCCTTTTTTTTTCTGCTTGGTCTGAACTGTCAATTAAATGTTTGTAACCTACTCCATCTTTCCTTCTGCTGAAGGAGAAGCCTAATTGTTTGGGGTGAACACATCACATTATTGTCTGTAAAGCACATCTGAAACTGTTGCTCATGAGCATTCCAAACTGCCAACTTTATCTTCCTCAGCAGAAATTAATACGGTTCCTTTCACATAAAGATGTTTCAAAATAGCAACAAGGCAGCTCCCAGGTGCATCCTAAGATAATCACAACTACCTCCATTGCCTTATTTCTTAATTATGCTTGTCTGCCATGGCAAAAGATGTAACTTCCTGCTTGCTTATCGATCAGATGCAGGGAAATTGAATGCCACATCACATACTTTAGAAAGGTCATGGATTTTTCTTTCCCTACAAAGACATAAGAACTTCTAGCACTACTGTAAACTGTGCATAGTCAAATGGATTTTCACATCGAAACTTCTAATATCATCTCATTACGGTTGTGTAGACCCATGGTCAATTCTGGCATGATAAATACGATCACATGAAAGAAAATCTATGGAATTACACCTGTAGAAAGCATATGTGATCATGAAGGCGTGATGACACAAATGCAGACACAAGCAGGCAGGAAAGACGCACCAATACATTTTGAAATGTGACTCTTCAATGGTAAGGAATATGTGTCACAGTCTCATAAACGTTATTCTGGATCATACCCTCCTTAGTAAAGCCCATAGCCTGGGTAGACATGTATATGCTTATAAGACAATATAAGTTAGCAATTCTGTGTTTGAGCCATGGACAACAGGGGTGCAAGCTCATGTGAGGGGTGATACCATCCTTGTAGGTAAGAACTTCTAGAAACTCTAGGTTAACCAACTTCTGTGGTGCTGGACGCAGACAGTGTAGTGTCTAAGGATAAACAAGTGCAGAATATGTCTCTGAATGCATTTTTTCTAGAAGCCTGTAAAATGGTTCCAGATTATGGATTGTAATTGCATTCACGTCAATGTGACTCACAGAGACACATAACTGTAATAATTGTTTATGTATTGGATTAATTAAAAAAAAACAGACTTCTCTAGCATGTTAGGCCAGAAGTGCTTTCACTTAGCAGCTACTTTTGCAGTATGATTCGTATTGTGAAATCGCAATTAATGGTAGCTGACATTTCATTTTCTAATATAGGGAAAATCAATGAAAAATCCCATGTAACTGAGTTTTCTTGGATGTTGCCACTGACATCTAGTCAATTAGAAATCATTTATTAAATCCAGAGTCTGTAATAGATATTTAATAGACTGCATGGCCATTAAAGGATGCTGATCTAGACAAAACAATACCACATTTCTTGTCTCAGTAACTGATAGTAAATATATCTGCTATGTTCAAATGGACTAAGGTGAAAAGTAGGTCACAATACAATAAAACTCGCAGAGGCAATTTTCTACAAACCCATGGATTTCTACAAATATAGTGGAGTAAATGCATGGTGCTTGTAATAGAATATGAGAAAAATATAGCATCATTAGCCCACATTTGATTACCGATTTCTAAATTGGAATGTAAAATTAGTGACAGAATAGCTAACTCACATTAATGCAGAGCTCAGTAAGTAACAGATTGCTCTCTCTTTGGGGACATAAGCAATCAGTTTGGTAACTTAAATATAATTTTGTGAACCAGATTAGATATGAATGCAAGTTTTAAATACTTATGCAACTACAGAGATTCCCCTTGGGGTTCTCAGGCTAGAGGCTAAAGGAGAAATAGGATAAATATAAGCACATGAATTAGCTACAGATTACAGTCTACACCTAAGACTTTTAAACATATTTTCATTAGTGATTTAGATGACAAAATAAATTGTGATTATGGATGAAATCTATGAATTATACTAATTAACAGCATAGAACATACAAATGCTTTAGGAACCAGGATCAAGGTTCAAAATTACTGTAATAATCTTCAGATATGATCTTAAATCAATAAGATAAAATTCAGTAAGGTGTGTGTCAAGTGCTGCATTTTGGAGAGGAAAATCACATTCATCAATACAAGATTGGGAATAGCTGAGTAAATGCAAATGCAAGGGAAAAGGTCCAAGAGTTAAAGTGGAAAAGAAATTAAATGAAAGTCAACAATGAAAGTCAAGGCAAATCCCACTCTGACATGTTAATAGTAATGTTATAAGTAAGTTGCGGAGGGTAATTATTCCACTTGATTCAGTATTGGTGAAATGTCAGCTGTGAAATACTATTTGGTACATCTACACTAGCAAATGACTTGGCTTCTAGAATCTGACCCTCTATCATTCCCACTTCATGCATGATAGTTCATTCCCAGACTTTTTCATTTCGGAGTTCCCTTTGAGATAAAAACGATTGCAGTTCCAGAATAACATTCTGTGCAGGGACCACACTCCACAGGCAGCAAGGATGAGGCACCACCAACCTCTCCAGGCCCTGAATAGCCTTATGAAAACCCAAATGATTTTTCCCAAGGAAAGCAACGCTTGCATGCCACAAAAACACATGGAGCACTATGTCACAAAGCAACTACCCCTGCAGTGGTTTAATGTAGCCCTTACACTTCTTTCTACAGACTGAAATAAAAACAAATATAATTATTACACCTAACAGTACCAGACGAGGATACTTAGGGCAATATAGACAGTTTACCCTGGGGTGTATGTGCTTTTTTGGGGAAGACCAGAGTATAGATGTAGCCTTTGAGACAGTTTGCTTCCCACAATTCGAGAAAGGCACGAATGTACTTGAGAGATCTTTCAGCAGAAGTGTAGGGATAAGGGGTTTAAAAGTAAATTACATGCATTGATTGAGCAAACTAGACCTCAATCTGTAATTCCTATTTTTATTGGATCATTAATGTGAGCACTTGTAAATAAAATTTTTTAGGGAAATCTATAGAATTGCCCAGGTTGGTACAGAACACCTCTGTGTGGTCAGGACCTGTGCATAGGTGTGTAGAAACAGCAGTCATAGAACCTTCATTTTGAGTGCTCGTTCACTACATCTTCCAAATTCACCAGTTTTAGGGATACATCCACATAATTTTAATGTCCTCATATATTTTCTTCTGCAGCTAGAGTGAGATAGATTTTAAAAGACCTTTAAAACACAGCAGGCAGGTGATAGAATGCAGGAAGTAATCAAAATACTTGTGTGCAGTGTGAGACTTGAGTACCACAAAAATGTCCTGATATTAAGATATGTAACTGAACATCAGGTTGGTTGAAATTAATGAACTTTTCCCTGAAAGCTCTCTTTTTTTTTCTTCCTGCAGAAGGCTGTTGTCTTACCTAAAGACTTTCCTAGGGAAGTTTAGCTGAGGAGATAGAATAAAAAGCAAATGATTTGTTCAGCTGCAATAGCTGGCAGTACAGAACATTTTCATTTATCTCGCATGTGTTCTGCCATTCTCCACCTTGAAAACTCAATGCATAGTTTCCCCCACTGTGGGATCTACAGTGCAAAGGCAGTAAATGCTGCCATTCTCAGCTAACTCATAGAGGGCAACACCTAACTTCTGCAAATAAATACATCTTAATATTTTTCACACTCAGCCAATTACTGCAAGATTTTCAATCATATGCACATCCATTTGCTACTAGAATGTTGAGGAGTGCAATGCTTTTAGCAGGTCCTTCATACCTCTCAAGTACAACCCTGCTGGGACTAAGAGGACATGTAAACCAATTCCTAATCTATTTACCATCAAAATCATCATGGCTGATTGGAGCAAACCTTATAGGATATAAGAATTCAAAGAACATTAGCAGATCTATTAAGATCTTCAGAAAATCTTTTCTAAGATACATGGTTGCTCCTCGTAACTTCATAAAGGAATTGAATTTGAGATTTTCTGTACTCATTTTCAACATTATAAATGGAGCATAAAACTACTAAATTCTTTGTTGTGGATATAGAGGGCATTTTTCAGACATCCCAATGTTATTCAACATTTTTCTCTTTATTTTCAGAAACTGGTGGAATTGAGGGAGCTGCATGTATTAGATTTTCTGAAAATGTGATCAGGGGTTGACTTGCAAAGGTAATTAGGTGCTAATTACTAACTGTAAGTAACATACTAAATTATATGTATTCGCTTTAATTTTTAGAAAAATATACAACTAATCAAATTTGAGCATTTATATAATTTTATATTGCAAAGGGATATTTCTAAAAAGAAGTATGTACTGGTTTTGGCTGGGATAGAGTTAATTTTATTCATAATAATTTACTTTTCAACTAGGGTTGAAACATGACAGAATAATTATCAAAGTAAAATTCATTTAACTGATAAAAAACTGCCTGGAATTGCATGCAGTGCAGAAATAAGAGTTCTAGGATAAAGCCAGCTTAAAGAGGATATCAAAAATAGAGTGGAAAAAACATAAATGGAAACAAAGTTCAATTTGAGAAAATCAAGGGGTAAAATGGAGATCAGTGATGAGTAGTGTCCCCACAGGTCCATATTAGGACCAATGCTGTTCAATAACATCATAGATGACATAGTGGGATCAAGTGCACCTACAGAAAGTTTGCAGATGACAAGAAGCTAGCTGAGTGGTGGGGTTCACATGCCTGAGGGGTAGGATGCCATCCAGAGAGAACTGGATGAGCTCAACCTCATGAGGTTCAACAATGCCAAATATAAGGCCCTGCACCTGAGTGAGGACAACCCCCAGTTGTAAAAGAAGGTGATAAACGATCTGCTTCCACGTATAAATCAGTTACTGAGATGAAGATTAAAAAAGAGATTAAATTGAATCCAGCAAATACAAAATTTCCAAATAGACTGGGAAAGACACTCAGGCATAAAGACCAAATGATATATATAAATCCTTCAATATATTTAAGCTGGAATCCATAAGGTTTCTCATCATCAGTGGAAAAGACTTAAGGACAACTTTCACATTGAAGTTGCAGGTGACACTTTAAGATGAAGAATGATATATTTATGAGGGGGAATATATGATGTGATTTGATTGACTAAATTAGATTTGAAGATTTAGGAGAATCTAAAGTTACACTAAATCTGCTTAATGATTAATGTCTTGCTGCTTGATTTTTATCTCTGGGCCTCATTGTTAATCTATGCCCTATATTAATGGTAGCATTAGCATTTGACTTATTGCTTTGAGGGGGTTTCCAAGCATGAAGTCATTAAACAACAATTTCAAAATACAAATGCTGCCATTAAAGAGCCAAAAAAAAAATTCTCACAATTCAGTAACTAGAGCAATAGCCCCAAGAAAATGAAGAAATATGACTCAAGGACAGCCTGAGAACACAATATGATTGTGAACTGCCAAAGTTACTGGTGGTAGAGGCTGAAACAATTTCTGGGGTAACTGGAAACCTATGTGAGTTTCTTGAAGTTAGGATTATGTTTTAGGCATTTAAAAGAAAATTCTAAGAGCTTTCTGGGTCAGATTAAAAAGATAAAAAATTATAGAGGATCATATTTCCAGCTACTCTGCAGATATGGTTCACTGATCTTACATGTCAATATGACTATGGAAAAATGTAGCTAGAATAGAAATTTTTTTTTAAATTGTACAGAAGAACAGTTCCTGCTATGGAGAAGAAGAAGAAAAAAATAATCATTCACTTTTTCTTTATAGTCCTGCTTTTCTGGACAAATATGAGTCCTCCAGTGAATCTGATTGAGACATATTTGTCTGCCTTCTATTCAAAGTCAATTCCTTCAATTTGTTCATTGATTCATACTTTCTCTGTTCTCCTCTCAGGTGATCATCTCTTTTACTTCTTTTCTGATGAGTGAGGTATTATCAATTAATCTGAAGAGTTAGTCCTCCGTTTATGTCTTACCATTCTGCTTTTCCACTTGTGATTTTTAGAGTACAATGCATATTCTAGCACTGCATTTAATGGATCAATGTGATGTATTTCTTTGTCTGTCACCTCTTTTCAGATTAAATGTACTTGACATTTTTAAAGATCTTTGTACATTTTGACCTAAGGGTTTCTTCTATAAAACACGCATATATATAACTTATATGTAGTGTCTTTTATATTTGATCTAGTTAAAAGCACTTTGCAACAATTATTATCATTGTTTAGGAAATTGTGTAGGAAATACAGCATTTTAAATGAGCATAGTTATCACACAACTCATATATGGCTCTTAGAACCATTTTTATTAAGTGCCTTTTTCACAAAATACAGGCTAATCATATCAGATAGCATTTTATAGGCTTCAATAATAATAGCATTAAACGTTTAAATCTCTCTTTTAACATTGTTGCAGATACCACAATACTAAAACCAGCTCCTGTAGACTTAATCAATATCATAAATTATGCAATATGTCTAATATCAGTGTGTTTCTTTGCTCATAGCAACAGAGAATAATTTTTAATTTTATGATAAAATATTAATAAGCTATTAGTAAATCCAGATTGGTCAATTTATTTCTTATATTATGTATATTTGCAATCTAATTCAGAAAATGTATTACAAGGTAAGCATTAATCATACATTTGATTTATATTTGTACTGTTCACCTTCATGTAAAACTCATCTATAAGACACTGCATCGTTGTTGCATTGTGTAGTATTTGATGACATGTTTTTAATCAGAAATCAGGGTATTTCTGCACATTAATTTTTCACAGGTTATTTTCTTTTTGTTTGTTTGTTTGTTTGTTTTTAACAGAAGCCCAGACCACTGATTTGTGAAAGCTTTGGTTTTTCTCAGCACCTGAGGTTATCCAAGAGAAAAAGAAAGAATTCCAAATTGCTCTATGAAGTCCAAATGGAGAAACAAAGTTTATTTACACATGCATATATCCTTCTTCCTCTGCAGCTCCCCAAATGCATTCATGTGAGTTATAAACTTCTATATACTTCTTTTGTTAACTCTGCAATTTTATACAAGCTACAATTCCTTGACCTGACCTAAAGCAAAAAATATTCTTTTTATTTAGATGAAAGTATAATATTTCATTCTAATTGGAAAAGAATGCATAGGAGGGAGGGAGGGAGAGACAGAGGGAGATAGAAAAGACATGAGTTCGACAGGAAAAGAGTGAGGAAGGAAGGAAGGAAGGAAGGAAGGAAGGAAGGAAGGAAGGAAGGAAGGAAGGAAGGAAGGAAGGAAGGAAGGTATACTTCTTCTATCTCTGTTTTAGCCAAGTGCTTATGGTTTGAAACTCACCCTGCAGCACATATGGCAATTAAAATTTGTTAATTTTTAAATAAAACTGGACACTCTTCTTGTAGATTAATGATGTCTTTATGACAATTTCCAAAGTTAAGCTTTCTGTCATCCCATATTCTTCAGCCATAATGCAGGAAATAACTGCCTGGAAGGAGTCCCAGTATCCAAGCGCCAAGTGGTTTTCTTTAGTTTTCATGCTCAGTGTGCAGCCAGTCCAGGGCTACACAAAAGGATATTTACATCCTATTGTATCCTGTTCAATTTACAGATGATTCTGCATGACTTCACATCTTTGTTCTCTTGCCTTCTTTCTTTTCTGGTTCTTCCTTTTCTTCACATTACAACCCAAGGCAGAGGCAGAATCCTGGTCCTTCCTGCCAGTTTATGCGTCTACCAGGCTGTATAATTGATAGTGATCTTCATTAATCAGCTAAGTCTTCAAAAGTTTGGATTACTTATTCATTAAAGAAAAAAAATAGCCAGAATATATCTTTAGAGCTAATTCCTGGCCTTCATGAGGATGTGGAGAAACCCCCATGCTCACGATCAGTTGTGACACCTTGTGCCACTTACCTACTTCTCTTTCTGTGCTATCACCCAGGTTGAGGACGTTGCAAAAGGGCTTGAAGGGCTATTAGAAAATGTTGGCCTAAAATGCTTCACTCTATCCTCACGTCTTGGTGAAATGTCTTCCCAGAAGCTGTAACAAACCACAGCTGTAGCTGCCTCCATCTCCAGCAAAATTGATAGCAAATATCTGTTGTGCCCTTGAATTCATCATGTATGATTGTTGATATTAGGAACAGAACTGTATAATGTGACATGCAATTTAAAATAAAATATCAGTGTCTGGGACACAAAAGATACTTTGTTGAACAAATAAAAGATGATCCACCCTCATCTTCCCTCAAATGAATAAACTATATAACATAGAGCTAATTCTGTCCCAAGTACTTGCTTGGGAATATGTTACCCAGATGTAATGAGCACTTCTAGTGCTGCTGTGGAGACCTGAGGCTTCCTGAGACAACAACTCAAGCAGCTGATTGCTCCTTGATGCTGTAAAATGAGGTCTCCTGGGGTGTCCATTAATCCCATGAATTTACTGAACACAGGGCAATGTAGAGGTGCTTGATTTCAGAAAAATGAGCCAGGCTGGCATCTCTCAACTTGAAAGAATATTTCTGGCTTCACCATCACCTATTATAAATACAAATGGGGAGTTCTCAGCTCCAAGAGTGCCATCATTAAATTTTTTGCCTTGCTCTGTAACATTTCCAAAGAACGAGCCTTACAGAAATGACTGAATTTATATCCATTACAGCCTCTCTGGATTCTTCTTTATTTTTTAACTGTGATTCGGTGTTGAATATTTAATGATTTTAATGCAACATAAGTGAAGAGAAGTAGTTCCTAGCTTTGATTTTTATAACCTATTAGTCCAACCATTTGTGTCATGAAACAATGCACAGTCTTAATTAGGTAATGATGCATTTCCTAAATGAATATGAATACAAGTGTGTGAGCCCTCTAACTCTTGATCTAATTAAAATAGATGCCTTAATGAATTAATGATGAGACATGTCCTTCCAATATTTGAAACCTACATAATAAACTGTCTGTCTTAACTAAAATGCAACAAACAAAAAATATGAATATAATCTCAGTTGTTTGCCCCTGGCTTCACAGGGATGATACTTGGTTACATAACTGTATGTATGAAAGCAGAAGCAAAGGAATAGCATTTTCATCTGGACACCCAGGCATACAGTTTATTTTATTCTAGTCCTGAAAAGAGCAGGGAGCTAGACTTGATCATCCTTCTGGCCACTTCAAACTTGGGATATTATATGACTCTGTGATTCTTGCAGCAATGCAGTCCTCTAGTACTTCGAGAATTCACTGAATTGCACAAGAGGGTCTGGGAACCACACTCGGTGATTTGTGTAAAGTCATGCATCTGATCATTTCTAAAAATCGTGATATATTTAGGGGAGAGAATTGGGCCTGGCAGGCCCTGGGAAATGTTAGGCTTGTTAGGTCAGGTGAAACTGCACCTGTTCATTCATATGATTGTTACTTGCACCTGTGTAACCATTTAGTGACTAGGATAAATGAAATTATTGTTAAATGACTATAATCCCTGGCGAGAATCATATTTGGTGGGGGGGTAAGATGAAAATCACGGGAATCCATGGTCAAATGAAATGAATAGATATGCTTGGATCGAATGAATAGATATAATAGAACAATCTAAGTTTAATAATTAACATATAGTTATGTAATGATAGAGGATAAAACTAGCTCATCCTCGAATCCCCTTCGGGTCAGATTTGGGTAGCTGTACCCCTGACACCCAGAGCTCTCAATAAAAGCACCTGCATAATCATTCTGTGATTATGTTTTGTTCCTGAATGCTAACACATCTACCTATAATCACTCTGAATGCAATTAATGAACTATTGGGTAACTCTGACTGAGTCAGTACTTAGAAAATGAATGAAAAGTTTAACAAAGAATTAATGTGGATGGGCAGGAAAAAAGCCCCAACATAGCAAGTATAATAATAAGCCTGGAGGAATGATTTTATATGGTGTTTTTCTTGTAACTACTTGCCTTCTGCATAAACTTTCTATTGCCACGGTTTCTAAACCTCATTATTTGTGAGGTATCCATCCCAGTGACACTTCACTGCTTACATTTTGGTTCAAAGCAACCTAACCTAGTGCATTTCCATGGCTGGTGATTTGGGTATACTACACTTAACTTTCATCCCTGCACAGTTCTTTGCTATACTATCTGGAAGACTCAACAGAAAATTAGCCATTATGAGATTTGATGTATTAATGTGTAGCTGGATTGTTCTGAGCTGGCTCACGCTAATATCAACAGCTATCTGATGGGACATGTGCTCTCACTAGTGAGAGTACTCACAGCCATGTCCCACACCTGTGGGGAATAAAAAAAGTGCACTGTAGAAATGTACAGGAAATAATATTTTGATCAGGTCTCATTGCCTGTATTTAGAGATAGTCTCTACCCTTTTTATACAAGTACTATGCCGCGGGAAATTTCTAAAAGCAGAAGTTCTGACTCGATTCATTAAGGCTTTGACTAGTTTATTCAGGAAGTTAAGTCTGTAGTAATTTAAAAGCAATCAGGACTTCCTTTGCATTATGACAGGTGTGATCAAGTGAGATTCAAACTTCATAATAGCGGTTACTGCTAGCCTGAAAATTTTCCTTTTCCCCATTTGAGAGGAACACAGTTCTTAAATGCTAGACACTTAGCCATATTCAGTGACCTCTATACAGAAAGTTCCAATTCTGAATTCAGTACACGATATTTTCATATATTCAAAATACTTACCCTGTTCTAGAAGAATAATTCTGACAAGTTTTGCCTTAATTACTCTGTATGTTTAACAGAGAGAAATAAAATCCAACAATATTCATATGAATATGGTCATCTCTGTCTTCATCTTTAAGACAATTTGTCATATGGTTGCATAAACTTGTATTTATTATTCAAAACATCATTCTGAAGCTTGACTGCCTTCCACAATGAGTACAGTGCCAGGACTTTGGCCTCATCATGCTCAACTTTACAGCACTGAACTTGTATGCGCCTTCCTGGAACCTGTAGGGCTGCATTAGCCATCACAGCTGCCTCTTGTGAGTCCAACATGTTGAATGAGACATCATTTGGAAATAACAAGAGAAGAAATGAGCTTTTATGTGTCCTACCTCAGGGATTGGGATGCCTTCCTTAAGTTAAATAGTGAAGCAGTTCCTCACAAACTTCGCCTCCCTTTCATGTCCTGCCCACTAAAAGGTGAATTTTCTGTTCAATTTGGGAACGTGGTATTACATTTATTCATGTCCATTTTCTAATCACCAGGAAGACAAAGGAATTCAGTTCAACACTATACGTTTCCAGCACCATGGAGAAAGTGAAAGCAAGCACTGAACAACAGGAACAAGATTTACTCTAGGCTTGTGGCTGTGCCAGAAATAGCACCCCACGTTACATCCAGTGAACTGCATGACTATATCTTCAATAATTTCAGTGAGTAAAAATCTCTAGAAAGAAGATGGAAAAATCACATGGAAAAATGTGACCAAAAAAAAGATGATTGGAAAATAAAGGAACAAATGACAAAGCACTGGAGGATATGTACAAGGGAAAACATAGCCATGGAAGACGATGGAAAGAAAATCATCATGCTACTTACCTAACTGAAAAGAAACCTCAGCATGTTGATATACATTCCTCAATATTTTTTTGTTTAATGTCTGTAGTATAGTATGTATAACATAACTACAAAACTATTTTATAGTTCCATCTAATATATATATATTACATACATATTATGATACTATTAAAACAGTAGTAAAATAGTGATGTAAATATGTTGTATATAATATCAACTTAATGTTAATATTCTATTACTAGATTTTTAACTATGTTATTAATATTTTAAATTGATATATGATATTATGGTATATAAGTGATAAGAACTTCAACATTATACTCTGCTATAAGGAAAAATAGGGTTACCACTATCCCTGCAACCAATATGACTCTCCTAATAACCTGTATTTTCAAAAATCACTTCAAGTAAATATATGGTGACATTGCTTCTTGTATTGTTTTTATATCTTGAAATTTACAGCAGAGTACAAAGTTAACGGGAATGAGTATTTGAGATTATTTTAAATGTAAACAAATCTTGGTTTTATTTTGTTGATTTTATGGTTAATGTTGGAGAGCATATTTTTTTCAGTTAGTTTCATTTTCACTGAAAATGCCATAAAAGAGAGGCTACTTACAATAATTAGAGTTTATGACAAGTTAATATTTTAATAATACATTTGTCCCTAGTTTCTCTGTTTCAGATTTTAACTCAGTCTAATAATAAATATAACAATCTTGGCTGCTACTCAAGATAAAACATGCAGAGGTCCATGAAATAAAGTATTTTCTTCAGTAGATACTTAAAAATTTCTATTCATAAAGTCATGGTTAAATCCTGGCAACCCTTATCACAATTGTTCAAGATGTACTGTTCTAAAACAAGCAGTTGCTTGGTTATGCATGCATAATAAACCCTCTTACTGAATTTGCTTCTCCTTACCACTTATTTATTTGCAAATATAATACATGTTTGCATGCAGAATAGGATAATGAAATTAATGTCATGCTTATATTTTCAATAAACAAAAAAGTAGTCAGCATACAATAAAATAATGGAAAATTAAAGTGACAAACCAAACAAGATAGTCATACAACAGGCACAAACCCAGCCCATTTCAGGCATTATTTAATTCAGAAATTATACTCCTGCCCAGAAAGTTTATCACATATCAAACAAAAAAAATCTGTTTTTTTTTAAACACTAATTGCCCACCAAGATATTTTCTGAAGTGACTTCATTTCTGCTCATATCCTTTATTTGGTAATTAATTGTATTGCCCTGGAAAGTAATGATGTGACACTGGCATCTAATTTTGGAATAAATTCAACCCTGCCAAGAAAACCTACTTATGATTCTCTGCCCCGCCTTGAGCAAAATTTAGGAGCTTGACTAATGTTCTGCACTGGGTTGAATTCCATTTACAAGTGTCAGTGTGCAGATTTAAAAAAAACATTCCAATTTACTGGGAGAAAGGCAAAGGCTGGACCTTGTCTGAATGAGTCACAGATTCAAGTGGAGTTTAAGCCTATTTTCCCCTTTGTTTGCAAATTCATGCAAAACAACCAAAAGGGAGTTCTGATATTCTCATACACAACAGTGGCTTCCATATTTAGATTCACCTTGGTTTCATTGAAATGAGGCTTCTTTCTTCTAGTCCCTTGAGTTGTTAAAGACATTTGTTGTTGGGTGGACTCTGGGATCACAAAAGCTGCTCAAATGCTCTTAGCAGATTCTGAAACCTTGTGTTTAGGTACAGTGTAATCGTTGCTGTAGTATAACACCATCTGTAGTTCAGCCAGGGCACTTCATACAAGAGATTTGAGATTCTGAAGGCCAAAGGAAATTAACTGCAGTGCAGGCTTGAGAAACTTAAAATATCTATATTTGAGGCTATTTGTTTTATTTACATTTTTAAATCTATTTATACTAAAAGTAAAAAAATGGGCCAAGCAGGGAATGTGGCCACCTCTGCCTTAGTATTACCTTAGCAGAGCAGTAGCAAGCTTCTGAAGCAAACTCAAAAGCCTTCTCCTATTCCTGCAAGTTGGCTTGGTTCATGAAGCAGCTTTGGTGTGTGCAGCTGGCTTTCTTTCAAGGAAAACTGCAGCATAAGAACCACTCAGAGTACATGCTAAATATATCTCAACCACAATGGAAACACAAAACTGCAGTTATCCTGCAAACACCTTTGAGCCACATGTGTAGTGGGGACCACTCCTCCTAGTGAGCAGCCTAAATTCTGTCCAAAGAAAAATGTCTGAATACGGTTGATGAAGATGTCTCAAAACCAACCCTTTCAATTCACAGATCCATTCCTACTAAATGGAATTACTTGTTCATGTAAACAAGGCCTGGCTCCATGGTAGTCAGAACAGCTTATGATCCCCTTTTGTAACTTCTCCTAAAAGATTCTCTACCACATTTGGCCCTGATTCACCCGAACTCAGCAGAGCACAAAGGTTTTGCTGCATACCAGTGGGGCATTTGTAAACATATTGTATTGTACACCTCTACCTTGGGTGACAGTTGGGTTGTTAGAATCCTCTCTACCTTTCCAGATTTGAGGGTTTTATGTTTAAAATAGGAACAAAAGGTTGGTGAGTCATGTTAAAAAAACTCACTCCATAGTCCACCCTGCATTCAGCCTGTCATCAGGAAGATGGGGTCAAACACTTGGGTTGCTCTGTGTAGAAGTGAAGGACTGTCAATTAGCAGCCTGTAGCCTTAAAACAGCAGTGAAAAGAATGTGAGCCTCCAAAATGAATTTTTCCCCTCTTGCACTCAAGGAGAGAGTCATCTCTAACTTACACAATAAGGTCACTGTGTTTAGGGACTGATTTTCCTTTTCCATCAAGGCACAAATATAGCTTAGGTTCTATAAACTGAGCATTTTGATAACACTGCAGTCAGGTCAATTGAAGTGGAACTGGTATAGAAACATTATCAAGCATCATTTCAATAGCATGTGGCTGTCTTCCAGGGGTGCAAATATCATTACAATATAGCAAAGAAGTCTACAAACCGGATTAGCTGAACAGGAGTTATCAGCATTCGGGAAAATAATATCAGTGACTGACTTCACCTGCTTGAGCAGTTTAAATGTCCTGCCTTTCCATACTGATAACATTTGGCACTACTTGCAGCCTGAAGAAAGCATGATTTTGTTTGATGTAATTATAGAATCACAGCAATTTTTGATAGAGAAGAAAAGACATACAGTCAAGGTCATCTTGTCCATCTCCCTGTAACTACATGAAAGTTGCCTGGCCATGGGCCTGAAGTGTACTAGGACAACACCTGCTTTTTTGCTCCTCTGTGGTTTTCTTTATTTGGTTTATTGGGTGGATTTTCAGATTCAGAGCAGCTGAGTTCCCATTAATGATGTTATTGGAGTCTTTACATAGGGAAAATACTTGTAATTTGTTTTGGCGGAGAAGAATAAGAAGCAAGATGTTATTTTTAGAAGTGTTCAAAAGATTTTCCTCAGGGTTTAATTTCCCCAGCACAGGATGTCTGTATGCGGGAGGACACTTTGTCTTGGTAGGGGGAAGTGCTTTCCTGTAGTCCAAAACTGGAAGGCTGGCTTGAAGGCAGTCGGGAGAGTTTTACTGCCAGGTGGATTTTGAAGTGATTCAGGTGGATTTTGAAGTGATTCAATACAAAGAACCATTTATAGGCAGAATCTTCATTAACTAAATTATGCTTCCTGCCTTTAGTTTGCTTCACAGTATACAAAGTTAGTATATGCTAGATATGCCACATGATAGACTCATGGTACCACAGAAAGTTTTGGGTTGGAAGTCATCTTAGACATGCTGTTCCCACTCTCTGCTATGAGCAGGGACACCAGCCATTGGACCAGGCTGTTTAAAGTCCCATCCAACCTGGACACTTTCAGGCATAGGGCATTCACAACTCCACAAGACAACCTGTTCCCATGTTTCACCACCTTCACTGTAAAGAGTTTCTTCCTATTATCTTATTTAAACCTATCCTCTCTCGGTTTAAAGCCATTGCCCCTTTCCCTAACATTACATGCTTTCTTGTAGCCCCCCCTTTAAGTATTGGAAGGCGCTATAAGGTGTCCCTGGAGCCTTCTCCAAGCTGAAAAACCCCAGCTCCCTCACTGTCTTCACAGAAGTGCCCAGTGCTCTGACCATCCCTGTATCCCTCCTCTGGAGTTCCTGTCCTCATATACCCTACATACAACATCAACCTACAATAAATGAGAAAATTTTAAGTTTCCCATTCATCCCTGTAATGTTTTCTTGCTTGGAGCAGTGCTGTGGTAGACATTTGATTGGTAGTATAAGACTAGTTTTACTGTAGGTATAAGAATGAATTTTCACTAGCTGTAGTTCTGCCCGGGGTGAGTTCTGGGGTAAATAATGATGTACCACACATACCATGGGTAGGTGATACAGCACAGACTTGATTTAGTTTTAAGGACATCTACCTATTTATAAAAAATCTACCAATAAAATGCTATCATCAGCTTGGAGTTATATCCTTAGATTTTTCTGAGGCCATAGAGAAGCATGCTACAGTACATTATCAGCCTGTAGTCACCTGCTATTTGCACAGCAGTAAGCTTGCATGGTTCCATTAGCTTGCTCAGTTTAGGCACAAAAAGATCCAACTACAGATTCAATACCAGGGCAAGAAAAGCTAGAAAACAGATGCTGACCTCTGACATCCACAGAACATTTCCACACTCAGTTTTCTGTTATCCTGGAGGGTGTTCTCATTACCAGCTCCAAGAAAAGTTTTCCTAAGAGCAGTGACGCAGAGGGCACTGTAAGAATGATTGCTCCCATGGAGTGCCAAAGCATTACTTGCAGCTGAGTAAGAGAAGACGACTTTAACCAGATAGTCATAGTCCTACTGAGCACAAACTTGTGTAGTCATTAGTGCATTCCTTCTGGAAAGGTATTATCTTCATGATTACGACCCCTACGGACAGGTAGCTGAACGTGCACTGTCCAGAGTCTCCTATTATGGTGAGTTGAGTGCTGGGGTTTGGTTCTGCTGCCCACACGTGTTCTCTGATACCTGATATGTGCTTAGTCCTGTGCTGTCAGAGCACCAGTCTGCTTTAGATCCTCTTTCCCACCTGTGCAGTAGCTTTTACTTCAGGTGCCCTCAAGAGTGAGTGCATCTAATATCTTCTCAGCAGAGCATGAACTGTGAGAAGTCCTGCACTCAGGATTCACTTCAGAGCAACATGAGCTGTTCTCTAGACTACATGGCCTGTGATGGCCAAAGGCTTGATGTGAGATTTTGAGTTCTTTTTGAGATTCCTGTGGTATTAGTGCATCCATACAGGGTTGTTTGATGCACTGGAATCCACTCAAGACTCACACCTTTCTAGAAGAGTTACCTGGAAAGCAGTTGGAATATCCTTGGGCACTGGAAAATATTACCAAATGAGGAAGCTCAGGCAACTGGATCCTGTCAATAGCCCAGTTCTAGGGAACAGATATTTCTAGATGTTTCTGTCTGGAGATGAATATAATTTGGGAATGTGGATCCAGTGCTTACAGCAAAGGGAAAAACGGAAACCTTTTCAAATCTTTTGTGCTAGCACTTCTAGCTGTAAAGGGAAAGAGTTCAATCCCATCAGATTAGGACATGAATTTGGAGACATTTTAATTTTTTAACTCTCAAATTTTAATAATTTCAAATGCTCCTCTGTGTTAGATTGCAGGTGCTTCTATTCTTAGTAAAGCATGATAATAAAAACTTGTTCTTGCACTGTCCTTTTAACTTCCCTGACTATCCAGTGAATAGAGAAAAAAAAACCCAAAACTTTTTTTTTTTTTAACTCCTAATTTTTAGGTCATTTATTACTTTGAATGTTCTAACATCGGTAGAGACCAAGTGTCTCTTCCCAGGTGGAGTGTCCCTTGTCAGCCCTTTTCCCTAGGGACAATGGAACTTTCACTTAAACAATGGGTGAGGGACGACGCTTATACTGCAGCTGGTCCATCACATGTAATTTTATTTTATATTAGATTAAAAAGAGAATGACCAGTGTGACTCCATCAGTCTTCAAATAATGTGGAAACCTGGTTTCGCAAGTTATTTTTCACCAGAAAGTGCAGAACTCTCCCTGTTTGTACAGGGGGAGTAAGTACTTGTAATGTGCTATTACTATTACAGTAAAGTAAATGATAATAAAAAGGGACTCCTCAGAATTTTTGTCTGTAAGGATAAATTTGTTTGTGTGGCTATATTCTAGCCACAGGGTATTTTGGTTAAAAGAAGATAATGGACTTTTAACAAATTACAGGTTTTGCTCATATTTCATGAAGGTTTGCTGGACTGTTTGAGGGATGCCAGAGTTCAGTGTGTGCTATATAATCACACAGTATACCTGCAATTTTTCCTTATGAATACTTGCAAGCAGTGCAGAAATGAAGAGAGCGATTATGCTTTGGGCAGGTAATTTTGAGTTACTCTGTACAATAGTCTAGATAAAATCAATTTCATATATATTACTCTGTAAGAAGTCTACATGGATCACTCAAGCCTTAGCCACCTTGACTGCTCAAAATGACATTGTCAAATTTCCTTTTATAATAACAAAATAGAAGCATGACAGTTTGATTTTTTTAAATTCCGTTCTCACTCGGTGTGTACTATTTTGTTCAAATACCTTCTAAAAACATTTCTCTTTTTTGATGAAACTGACATACAACGCAAAAAGATGAGTCTACTTTTGAAAATGTAAAATGTTAAGAACCTAGATAGATAGATTTATTACTGTAAAGATTAATACTAGACACGCTATCTCTAGTATTCTTTATGTAACTATGTTCTGAATAAAAAATAACCTTTCTTTCCTAGAACCTCTGGCCAAAACCAAATATTCTGTTGCATGGAGTTGAAAATAATCTGAGAAGCTGAAGACTTCTTCATCCCATGCTTCAGTAGGGACATATATTCTGAATTCAGACTTCCAAGCTGTGAAGTAACACTGGCTTCAGCACTTCCAAAACTGGTTCTCCAAAAGGCTTTAAACACTGACAAATTTTTTATCTGAGCCTTTCAGTGGTCTATGGCAAATAGAGTTCTATCTAACTGTTACAATAGTTCATTAGTTAATTTGCTGGGCCCGACTAATTTCTCATATCTTCAGAAATACTACATATGCACATCTGTAGAACATTAGAAAGACCATGTAAGACGCCACAAATTAATACCAAGGGGCAGGTACAAAATTTCAATGTAAAAAGTCCTATTGGGAACAAAAAAAAAAGGGTAAATGACACATCCTAGGAAAAAAAAAAGTACAGTTAGAAAACAGAGGGTAACTCAATCATAAAATAGCTAGAGATTTGCTAAATCTGGAGAGAATACAAATGATCTAATTTTAAAAAGGAAGTGACTGAAATGACCTGTCACTGACTCAGTCATTTTATTAAACTTCTGAATATTGTCATGCTTTTTAATTTAATCCTTTGTGATCCTGGCACTTTCAAGCATTTTTTCTGCCTTTCTCATGAGGTTTCATTTTTCCTTCTAGATGATTCCAAGACAGGAGTATTCTGCCTCTACATCACAACTGAGACAGTTCTTCAGATGCTTTTTATAAACATTTCCTTACTGTTAGGTTCCAATTTTTATACTTTCTCAGCTCTCTTTAGTACAACTGGGCAAACAACTTGGTGTAAATATGAGTTTATTTCCAACAGCAGACTGCAAAACTGGCATGCAGCTAGGGAGAGCCCTTTAAAGAATCCATTCTGCTTTCTAGTTCATAAATCCAGCAAAGTACTCTTAATTATAAAAAGATGAGTGGAGAATTTATCTAGATTGCTCACAGTGTCTATCCAATCTCCTTATCTCCCTTACACCACTGGATTGAGCATTACACCAGTGGGAGTTAGAGGGAGAAAAAAACTCACTGTTCTTGCTGATAGAAGGCTCTTTTACTTCTAGAATGTACTTTCTAAAATGAAGATCATTTTAATATAAAGATTGCAATTAAAAAAATCTGCATTTCAGAAGACAAAAAGATTCCAGCCAAAAAAATCTTCACTGGCAATATCTCTTCTGTTGCATGGGATTTGGTCTTAGAGTTACTATGAATGTTTCTGACACTGTCTTTATCTGCTTCACTAGTTATGATGCAGAGAAAGAAGGACCAATGAGAAAGGATAATGGAGAGACAGGATCAATAAACTGAATCCTTCCATGTTGCTATATTTTTCAAAATAAGGCTGCCCATTCTACACACCTGCTGAATTCTGTTGATTTAGTATAAAATACATGACAATATGCAATGATTACTATTATTTCTTTCTCTCTTACCTTAGAAAATATTGAAAGTGCTTGAATCAGCACATACAGAGACAGAGAAGTACTTCTCTCCTCATACAGATTAGACAGGGTTTAAGGTGATAAAGTTTACGAAACTCACAGGATTTCATAACTCCTTCTTTTGCAATATTTGCCTTCTAAAAAATACATTTCCAAAGCACATATTTTCCTGTCTGGTCCACAGTGCTCACCAAACTTACAAGGGACATGTTTGAACTTTGATGAATGACAAAGCATGAGAGCTCTAAGAATAAAACAATTTCCAAAGCCAGAATTTGACCCAGAACAGTGCTCCATGCAGCAGTTGCCAGCGTGCCAGAGGAACCAGCTCTTAATACTCCTGAAGAAGAACAAAGGGTGGGGGCACAAAGCCATGCTTAGTGGTCTTGTCATGCTTTGTGTCCCCTACATTTTTTGGGCTGCAAAAAGTGAGCCCTACTATAGTATTTTTCTCTAGTATCAAGAAAATATCAAGCCTACCATAATGCTCCACTGCTAAAATGCACAGAAGCAATGCAATTATATTTTGTCAGATACTTCTAGAAATTTTAAGGAAACTCAGGTAAGTCAATGCTAGGAAAATGCTTATTAATAAACATCACTTCTTCATTAGCACTTCTAGTCTGCTCTAGGTGCACATTAAACACATCAATACAATCAAAATGGCACAGTGGAAGTTCCTACATGTGAAGACATTGGACAGTGTGCAGTGTGATGCTGCTGCTGTGTAAGTACAAAGTCAAAACATCAGCAGTTCAAGTCTTTTCCCAGCCAGTTAAAAAATATAAGCCACAAGCCTGTGTTCAGGAATGGATGAAGCCTAGGTGGTAGCCATATGGCCATGTTGGTTCTTTGATAATTTTTGTTTTTACCACTACAATACTTACCCACTCAGGTGCCACTGCTGTACCCAGTACAGAAAATTATATAGATCTTGTAATTCATATGCCTGCTTCACAGCGAAATCTTGTTCAAGTATCTACCAGAACCAAAAGAATAGTGCCATAGAAGCTATCTTGATTGCTGCCTTAGCAATCCACCACCCAGCAATTTTCCATACTAATATAACAAAGAATATGCAGAAGTGTATACTTTTGCCACAGTGTGTCTACTTATAATTAGATGAATGTTAAGAACTACCTATGAAGACAACGATGTCAAATCAGTAAGTGATATTAAATGGCAAGTAAGACACTGATCTATATGACTATATAATCAAATTGATTATGCCAGCATTTTTTGTTCGTGTAATTTAATATTTTTAATGAAGTAAAATTTGAGACTTTAGTCTAGTATAGTCTTCTGTTATTTGGCCTACATTTCACGACTTCCTTTTACTTCTGGAGATTTAACATCAAACCTATAAATACAAGGTAAAAGATGTAAATTTTAAATAATAATAGTTGATTTTCCATGCCACTGTTCATGCCCACTTCTTGTCTCCTCATCACCACAGCCACTGTCACTTCACAGTGTATATTCAAGCACCGTGACAGCCAGATGATGGCAGGGCACCGAGGAGGGCTCTCTGTGCAGCTTCTCTGGACTCCACAGTGTCTACAAAGAGCTAAGCAGGGAGAATCTGATCATGCTACTAAGTACAATGTCCTGTTCTTGAAAAACATCCAGTCCTGAATGTGACCTTTGTGTGTAGCTGTTCCCTCCTGTCAGTCAGTAATTTTGGCTCTTCTAGCAGCTACAAACCACAGTGACACTCTGGATGGGCTGGAGTGTGTCTGGTGCTGCATCTGTGTTGGCAGGCAGAAGCTCCTTCACTTGACTAACGTAACTGCTTGCTATTGTGAGCATACAATGAACTACACCAGGTCTCCAAAAGGTACATTTTAATTCTGCCCTATGATGAACAGACCTCACCTGCCTTTTCCTAGAACCTCAGATACAGTAAACTAAGGTAAAATTACATATTCTGTTCATGCCAAAGCCAAGCATGTCTTCATCATCTTTGTTGAATTCCTTATTTCACCTTCCTTCCTCGCTCAGATGTGAAAAATAACTACACTGCACAATATAATATTAATCTAATTTGCTTTTCATTTCAAAATGAGGACAAATACTACCTAAAACAAGTTCCAGTGCTTTCACTGTTTGAACTAGTGTTGATAATGCCAGTGAAAGGTAAGTCATTTATTAATCTTAAATTACTTGACATTCCAGTTTTATTAATCAAACTCTTGTCAATTAAATCATATTTCATCTTACTTTACAGATTTCAGCAGCACACAGAAGTCCTAAAAAAGCCATGGAAGTTCAGACTGAGAGAATGGCAATCTGAAAAATGGACAGGGCTGTTTCAGCCCCTGCTGCTTAATTTACATGTTTATTCATTTATACATTGTTTGTACAATTTTAACAATCAGAGAAGAATTTTAACAGAAATTTAAAAATATTTACTCTGTTTTAACATTTTACAGACATCTAATCTTATATCTGTGACTATTTTCTCTCTGTCATTAATAAAGGCTGAAGAATTCAGAGAAAAATAAAAAGAAGAAAGGTAACAGAATGCCTTCTGTTTATGATTTTACTAGAGTATAATGGTCTGTCTCTGTTGTACTAAAGCCATTGGTAGTAAAGCCAGTAATTCCTTATATTCTATTTGATATTAGACATTCCATGCTAATCTACTGCTTCACTTACAGTGACAAAATCAGAAGCTCACCCTGCAGGAGTAATGCTTATAATTTTCTGGAGGGCCTCTATTGTATTCCCTTTTTTCAGATGTGCATGGCTTTGTGTGTCAAAATTGTCCAACACATAGGAGAGGTGTGTTTTAAAAAATTCAGCCCCAAGCTTTTACTGCCTCAGATCCCCTTATCTAACAGCTTTGAATTACCTTGTGTCATTTGTGTTGCAGGATGTTCTTGAGGGTACAATTGATTAAATGGCACAAAATCTAGCAGTGATGGAGCAGCTTCCAATTCAAGGCCATTAAATGGATTCTCATGCTGTCAGGCTTTCTATAAGGAGACTCTGAAGACCAGAACAGTTATTCAGTGAGTTTTAAAAAAACATAAATGTTTTCACTCTTGGTTTATAATGAAGGTATTTGAGTTGGCCCAGTTAATCATCCTTCAATTATGTAACTATTTTTTTATTTCCCCAAAACAAATTTCAGAGCATGATAACTAACTAGTGATTATACAATCACAAACAAGTTGAAATGATTTCAAGGTACTGGTTTGGTAGATTTCCTCTTTCAGTAACTGAAAAAGAAGAAATATTTACAACTGTGTGGTAATAAACACATTTGTTTGAATGTGTTTGAACATAGTATCTGTCCAGTTGAATGAACCTCATGAAATACCTTTTTTTACTGTCAAAACTCAGCATAGCTTATGCTCGTGTTAGGTGTTATCTCTCAGATCTCAGTCTTCCTTGCTTTAAGCCACATTCTGATCTCAATGTGTATTGCTTAGTTACTTGGATTTCAAAATACCTTCACACTTACTTTCAGGATCTCCCATATATTGGGACATTGTTACCTTTGAGTATCCAGCATCCTTGCCTAGGGAAGCCTGTTCTCTGCCACAGTGCAAAACTCGATATTTTGGCTACTGATGCAGTGTTACCTCACTGTCCTCTCCCTCCCTTTTTTAAAAATTCTTTTCCTTTTTCTGTCTGTCTGTCTGTCTCTCTCTACATATATATATATGCTGTCCTTTTTATTTTAATTTAAATTATATTATAATTTAAATTATATTTTAATTTAATTATAAATGCTGGGCAGATACCTTCTGGCTGTTTGCATGCTGTCACATGCCACAGAAGGCTCCAGCTCCAAGCCTGGTAGTCCCAGATGGTACTGTAATAAAAACAATAAAGATAATCTCATAATTCTCCAGGGCATCAGCCACAAATTCCACATGCAGAAAGCACTTCCTTCCTCAGAATTGATCAGACTTTTCTGTCAAGACAAATGCTCTGCGGAGATCGGGAATTTTCAACATTTTTATGCCTTTTTCTGAATATTGTCCTGTGCATAATAAGTGACAGACAAGGGTTCTGCACCGCTTCAGACCTTTCGCTATACGAATCCCTACAAATGTCTACCTACTTTAATTTCTAAGAGGAAGCTGCTGAGTCCTGGAACTATCCCTCAACGATACACCTACAGATCCATGGTGAAAATAAATTCAACATATTGCTCTTCTATAAGCGAATTGCAATTAATGGCTAGATCTACTCGCCCTGTTTCAACCATCCAAAAATACATTTGGCTGCAGACTGAACTACTCACTTTAGACTGCCTTTATAGTCAATGGAGAAATAATTCTTCCTGAAGAATAGTCCTTGTGAAATAAGGGTCCTAAAACAGATGAGATAAACTGTTCTTAATTCTTGGGATTTGGGATGAAAAAAAATTAGACACCTGATTTTCGATAACTAAAATAAAATGAGATTGACCATTTTTGGGGTTGTTGTTTGTCTGGATTGGTCTCTCCCCTGAAGATGTGTAAGACTTTGTGCCACTATTTCAGTACTGTTCCTGAATGTCAAGTTGTGAGGGTGGCCTGTGGGGAGATTATGACTTTTTGTTTACCATGCTCTATAGGGAAATTCTGACTTTTTGCTTACCACTGCATGGCCAGATTTTATTGATATTTATCAAACCTGCCTTCTCAGTCAGTTTCTTTTATTTTTTTTTATCCTGGCAGTCTTTTAATTATATCTTATCCCCAGAGCTCAGTAAACCTTCAAATTCCTAATACTCTTACAACCAGTTTTGCAATCTAACAAGTATTTAATTTTGATCCTCTGTAAGGAATTATAACTCCTTCTTCCTATGTGATAACAAATTTAATCTTTACCCCCAGATTTTCTACCTCTCTTTCTGGATGGTCATGTTGTAAAGCATAGGTCATCTCAGCATTTCTTTCCACACCTTGATGTCCATAAATATTGAATATCAGGGCTGGAAAAATATTAATAATGGATAGTAATTTAATACTTCATGGATAACAGGTTGAAACACATAATTTGGAAACTTAATGGCCTTTGCAGGTCGAGACTGAGAAAAAGCACACTAAAAATTCCCATTTATTCGGGTACATGCCAGGACCTTCATAGATGTGTCCACAGGTTGCAGTGGTAAGGAAGGAGGACTAAATCATTCAGGAGAATATGGGTTTGGACTGGATATCAAGCAGGGTGTATAACACCATCCTGAATTAGAGAATTCAACTTTCTGTGAACTAATTTATCTTAAAATTAGTCAGAAAGAAGGAGAAACTTTTTGGAAGATAGGTATATGAGTTCTAGTTCTTTGATTAATGGTAAAAAAAGCATTGATAGACACTATTAGACAGTGGTTGAATAGTAAAGATATTCCTTAAAATGGCCTGTATGATATGAAGAAGATTACAAATAATGAGAGAAATATAGCTTGTTGTTGTTGTTGTTGAAGATGTTCAAATTAGGCTGTTTGATCATCTCCTATAATTTTGGAGAAAACAGAAGATGGTTGCAATGGCAACTTATTTGTGACCTCTAAAATTACAGGAATATTTATTTCCACCAGTAATGAGCTTTTCATCTGGGTAATCTGCAGCAATTACATGTAAATGCCCTTTTTCTATTGAAAATTCTAATCAATATTTGCATAGTTAAGAAAGAGGTGCATGAAAGCTTAGAAATTAATGAGCAAGTTGGCCAAAAATATAACTCCAATATGTCAGCAGAGCAATAAGTTCTCTAGCAGAATGAATACCTTCTCTGAAATCAACTAAAACCCTCTGTAACAATTTTTAATAGCTCTGTATGCTATGTGGTTTTAGGAAAATTTGAAAAGAGACCAATTCCAGTACACTATTTTAAATAAATATTTAATCCATGACAATTACTCCAGATATTTTTTCTCTGCAGAAATTCTCAAAGGAGAAAAATGCTACATTGATTTTCTTATTTATTAAAAACTGTATTTTGTCAATTGCCATAGCCTAAAATTTCAATTTCATGTTTTTGGATTTAGAAGTCTTTTGTGTTTCTGACATTATTAATTTATTACGGTTTTGAAACATCTCATTAAAAGTGTTTGCCAAACCGACAATACTCTAACTTTCTATTTCCTTATGTAATCTGTACTGTCTGCAACTGCCAAATCAAATTAGATGTGCAAATATTTTGGTTCTAAGCACTGCATGACACATTGAAGTGCAAGTCAAATAGCAAATAAAAATAGACATTTTTTGCTAATTTGTGGTGCCAGATTTTAATGACATCATAAACCTATTGCTCATCCTGCATGCAGCTGCCATATCAGAATAAAATGCAACTTTATAAGAAATAAGTGTTTTGGGAGTTTTTTGTCCCCAAGCAAGGGTAGAAATTATGCAAAAAAAATCACAAACTTTTGCCAAAAGAATGATATTGATTATACTTTTCATTTTACAGTTATTTCCAGAAGGCATGATTGCTAATCAGATCAACAGTAAATTGAATATCAGCGTTCCCTTCCTTGTACATTCAAAGTTGTACTATTAGCATAATTTAAATTATTTATTATTTAATTATTTATATTGCAGCAGTACTCAAGAGTCTCTATCAAAATCTGGTGCAAACACAGATGAGCAGAGTGTTCTTGCCTAAGAATGCTTAGGTAAATTTTGCGAAGAAAGACTAATGACTATGGAAACTCATTCCTTGAATTTGAGAAACACACTGACTTTCTGGGTTTTTCTCTAGACTTAAACTTGTGTCCAAGTGCAGTCAGCTAAAGTTCAGTCCAGCTTGTCATTCTTCCTTATTTGTCTTGCAAACACTACCTTTAGCATGTGTAGGATTAAAATGATAACAGCAAACATCAAAGTTAAACTGAAAGATCTTTAAAAAATTTGGATCCTGTGGCAGATGAAAAAATTCTGTCTTCGGTTCATTCAGGCAAACAATATTTTCCAGGATAACAAAGGGAAGATAAATTTGGTCTATGTAAAGAGTAAGTTTCAGTGAAATTTGACATAACAGAAATATTATATTGTCACTGAATAATTCTAGAAGACATTTACCACTGAAGTGCATTCTTTTGTGAGATGAATAGGATGATTTTGTCTCATCTATCAAACTAAGAAATTGATTTTATTCATAGACTAAAAGCTATGATCATAATTGATATTCATTTAGTATAAGATGCAACTCAGTCTTAAAATACTTAGCAAAATTCTATTTTTCATTGAAAAGAAACTTTTTGAGTGTGTCCGATACTAAGTTTCTAACTGGTTAAATAAGTCATTCACCTATGAAAATGGATTAGTAGGCAGAATACACTAAGCATCTCAATATTATTTATGCATGGCACTTCTCATAAAAATCTACATAATTCATAACACCCCTGGTGATTTCTTTAGCCCAAAATGTGAACCAAAGATCTCTTCATTTTTTTTCCAGTTATTGCTGAAACCAGTTCTAATCTCATTCTCAGATTAAAGTGAAAAATAAGATCACAAATAGAGCCATCACCCAATAGAGGGGTACTACAAGTGAAAGGAAGAACTGCTAATGTTCTCGAAATGTTCTTCTGTGATAAAGCTCAAATACCTTAGCAAGGTGGCATATTACACTACCAGGGCAGTTCCAGAGATTTGCACTACCTAATTACAAGAGATTTCTTTGCTGGGCGAGGGCATCCAGGAAGGTCAAGATGGACCTCTTTCCCCGTTAGGAGAGGTAAAAGACCTTGGCTTAGTCACCCTGGAGGTACCTAACAGCAGTACTTTATAAAGTGCTTATCAAGAAGATGGATTTGGCTGCTTACAGAAGTGTGTGGTGGAAGGCTGAAAGGCAGTGGGCGCAAGCTGAAAGAAGGGAAGTTCAAACTGAACGTAATGGAAAACTTTTTTTCCCAACGAAAAGAATGAAACAGTGGCCCAGGCTACCCAGAGAGGTTGAATGTACTGTATCTTTGATATTTACAATATTAGAATGGACAAGCCCCGAACAAGCTGAACTCATATCTGACCCTGCTTGGGCAGGAGATTGGACCAGAGATCTCCTGAGGTCTCTTCCAGACTGAATTATCTTACTGTGGTTCTACGATTCTGTGATGTCAGCCTTCACATGCAGATACTAGAAACCATATCAAATTTATCAAACACCTTAGAACTGAGATAAGTACTTCAAACCTATGTACAGACTTGTTTAACAGCCACTTCAGGGTATCTTGGGTTATTTTCTCTGCCTCACATGGCTGTGGCACTAAGCAGATATATTGTGTAGACTTAACTATTATCTGACATTTTTATACATTCAATGAGACATTATTATAAATACAAAAGGCAATTAAACTTCAAAGAAAATTATTTACAAAAGAGGAACAAATACAGTTAGCTAGATATATGGATTAGTAAAAGAAAGTCTATATTCCTTAGAAACATTGGCTGTATATAATAGGGATGTTTGTGTTCTTTATGACCTACATAAAGTTAAGTTTGTTTGGGTATCTTAGCTAAGTATTTGCATATAATGATATTTTAGATTTTTGAAAGTGCTAGCTTTATATAATAATTTCTTTTTATGTATTTTAAACCACATCTCTATGCCACTGATTCTTCTAGATTTAAAATATAGATTTTAGCTCTTCCATTTACATTATTCTAAGAGCTAAGGAAGACATTATTGCAGTATTGCTTTAAACATTTGCTTGCTAACAGAAGTCTGTAAGAGGCCAACATGCATTTGGTACAATTGTGAAATTCTTATAGAATGCATCTGCCTCAGCTATTAACCATATGAGACTGGTTCAGCAGAGATTGCTGAAAAGGAGGACATTGATTGCTTAGCTGTGCTGTCAAAGGAGTACCACGCACAGTATTATAATGGATGCAGATTACAGTTATTGTTGTTGAACGAGAAACTTTTGAGAGGTTCTATTTATTTCAAATGCTTTAACAAAAGCAATTTGAATGAGCCAAAACACAGGTGTTTTCCCTAAATTGCTTTCAGTGTTCCTATTTCTAATAGATTTTATTTCAGAAAGTTCTGACAAGTAGGGTGGTGATGACTTCTGGTACGAAATGGCAACTATGTTTTTGTGTGATAAAGCCACAAACAATGTATTCAACTTAATTGACGATAAAATTCAGAATTCTTTCAATAACTCCTCCTTCACCATTCCACATTTCATCAAGATTATTTTGATAGCATCTTTAAAAATATGAATTTATTTAAGGTAGCACTCAATCACATATTTTTGTAATGTAATTAAACTGTAAATGTTAATGTAAAACTAGTTATGACATGCCCAATCTTTTATCAAGCAGTGGGAAAGGGACAGTTCTAAATATATTTAACATTTGGGTTTGTACTTTGAACACTCCTAATGTATCAGAATATAACATGAAATATAACTTTATGTATCTCAGCCTCATTACTCTGGGGATTCAGAGCTTACAACTAGCTCCACATGAATTTCCATGCCTATGTAGTAAAAAAAAGAAGGTATTTTTTTAGAATTAAAATGAGGAAACTATCAAGAAGAAATAACTTTTTTCCTTTGTATATTTTCTATGTTCACACATGCAAAAATCTGCCTTTAGCTAAGAAGTGTTTGGTTGTCTTGATGTGCTTTCCTAAAAATCTTGATAAAAAAAATAATTAACCAATGTTAAATTCATTGTCTGCTCTAACCAGATCTGTAACAAAGGAAGTAGGATGGGGTCTCACCAGAAACATCCTACGGCTAGGAGAACCAAGAAAAAAATGTGTTCCACCACTCCTTCTTCCTTTGCACTGCAAAAAACAACCACAAAGCAACCACAAAGAAGGAATGCTAATCTGTAGTGACAGCATAAGCTGGACAAAGTGATGCTTGCTCTTGGAAAGAAACCAAAGAAAAATAGAAGAAAAGCTGAGGAGATGAACAGCTTTGCACACTGGCTTTTACATTAATTTGCTAAGAAATGAAGTTGGCCTATGGTTTTTTTGGCACAACCTATCAGCGTTGCTGAATTCTGACACAGTATCAGTGCTCCTTCAGCTTTCTGAAATATCTCTCATCATCCAATATTTACTTAAATATTTCATAGGTTCAGTAACACTGAAGACTTTTAGCAATGAGTGGGCTAGGTCTGGTGGTTTAAAAATACACTTTTTTTTGTATATTACATCCTTGTGTTTAGATTAATGATAGGTAAAAGAACAGATAGCCTTTCTTATCTCCCTTCCACTAGTTTCATGCTCAACTTAGTAGTTTTACTTAAATACGTGTTGATTACATTTGGCTTCTTTGCATAATTTTTTAATATATGAATTAAAAATATATTCCAAATGTGATTTTTGTATACTTACATTTTATACAAAATTGACAAAATGTATTTCATTCATAATGTATTTTTTGAAGCTCATAGGCCTTACATCAACAGACTGCCTTTTATTCTGCTTCTTTGATCTTCCTTTAAATACTCTGTAATGTATACTCCCATACTTATTTGTTAATTTTTATGTCTTCTCTTTCTCATTTTCTCCCTATTGCTTTGCATTGACAATTGCTGTCCTTTCAAATGCCACTGGGCTGCAAAGGACTTTTAGAAAAAGATAGCTCAGTAAGGAAATGCAGTTTTCTATCTATTAAACAAATCCTTTTTCATATCCACTTCCACTCAAAATTTTCCACCTACCATTTTAGGTATTCACAATTTTTTAGTAATTTTCTTTGGGTGTTGGAAGATTTTCTGAAGCACAAAATATGCCTTTACCTGGTTGGAATGATCTTCATTTTCCTCTTCTTACCATAAGCATATCATTATCAACAATGTCTAGGCTGCCACTAAGTTCCATGCAGGGTTTAGTTAATTTTTGCCCATTAGGATACTGAAATGAACTTTAAAATTTTAACCGCAAAGTGTACTAATATAGTGCACCAATCTTGTGAGGCTAGAAGGAAAAAAAATTTTTTCTTGCTTTTCTCCTCTAAAAGAGAAACAAATCAATTTCATCATATTCGTTATGATAAAATGTGGGCCAAGGACCAGCTCTGAGTCTGCACAGAATACTGTGTGTGTTGTACCTATTTTTAGTTGAATATTATTCATTGAATACATTATTTAGAAAATGTTGCTGGTTTTCAATGAATAATTTATTCGGTTTTGTTGCTATCTTAGACCAGCTTTAATTATAACCCATAGTGCAGTGCTGAAGCAAAGAGAGATGAAAAAAGATAAGCCCATCTATTGCTAGGATGTCTAGAGACTCAGGGCATTAAATAGCATCCATATAAGCTGAAATCAAAATCCTGACATTTTCAACTTGCATATATTCTCTCTTGTCACTTTTAAGTATTTTTGATTTAGTCTCTTTCTCTTTTTTCCCCTTCCTCCCTGCTTTTTGTCAATTTTTGCCTTCATTTTTTCCCTATATGACTATTTTGTTTTTCCTACCTCTTTGTATTTCACCACTCACCTACCCCTGTCAACAAGCCCTCATTTTAGATTAAGGGTAGGCCAGCAGACCCTCTTGAGAGTAAGTGGATCCTTCATAATGCAATTCTAAATTTATTAATTTTTCCCTGCTGATTCAGTACAGTGGAGTAAATCTACAGGAAAACCTTTCTGGGAGACCTTTTATTTCCTTGTACGCTTCTGGTAAATGAAAATGGTTCTATGACCAGTTTATTTCCCATCTGAAACTATCATCTGCTCTTGTCCATCATTTAACTCAGAAAAATAGTAAATTTACTGAGTTAGTCTGGCAACAACCACGACTGCAAATTCATAGAGGAGAGGAAGACATGCAAATACATACAGATCTATGTGCCAATCTTTAGGCAAGCTATAAAGACAACTATTCTGAAGCAAGTAGGCATAGAAAACAGATAGGTTGGTTCCATCCAACTCAAGCAGTAATCTATATAACTGATGACATACTGGCATTGGAAAATAGCTCAGGTAGTTGATGTAATATTAGAAATCATTAACAATTACAAGAGAATAGGAATGCCTGGGAACCAGAAGAATGTCTTGATTCATCAGAGTGCTCTTAAATGCACTTCTGTGCAATGTCCTAATGCTGATGTGAGCCACTCTGCTGCAGTTACCCAATAAAGGAAGGAAAAGAAACAAAGAAAAGACCCAGGGCACCAAGCATAGTGTTTTGAAAATATTAGTATTTGAAAAGTTTTCAAATGTGTACAGCTTGTTACTATAAGAAAATCTCCACATAACTTGCTATTGCACTCAATGAAACACAATTTGTAAAGTGACCTTTCTCTGTGCTGGAAACACTTCATACTGGATTGTTCTTATGCAGGAATAATATAGGAGAACTCAAATGCAATGCCTACCTAGCTCAGGTTTCTGGGCACTATAAGAATGCAAATAATAATAATAGAAATTAGATAAAAACTGGAACACCAAAAGGGTGTTCTCTGGTGATTCCAAGAGAAAAACACAGAGGTGATTCTTCTGGAGATTCTGTCACTGGTTAGAACAGTTAAATATAGTCTCATCTGGAACTTGCAAAGTACCAGCAGCAGCACATGATTTGCCACGCTCTTAACATCTGCAATTTAATGCATTGGAAACAAAAGGACAAAGGTCACAGTCTCATATCTGTTATATGTTTAAAGTCTGCCAATAATGTAACACGTGAAAGTATGCCTTAAAGAAAAACTTAATTGATTAAAATAAAATGTTTAATTTTCCCTCTCTGATTAAACAGTTGATTGCAAGAGCAGTGAGCATTAAAACATATATCAATATGTAGATATGAATATATACATATTGAGAGACACAGCACTTTTCTTATACAACACTTGGAAATACATTTGAGAAACTCAAGATATGTAAGAAGCCTTCTCCAAGAAAATGCTGTTTAACACTACAAACTCTGACTACCTCAAACATAATATTTTTTCTTTCTAGAAAGCAGCATTTAAAAACTCCTCTGCATTTCTATTTCTTGTCCTGAAAACCTGACTTTCTGATACAGCATATTGCTAGCATATGTCTGATTCTTCATCAACATTTTTTTGACAATAAATATAAGTACTAATGTTCTTGGAAAACCTAATCTCATTTTAGAAAGTCTCTGCAGAGATGGGAAAATTGAAATGGTTACACAGAAACTGAAATAAAAATGTATGAGTTTTGGTAGCTATTTTCCACATATCTTCCTTATTTCCTAACTTGTTGGCAAGGTTATCATATAAGCCATGCTCTAGTAACTTTAGAACAGTTAATCATAAAATGTTGCCTACTTCAATTATGACATCTGTTCTGCAGGAGGGTATTATATAGGTCAGTAACAACAGCATGGCTTGGTGTCACAGCTGGATTTTTATCACAAATACAATAATTAATAATTTATTAATGGATTATCTACAATAATTTGCTGATACTGCTTCTCTCAACCTAAAAACAAGAAAAATACTCCTGTCCATTGAAACATTATTCTATATACAACCAGTATATTTTTTAAAGTTTATAATTAAAAATATATGGATCCCCAATCCATGACCCACAATTGTTAAATGGTATTATCTTTAAAATTACTAGCAGTTTATCAGGCTCCTCAATACCATAGAAAAAATACAGTACCTTGAACACTGTTTTTTTCTAAGAGAAGTAAATGAAGCATAAAGGCCTAAATATCACACATTCTACAGCTGTACAGTTGTAGCTGAGAAAACAAGACAGTAATAAATCAACTTTAATAGCTGTATTATGAGACCGCAGGTAATTTTTGAATAACATTCGAGTACCTGTATCATCTGTTAGGAAAACTGCAGTGCAGGCATGTAGCTTTTAAACAGAAATCCAAAATTGAAGCTGAAGAGCAGGACAGAAAATGATACAGCCTTTTTCTAGCTCCCTCACCAACTGGATTTTGAATTTTATAGGTAGATTAAGTCATGGAAGATTAAGACAGAAGCTTTGCTCAGAGTACCTACCAGGCAAGGGAAAGCAAAATAGAGCACTCCATTTACAATAATGCACTATGTAAAACCAGAAAAGCTGATTGGCAAAGCAATCATGTTTAAAATGTCCCTAAAGACTATAAATAAAACAGTATTATATTTTATACCAGAGCTCTGTGGTATGACGACAACCCATTAACTCAATCAGAAAACGACAGGAGGGCCATCAGAATGATAAAGCCATTTTAATGAAATGCAGACTAAGATTAAAAAGAATTAAAAGTGACAAGTAAAATCCATTAAAGGAGAGCCTTTAGCTACTGTAATCAAAGGATTATTACTTTTCCTGTCAATTAACAGCTGTGCGTCCATTTTTTCAGGCAACACAAAAGACTATGCCAAGTGTCAAAAAATCATTATTAATAAGAGGCCTTTATTTGTATTTGTTTGGCTTGTACAAGCACATTATAAGATCTCCAGATGAATCATGTACACAATTTTAGAAGCCATAACACACAATTAACCACAGCATTCTGACTCTGTGTTATTATTGCCCTTAAAACTGAGTCTTACTGAAGAAAGAAAGCAATTACAAATAGAATCTACTGCAAGTGTATTAATCAATGCCTTTAATTTACGTAAAATATTAGAAACATACACACTCAGAAATGCACTCTTTTTCATTCCTTGACATTATTTTATATACACTTCGCCACAATATTTCACATGGCAGGACATTCCACCAATATTGGATTCTGCAAATTTCCTGTTCATTAAGCGTGAAAATAATTAACAGTAAAAAATAAAACTTAAAAAAGTTTAAGAAGAAATTAAGTTCTTGAACACAACAGACCAATTTGCACCTTTGTTTGGAAAAAAGAGTCCTCCACAAGCCAGCACAGATTTTTTTGTTTATAAACATAAATTTCATTACAAAATCTTTTACAATTAATATTAGACAATTAATACAATTAATAATGCTAATTATGTTTGCAGGTGAGGCCAAAGAAGAGGCCACAGTAAAAATGTTTTTCTTCTTTTTTTATGTATTTATAATATGTGGTCATCATCTGTGTTATTTCCACTGTCTTTAGCAAATTGCCTTTACTTTACGCTGCTTCCAAATTGCTCTAAGCGCTTTCAGAATGGGAAAAATTATGTTGGAGTTCCATGCTTAAACACATATGTCCTCTCCTCCAACAGATTATGGCAATTTTTTGTCATTCATCCAGATTTTTTTCCAGCACTACAACTTTAAATAGATGAATGAATGGACTAACTGATTAATCTTCTACTAATTCTGCATTTCTGAAACAAGCAAAATAGTTTGCAATATTCTGTAGCAACTAAGAGAGAAAATTAAGATGCCATAACATTTATTGCATCCACTTCAATCTACCCTGAGGAAACAAGAGTACTCATGAACAAAACATCACCCCAGTCCCAATCTGCGCTCTCTAAATAAATGCCAGGATACTTTGTTCTCCCAGTACTTATCAAAGAATGCAAGTTTCTTCAGGGCTGATACTTCCAGAACTATGCACAATCCCATCAATTGCAAGATTGGTAGTTGCTCCTATAAGAGGCATCTGAAAAAGCAAATATTTTCATTTGATGCAAATTGGCTTACTACAGGAAAGATAGCAATGGCAGTTATACCACCTAGGAAATGTTTTTTTGGTCAAACACTATTACATAAGGACTACTACATTTTCTGCATTAAAAAGTCTGTTTCTGAGACCCAGTACAAGTAAGAACCCTAATCTTTTCTTACTAAATCCTATCAATATTTTGCAGATTATCAGTGAGTCACAAGATTAAATTTTAGGCAAATCAATTGTTCAGATGCTTTATTTGTCTTGTATATTTTTAATTTAAAGAACTATTGAAAGGAACTATGTATTACATTGAAACAGGTGATGGAATCCTACTTCTTTACATAGTATTTAAATCCGGGATGGGAATTTGTCAGTTCAGAATTACAGGAAAAAAATATGCATGATACTAGAAATAATGAATTTGTTTTTGCTGAAACACTTGATAAAATATTTTCTATGACATCATATGAACAAAAAAAGAAAAAAGCTTTTAACATCCATATAATCTCCCAGCAAATAAAAGAAAAAAAATCTGGCATTTCTATGAATTACTATTTTCTCCCACTTCACCTAAGAAGCAAAGGGAATGAATGAATTGTATAAATTCAAGTAAGACTCCTGAGGGATTTCTGTCTTCTATTCTCACTTTAATCATATCATCTGTGTCTAATACTGTCAGTAGGCAATGATATATTTTTTCCTGTTTTCCTATACGTTATCTTCCAAACTCTCCTTTCACTGGTTGTTTAAAGTGTTCTGCTTGCTCTGTTCTTGGATAAGAGTTGTTTTCTGTGGCTCACTGATTTTACCATATAATGCCATGACCTTTGGAAAGCTGTTTTTCCCTCTTTGAGTCTATTCTCACAGCTGCTTTAGAGAGGTCTGTTCACAGTTTTCAGATTGCCTAGAGGAGCTTGTTCATCAGCATTCAAATCTCTGGAGACAAACACAGCCAGCACAGTTCTGGTGAGGAACACATCTCTTATCTGTGTGACATGTTTCACAGACAAATGCTACAGAGAGTTTTCCATACACTACACAGAGCAAGTAGATAGGGCAGTATCAAAGATGTGTGTTCCACCAGCTTCTGGAGATACTTTTGCAGAATGGAACTCTTTGTAGCTTCTCTTTCTCATACCTAGGTATGTCAACTTTCCCTAGCATGTGAAGACAAAGGCAAGGATAAGTGTTCTCTGATGGTTAAAAAATAATGTGTAATTGTACTAATGTGTGGGATATAATGTGAGAGTGCAACTAACATGGACATGAATAAAATCTAGCTATGCCTAGTTGCTGTAAAATATTGACATTATTTTTCATTTTGTAGGACCAGTCTTGCTACCAGTTTAAAAGTTTTTTATATCAGAATATTTTGCACTACTCCATCTGTAATTTCTCATTTCTTATCCTATAAGCAACTGTTTGAATAGCATCTGGACAAGAGGAATATCTAAGAACTGAGAGCAAAGAGAATTTATAATTCCAGTCTTCCAGTGATGGAAGTTACTTGGTTTTTTAATGGCAGTAAGATCAGAACATAGTGGTAAATCATTTTCTATGAATCCTGCAGAATTGGAAATTATTTTAAATGGCGCTAGGAAGGGTTTAGTCTCATTAGGAGCACAATTTGATTTGAATATGTCTAGAAAGGACCTGGGTGTTTATATTTTGTTTTCTCCATTATCTCATTCATAATTTTTTCCTTTTTTTTTTTTTTTTGGAATTCTCTTAATAACCGTCACCTAATATGGATGGATGGCTTTCTGACCTTACGTCAGTTTTTATGCACCAAAACATACTCTATTGTTTTAAAATAGACTTGCATGACATTTTTTCCCCTACCAGAAATCTGACTAATGTCAGTGACAGATCTTTTTAGATTTATTGTGACAGATTTTTTTTGGGTTTTTTGACACACAGTTTGCTCCCTTTGTTTTACCTCAGAAGGATTAAAGTTTCTATTTACACAGGGACTTTCATAGATTATGTTTTTTCTTACTAATTAAATCTATGTGCCATTTTCTAGGTCAGATGCCTACTCACCTGGTCTTGTAAGGATATATTCAAGCCAATGCACACAAAGTGTCTTCAGACACTACTACATTGTATTTACTGGGTGGTCTTCATGTATTTCAGCACATTTTCCCTTTCTCTAGCAGAAAAACATAAGAGCATGCAATAGCAGAAGAAAATACCTTGACATTTAACTGATGGTTTATAAATATAATGAAAGGTTTAAATTTACACTGAAAATCTGGATCAATAATTATTTATCTATGCATCATTGTCCCCTCAAATTGCCCTTCTTAGGCACTTCAAACCTATCTTGAAGACAAACATTCTTATTCTGCTCAGCAAGGCAATCTACAGAGCCATCTACATGTAAAGTGCTGATGAGTGCTCATCACTAACAGCAATCAGATTGTACCTGGTCCACACATACACTTACGCAACAAGTGGTTTGAATTATAAAGCTGAACTTCTGTGAAAGGGACTTGCTCTTACTTTCAGCCCCCAGCTGTTCAGAAAGGAGTAGGGGACACCACTAGCAATCAGGCTGTTGGGTGATTTCCCCCCACTGGACAAGTTTGCTGAATGCTGCAGAATCTGATTTTTCTAAGCAGTGAGAACCCTGCAGACAACAGTCTCTAACACAGATGAAGCTGTTGGTTGATGACTGGACTGCGTGGATGTCAGGATGAGATCCTTTACCTGGAGCACCTTTATTAGCTCCTGCCAAATCACCTGACAATGATAACCATCATCCACTGCTCAGACTCTTTTCTTCTGAAGTAAAGTAAAGATAAGAAATTAAACCTCTACCTGTCTTTCACAAATTTTAAAATTGTCCAACTTTGCTTGAGAAGATATTTTTTCCTTTTGTTTCACTGCAACTCAAAAGGAAACAGGTGTCCAAGGTCCATACACAGTTGACACAGTAGCAAATATCCCTATATCTAGCTAGGTTTGTGGTATGTATGGAGCTAGGCATGTAGTGAAGTATGCCCATAATGTTTATAAATGTTTTAATCTTCACATTGAACAGGAAAAATTGAGGGAGGATAGTCCCAACTCTTCTTGAAGAAAGTGAAGTGTGATCTGCACTTCCTTCTTTTTCTATTCTTTAATTTTAATATTCCTACAGTGCTTGTGACTTCTCATGATGTACCAAGAACAGACTGCAAGGCAATGTTGAAATGCAGCTGCCAAATCCCAAATACAAGATAGAAATGAACACAGATACAGTCAATAAGAGCTATTTTAGCTTGCCCTGACAGTCAGAAATGTTTTCTGTCTAAAATGCTCAATGCAGCACATATGTTTAATTTTATCACACAACTTCACAGAGAAAAATATTTCAATACATTCAAGCTCCTTGCTGAATGGCATAGTGCAACAGCCTGTTAAGGCTGAGATGACTGAGGTCCCAAACATGCTAACAGGTTCATCGTATATGGTCCATAACATTCTGCAATAGATGACCCTTTTCAGGTTTGAGGTTGTGATTTGTCTCCCTTACAATGCAATTTTTTGGAAAAACGAGTCATTCTCAAGCAAATGAAGTGCTTTGCACACCATTTCACTTCTGTTGTGCATTATTAAAGGCTGACCTGTCCTTATCCATATATTTTGTGTAATTCAGCTACTCCTTATGTTTCTTTCCATGAAACACACTTGTGCTGTTGTCACCATTATAATCGCATAAAGTGATACTGATGAAAGGGTCAGCACATAACTGGCAATGAGGATAAGCTTCATGTTCAACAAGATGCATGATTTTTCTGACCTAATATTACTTCACAAAAGTGTGAATACTCAGGCTATTATTTATTAATGCTTCCTTTACAGTTAACCCCCCAAAAACCCCCCAAAAAATTCACTTGAGTGCTAGGATTGATTTTGAATATGATTAGAAAGAAGACTCCCTTGAACGCTCTCTCACCATTAAAGTCATGTCAGGAGAGATGCCTAAAGAAAAATTTTAGATGGCTAAATCCAGACTACATAAATCCTTTCCTACATGTATGCATGAACATCTCAAGACATATACTTTGCACTGGAAGAACTTTCACACCACATTTGAAAGTTAGCAATAAAATTAGGTTGCCTAACACTTTCTGATGGTCCATGAATTATTTTAGGTATACTGATCCGTTAATTTATAGGAAAGACTCGAGTTTTAAGCTGGCAGAAACCATGTTCATATTATTTCAACTCAAATTTGACGGCCTTCCATAGGCAATTTTTCTACTGAATTTGACCATGCTTACTGAACTGTGTTCTCTGAACTTTCTCATAATGATTGTAACAACTTTTGAAACACTGAATATTTTCTGGCTGGAATAGCCACTACAGTGCGTGAACACTCCAACACTGACTTTTAAGTCTCATCTTGCATTTTTTAGGTTGTGCACATAGAATTGTCGCCCGTCTTCCAGAACGCAGAAATGCCAAATATTCTTGCTGGATATCTGCTATCAAGTCTTATTTCAGAATAAGGAGGTTAGCTTTCTCTGCTCCCATCAGACTCAGTGATATAATACAGAAGAGAAGGGTGACAAGAAATAACGAAAGGTTCAGCAATGGCCTGTCAAATGCCAATCACTTCAGCAATTTTGGACCATGCTTTGAAAGAGACTCAAGAGCTAAACGCATCAAGAGCATATTTTTGACTAACATAATGTTGCCTTATTGTTTTGTTGACAGGAAAAGTTTCTGGCAGCTCTTTGGCACAAAAAGCTTTTCTCCTTATGTTTCTGAAGGTTCTCTTGCAGCAGCTCCTCCTCCCCTGTGGTTCACAGCCAAGGTAAAACTGGTGATTAGGACTTATTCCCAGAGGAGAGAAAGGCAGAACACTGTTTTATACCAAGGTAAACTTGAAATTAAACTGCATTATAAAACTCATATCTTTGCAGATGGTTATAGAAATGTTTAGCCAAAACAGACATGAGTGGGAAGGAAGCTGGTCATAACTGTTGTACCAAAAGGATTCACGTGGCTGCAGAGAGAGTTAGGGACATCTCGGTGTGCTCCTGGGCTGGGAGTGATAGAGATCAGCAGCCATGATGGTTTTCTGAAGGGGCAAAGCAGAACCCCACAGCTTGGGCCCATCCCATCCCCAGACAGGAGAGGGACAGCGGGGACAGCCCTAGCCCCAGGCACTGGGCACTGAGCTGGGACTGGGCTGAGCTGGGATGTGGGCTCACAGGCAGAGCTGTGAGCAAAAGGAGCCCAGAGCTGCTACAGGGTGGCTCTGGCAGGGACTGATGGTTCTGGGAGTGATATGAGCCCCAGCAGGATGTGGGCAGGAACATCAGGCCTCTTGATGTCCTCCAGACTGGGATAGGATGGACCAGTTGAAAACCTGATCTTGTTAGATATTTTCACTGAAAGTTTTAGCACAACAGGTAACAATGTGATAAGGAAATTTGGAAGCTTAGAATTAATATATTACAGGTGAAAAACACATGTGCTTATCATATGAAATATACATCCAAATGGTAGAGTTGGACTATCCTGAGGATAGGAAAGCTGGAAACAGGATGAAAAAAAAAGCTGCTATGCTACACAAAGCAGTTTGGAAGCTGTGGTAGAAGAAAAAGACAAGAGTTTAATAATAGTCATAAATTACTTTTGTCATCAGTTTGGATATGATAACATAAAAATGGAACAGGAAAACATTTTCCAATTTTTAGTTGATCTAGTCAAGTATTATATGACTGTACAATGGTTAGCCCACCTGGACCCAAAGCCAGGCTCTACTTGCCTCAAGGTACCTCACTGGAATGACAGAATTAACATTTGCGATTTCAGTTGCCACAAGGAAGAAAATGAGAGTCATTATGACTTCCTTCTGTTTTATATCCTTAAGGGAATGTAAGAACTATTTGAACTGAAGGGCAGCAGTGCTAAAAGACTTCTAAATGTGTGGACTAGTAAAGGCCTAATGCTTAATTACATTGTTGTGAGGAAAAAGAAAGTTAGATATTGATGCTAAAATACTTTAGAATAAAAAAATGATGGAGAAATTAAATAACGGCAGTGGCAGAACACTGCTGGGGTGTAGTTTTTAAGTTATAAACTCCATCCCAAACACAATGAAGTCCAATAACTAGAATTTAAAGTGAGGAAATTCAAAACATGTCTTTCTTTAAGAAGAACTTAAAATTCTGAAGTTGGAACTTTTAATATGTGCAGTAGTACATTCAATTGCCAATTGTAAGACAAGAGAAAACAGATCTTGCACCGATGAAACTGTGAGTCATAAGACGGCATTTATGGACTGAATGCCAAAAAAATAACATTTTCATACTGTAAAGTTTTTGTCAATATTTTTAAAAGAAACATTAGAAGTTTTTCAGAATGTTATAAATTTCCTACTCTTTGCCCATAGGTTTTGGGTGGCCAAATTTAAAAATTGATGTTATAGAAAGCAATACTAGAACGTAGTTGTTCTACAGGTTGGCTTCCTGAGAAGTTTGTGTTCTTCTAAAATTGCTTAGGCATTAATGTTAGCAGAAACACACTTTCAGACAATATCTGAAAAATGAAAAATTAGTAACATTGTTGAAGATATTATGCCTGACATGAAAAGGGTCATTAGCATTCTTAAATTACACTGGAACTTTGTAATATATGAGATGTCCCATAAAGAAGGAATAAGACATGTACCAGAACAGAAAAAAATAATTTATCTTGTCCACATCTGTTTCTCAAAGACAAGGGCAGCTATGCCTGAAATGGTTTTTTTGCCATTGTAATTACAAAACCCATCAATATTGCTTATTGCATCTCTTTCAGCAAGCATATTCCAAATGGTTACTCATTTTAGAATGCTTTTCCTTGTATTTTATTTTGTAGTAATTTAAGCTTATCTTCTTAGATACAGACATGAACCAATAAGTTTGTTACTTTCCTCCCTGCTGCAGCCTCCAAAAGATTGTCACAGTATTCAATATATTTAAATAAATTTATTTGTCTTCTAATGAAAAAAAAGGAACAAAACCAAAGTTTTGACTCCATGTGGACTTCAACAACTCTTATTCTTACATGTGTCCTACCATTTTGTTGCAAATGGTCCAACAACTCACCATAGACTGAAAGGAACTTACTTGATTTTAATTTTCAGCTGAAGAGCTTGATAACAGCATTGACAAAAGTAACCTAGAAAAATATTTCCTCACTTGTGGGCTCCAATATAATTTTGACACATCTTAGTACAATACTCTGAGCCCTCTCATGTCACCAGTAACAGTGTGGCCAGCAGGACAAGAGCAGCAATTGTCCCCCTGTACTTGGCACTGGTGAGGCTGCACCTCCAGCCTTGTTCAGTTTTGGGCCCCTGGCTACAAGAAAGACATTGAGGTGCTGGAGCATGTCCAGAGAAAGCAATGGAGATGCACAACACAAGTCTGGTGAGGAGCTGCTGATGGAGCTGGGGCTGTTCAGCCTGGAGTAGTGTCAGGAGGGACCTTGCTGCTCTCTACAACTACCTGAGAGGAGTCTGTAGCCAGGGGAGGATCAGTCTCTTCTCCCAGGTAAAAAGTGACAGGAAGACAGGAAATGGCCTCAACTTGCACCAGGAAAGGCTTAGATTGGATATAAGGAAAAAGTCTCTTCTCTGAAGGGGTTGTCAAGCACTGGTACAGTCTTCCCAGGGAAGTGGAGGAGTTACCATCTCTGGAGATATTTCAAAGTTGTATAGATGTGTCATTGAGGGACAAGACTTAGTGATGGACATGGAAGTGTAACGTTAATGGTTGGACTAGATGATCTTTAAGGACTTTTCCAACCTAAATGGTTCTGTGATTCTCTGATTCAATATTTGAGTACTACCAATGAGATTTCCTCTTCCAGGAAAAAATTAAGTAATCCTAACTTATTATTTGTTCCAGAGTTGCTGTGTTGACTTACTAAGGCACATATTTCTATTTGGTATGGTCTGTGGTCCTGTGTAGCCTCCTCTGCATGTAATTTTATTACTGAATTTAAAATTACAAGCTAAAATCATTTAACATTGCTCATTATTGTACTAAGAATTTTAAATTATTATGATGGTTTAAAAGTAAATATTTCTCTATAAAATTAGAATCACTTCAGGATCTTTATATTAACTGGAAAAATAACTATTAATATTTCAATTTTCAGTAGATACTTCTTTCCATTGTTTTGATTTACACTGATTTTAGAAATATTATAATTCTAGAGTACAGTAAAAGATTTTCATTAGTATAAAGAAATACAACTTTTCATACTGGAATCCTAAAAAAAGTGAAAGAACATCTAAAAGGCAGCCTTAAAACTCATGACTTTATCTTGATCTATTATCTTGACATGAGATGAGCACAAAAATGGATGGTGTGATCTGAGCAGGGTCAGGGTTTGAACTGAGCAGGGCAGGCTGTAGTTCTATTTTCCCTTCTTTCTGCAACTTCTGCAAGACTAAATGATCTTTTATTTTGTTAAAAATAGCCCCATCCCTCTGATTTCAGATATCTGACAATTTCTACCTCTTGTCCTACCTTGTGCTATTGTGGTGTTGCTGGTTCCTCTTACTGTTTGAATTTTAGGAGCTGTTTCAGTACATTCAAATTGTTCAAGACTAGGTTGCTTACAACAGTGTAACATATTTCAGTTTTGTATTTAACATCACACATAAAACTCAGATTTTCATTTGTCTCAACCCTATTTATCAATATCTTTCTATCTATCTATCTATCTATCTATCTATCTATCTATCTATCTATTCTTCCATGATTTTGCTGCCCACAGAACATCTTAACGAATACCCTACCTTCTATACCTGCTCCAGTAATTTGCATATGAAGGTTCACTTTGGTTTTGTCTAAAAGAAACTATTGAAAAACAACAAAAACCTTGCCATTCTAAAGATTTAGTCTTTCTTGCATCAATTAATTTTCTTTTGATCATAATCAGCTCTTTCTGCTTAATTTCTTTTTTCTTATATTAAAGCAGAGAATAAACAATGCTCTCACCAGAAAACCTGGGATAAATTTAAGCAGAGTAATAGCAAGATTATGAGTTTTGAAGCCTCAGGAATATTCCTGACCATATAAACATATTTTACAATTTATACGAAAATAATTCTAAGGTCCTAAGTCAAAATTTTCTGGAAATTTGACATTTCTCTTGTTATTTCCTATTTGGAATGGATTTTCTTTTTTTTTTTTTTCACTTTCACTAACCTTATTTTAGCCCAAGCCGTTTTGAAATGCTGATAAAACATACAGTTGCAGCTTCCTTCTGCTTAAGCTGATGACTTATAGCAAGAAATTTGGGATAATGTTTCTTTCTTGTTTTTCATAAATAATGGTTCATCAATTGGTTAAATATTACTATTTTAATTCATTAAAATTCACAGGAATTTCACAATTAACTAAATCTTCATAAGTACAACAGCAGAATTAAAATATCTCAAAGTCATTAATTACCTGTTTATTCTAAAAAAGATATATTAATAGTTTGCTATAATGAAAAAAGAATGAAAACATATTTTCCCCAAGAACAACTGAGCCGCCACCACTTCACAGGACAATGCTGCCAATAAAAGGTTTTGGTGTAGTAAACTGCTGAATGAGGTGCACTCATTGTTCCTAGGCCATCTCCAGGATATCTCCTTGGCACCTTTAATGGTGACTTTGCTTTGCACTACCTTCATGAAGTGCTTGCAGAGCCCCACACTCCCCCTGACTTGCAGAACTAAAATCTTGTTTAAATTTCTCTCTTGGGCTCATAACAAACTGCATAGCAGTTTGAGAATGAACAGTACTAGACCTTTTGTAGTAATATTAGGGGAAAGGAAAAGTAGCCAGAGATTTTCATGCAGGAGAAGGATTTAACTTCTACGCATTCTTTCACAGACATGGGGCTCTTCATCTTCTTATCAACCTTGATTTACACAGGCTGCATTTATTAGTGTGTAAGAATCCTCTATGCAAGACATTCAATTGTTCCTTGCTTTCCCTATTAGTATGCCTCAGTGAACACTAGCATTCATCACTAGAAATGTCAGGCATAACCGAGAATTTCTTCAAAAGACATTTTTTATTACACACACACAAAGAGAAAAGACAAAATTTGATATTTTATATAGCTTCAGTTTTCTTCAATGTGTCCTTGATTTATGGTACAGTTGTCCTTGATTCCTTTGTTTGAGTTTTAAATGAATACCTGCTGTGTAAAGAGTGTACAATATTATGTACATCTAGATAGATACAGATCCTCCCACGTGCTGCTTAAAAGAGAATTATAAAACAATGACAAAATACACTGTCCTTTCACACTGAAAAATCTTACTATATAATCAAAACTGACTTACTTCATGTATGCAGTGTGCATTTTGCTAATTAGCTTCCTTCCGGCACTTCTGAAGCAAAAATCAATTTTTCACAGGATCATTTTTCTCTCCTCGTAGTAAGAAACACTTAATATTTGCTGGTACTGTGATAAAATATATTTCAAGGTATTTTTATGGAGTACTAAATTAAATGTTTCAATTAGAGCTTCAGTGAGCTGTTCAGTGAAGATTTGAATGAACCTCTGTAGGCCAACCTTAAAAAAATCCCCAGGCCTATATTTTTATGCACTCTATAAAGACGTGTCAGACTTGCAATTAAAATAATTCATTTTCTAAATGAGCTGAGAGAAATTGCATCTCTTTTGCTCAATTACTCCTATTTCTACTACTTTTTCTTCTATGTTATTGTACCCATGTGACTGTGGAGCAAAAAAATAATGCGAGTTTGGAGAGTAAGATTGGAAGTTAGGATCTGTGAGCTCCAACTTTGGAATATGTAAAAGAAAAGATAATTTTGATTGTTTTGCTGAATTTTCCCAATGGCCAAACCCTTTCAACATCCCTCAGCTGAACATCTCTTTAGACTTTTTCTATTAGCATCCTCAGGGTCCTGCCATAGGATACTTATCCTAAGACTATTGTTTCTTGCCCTGTCTCGTTTCTTTGGTCTTTAGGCTTGTCATCACCCCCTTGAAACTGTTTTTATCTGCTGTCATTAGGAATCTTCCACATCTGTCAAATTCGAGTTTTGAGCACCGTAAGTCTCATGAGAGAGTGTTTCTTAATCTTTTCCTAGCAGTCTAGACTGGGAATATTTCTGACATCTTTTTTAGTTCCTTTATTCTCTAGGTTTTTTTCTTCTTGATGGCAAAGGATTGTGATAAAACAGATGGTTCCTGTGAAAGTCCTAATCAATTTGATAGGAACACAGCCAAAACATTTTTTTTCAAGTGACTTTTCCTTAAAAAAATTTATTCCCAAAGGAGAAACATTAGCATGGCAAGAAGCAGGAAAAAAAAATGGGCAGAATTTTTGTGTAAAATATTATGTAATTTTACTGATTTTATATTAGTACTTGGACAAAACAGAGCCATTAAGATAAATTTCTGAAATGACTCAGTGCCACAAGTTCAGATCTCTTAGACAGCTATGAGCATCAAATTCATCATTCTTTGGTAGTATATGTATTTAATTCATGCAAATATTTATGATTTATCAATAATTTTGCAGGGTAGTTTTTGTAAGATATTATTTGGGTGGGGTTTTTTAACCTGTTTTCCATTAATTGTGCTTTAGACAAGCACTCAGACACACACAACTAATGAATTCTACAGGACCCTGGCATATATTTATGCTTAAATATGTGCTCTATTGCTATCCTAAAAAGTCACAATGGAAGAACAAAAAAAGGAAGCAAAAGGGTGAAAGATAAAAATTACTGTACATTTCCTCTCCCCTTAAGAGGGCACTTTCTAAAGCTATTATGAAAAAGTCGAAAGTATACACAACTTGCATAATCATTAGGTCAATAAAAAATCAGCAACTTTTAGAAGATACTCAAGAGACATTGTAGAATGAGAAATTTTTGTGAATGAAATGATATTGAACTAAATCAGTAGGTTTCGTAATGATTTGAGAAAGATTCTTACTGGAACCAATTATAAAGGAAAACAGAAATAAGGACAAAATCTCCCAATAAACACAAAACATAAGCTAAAGACAAACAAAACACCCAGAACAAACACCAACATAGTCTTTAGACAAATAACATTCTACCATGTAATAGTTTCTGACACTGACTAATGCTTTCTTTTTGCATGGGTAGCTCATAGGCACTCTTTAAGAAATTATTCTGTTTAGAGAGACTCAAGCAGCAAATAAACTTCAGTTGAGTGCACTTAGCTCTCAAGAACTGCACGAGAAATAAAAACAAACATTATTTAAATATCTAATCAGATAGATATCTAGTATATGTGTGCTGCACTGTTAAATTTGCTACATCATACATATAATATATATCCTGTTTACCTTGTATGCAAATGTTAATGTGTTATTTTAGTGCACTCATTTAATCTACACAGTAGAAAATATGCAGAAGAAACAATTTTACACTTTGATGAAGTATTGGGTTCAATTCAATTTTTTTGTGGTCTAGGCAATTACACCAATCCTGAGAACATCTTAGTCATTCTCTCTCTCAACCTTAGCATTTAATTTACAGAAATAATTACATTTATATTATTTCAGTATCTATGCTGATAGAAGAGTTATCGTATTTTCCAATAAAACACTATTTTCATTGGATAGTTTCTAAATAAAATTCTGCTAGCAATATAGCTGAAATAAAATTAATTATAAGTGTAACTAAAAGGGTGTCACAAGGTTGGAAACACCAGTAAACCATGTGTCACAGCAAACATCACATTAAACATGCTTTCAGGATTTAATTCTGAAGAATTATATGTCACTTGACTTATCTCTTCTGCTTCAACGTCTGCATATATCTCCCAAGACATAAGCATTATAAAAACTGACTATTGCTGCTAAAAACAATAGAGGATTTTGCTTTGCTAATAGCACAATTGGTTTCCCAAACATGAAATTAGAAACAGCACCCTTAGGAGTATTTTTGAACTACAGTGAAATCAAATAAAACTCTCTTCATTGCTATTGACAGAACCTAATAAAATGTTTCATACTATATTGCCTTTGATGCATCTGTACATAAAATTAATTATGCAAATAGTATAATATCTCTATGGATAATTACAACAGTAATCATACTTCTGCATTTTTTTTTTTCATGGGTGAGTTTATTCCAAAAGCAGTGTGAAATAAAACCCTCTGATTTTACTTGCATTGTAACTAGCTGGTGTGTCACAGAGGGGCTGAAGCCAGGAGACACCACTGAAGCCCATCCAGTTTAGTGCTCTGCTCTGGACAGGGTCAGCTGTACCCGGAGGCTCAGGGCAGTGTTCAGTCAGGTTTTCAGTATTTCCAGGGATGGTCATCACTGAGCAACCTGTGCCAGTACTCAGTTACCCACACAATAGAAAAATATTTTCCTAATGTTCAGACAGAAGCTCCTGTGTCTGAGTTTGGGCCCATTGCCTTTTGTTCTGTCACTGAGCACAAACAGAGAAGGCCCTGGCCTCATCATCTTTTCACCCTCTCTTCAGGTATTTATACACATCGATCAGGTTCCCTCTGACCCTTTTCTTCCCTGTGCTGACCAGTCACAGCTCTCTCTGCCTTTCCTTTTGAGAAAGATGCTCCAGTACCTTCAACATTTTTGTATCTCTTTGTTGGACTCTTCCCAGTATGTCCATATCTCTTTTGTACTGAGGAATCCAGAACTGGACGCCACACTTCCAGTGAGGCTTCATCAGTGCTGAGGTAAAGGAGGACCCTGAGGACCTCAGCTTTTTCCATGACCTCTGTCACTAGAACCCATGACCACTCACAGAAAGCCTCTATTTTGCCTAGCCTTCCTTTTCCTTCAGCATAGCTGGATTGTGTCTGTGACAATTCTTGCCAAGATTCAGCTCCAGGTGGGCTCTGCCTTTCCTAACTCCATTCCTGCATGCTCAGACAGTGTCTCTATCTTCCTTTTTATTGCTCTGATCCTACTGCCACCTTTGCATGATTCCTTTTTTTGTTTCAGTTTACTCAGGAGCTCCTTATTCAAACCTGCAGACTCACTGCACCTGTGCTAGACTTCCTTCTTGATTGCTCTGGAGTTTAGATGGTCTGTTCCTGTCCCTCAGCACCAAAGCAATTCCCAAGCATATGACAGGAAAGCTTGTGCAGGTGGTGTTGCAAACATATGATCTCATGAAGAACACAACTCTCCACTGTGCTGAGATATCAGAGAAGGTCATCCAGGGCAGAAATTGTCTGCCCCTTTTTACTGCAAAGACCATTTCATATCTTTTCTTTCAGAGCTCTCCAACTCAAACACAAATGGTTTCAATATGCTGCCATTCTAGACACTGTTCTCACACTTGCCTGTGTTTCATGCACTCATTCTAAATGACAGCAAAGAAGAAATAGGAACAAACAAGAAATGCATCTCATGAAATGCATGTCCCACAATCGCGCAAGTTTTGCCTTCTGCATTCTCCCACCTGCTGTCTTTGTTTATTGCCATCCCTTACTGTGTTATGTGCAATTTAGATTGCATGCTCCTTGAGGTAAGGATCTGTCAGATTTTATTTGTCTGTACAATGTATACACACCTATAGCACTACAGAAATAATTAATAATAACAATTTATGACAGAGTGCATTGTTACCAATCATCACACATTGTGCTCATACTGGTAAGACACAAAAAGCTTTTCTAATGGAAACAAAATAACATGCCCTATTTCTTGATAGCTGACTTCTTAATATATTATCTGTATAAGCATGAAGGATTCCTGAAGGGCTCATTCTTCTGAAGCTGATCTGTATTTCCAACTTTTATACTCAAAAAATATTAAGATTTTCTTCAAAATGTGCTTTTTGCTTTATGTCCTGAGACTGAAAACCAATTCTGGTAATGCAAAGATTCTATTTTATCATTGTGGCACATAACATGGATTTTCCCCCACAAAATTCTTTATGTAACAGGACAAGAGAAATGCAGTAATTTTTTGATATATGCAGACATAAACCAAACATAGGAGTCTCTTTTCTTCTCTAGATTAAATTAATTTGCTACAGAGATTAACCAAGTCTCGGGTGTACTTCAGCAAAAGAAAAAAGCCACCTCTGAGGAATTCTAGCGTTTACTATCTTTTTTCCAATAGGAACAGAAGATATTGATAGTCTTGTGGGTAGGAAACTTCTACATCTACATCTTAAAATTTTGGTTTACCTGAAGTCACTACTCTGGAAAACAACTATATTATGCAATGTATCTGAATCTCCTTTTGCAGTCAATAATTATATTTGCCCACTAGTCTAGAAAAAGAACTGTGTTTAAAATTTGTAATTACAAATATATTAAAGAAACCATTATGGCAAGGAAGACCTCGTTTACCAATTCTTAGGGAGGAGTTTGTGGAGTGGAAATTTCCACAACACAACCAAAGCTGAGATGTTTCTTTCAGAAACACTGTGAAACTATATAAACAGGAAAACCTCAGAATTAAAGAGCTCCAAAACTTTCTAGATGTCCAGTAAGCTGTTTAGAAGGAGATTGCATTTTCCCAGGGAACCTGATCAAAAAAACAAATTGCCAAGGGTGGCATGCAAGTACATCTGGAGTTTATTTCCTGTGGACCTACATATTGTGCTTTCAGGCTAAAGAGGAGGAGGAGGAGGAGAAAAGTATTTTCAGCATCACTACACCTGCTATCCTGTATATATACATGTTGAAATTATTTGTCATCCCTCCAGAATTAAAAATATCACAGGTTTGTAACACTGCAGAGAAAAACTCTCTTTGACAAAACAGGTGAAGTATAAAGCGTAAACATTTTTAGGGAAAAAATATTTTGTGCATTATTTATAGTTTTAGTATTTGTTTTTACACATTTCCATTATGGAAACCATTCCATAATTATAACATATTTAATAACAATTCCATAATTTCCATTTCCATTATTATGCGGAATTCTATATTTCAGTTTGTACTGACATTTTTTAAGTTGCAGATTCACTGTTTACTGACAGTTTACTCTTGATAGCACATGGTGCTGTTTCCTTGATTGTACCTCTCAGGACAATGTCTTCACCTATTTCAACACTCTTTGTAATCTTTTGTAACACCAATAAAAATTAATAATACTGACCTTTATGAAGTACTTTGACTTCTGCCAAGGCATGAAGGTTGCTCTCTACACAAGTCCTATGTACTACTTGTACACCGCTAATGGACATTTACTTTAGCTGCTTTGCATGGACTGAATTTCACACCAAATTAATTGTATTAACTCATTGCACTAATTTTATCTTGTTCAAATTATTTTTAAAGTCTCTCCTTTCTGTGGCATAGATTGTAACAACTTCAGTCACCCAAACTCTGCTCTATTATGTTTTGGTTTTGGTTTGGGCATGAACTTAATTTGCATTTCAACTACCCAGCAATTCCTTTCTAACTGCTAAACAGCATATATAATATAATACATGTCAATCTTTAAGAAAAACCCCATCAAAAACATGAAAGGAAACAGTCTCATTTTTTCCTTGTCAAGTTGATCACTATACATGTCCATAGCTTGAAGTGAGGAAGAGAAGTGGCGGGAGACCTTTGTGCAAGCTGCAGTCTTGAGGGCCAACCTTAGGAGGAACAGCTATCCTGTTATGCAGGGCAAAGAACTCCCTTCCCCTACCCTTCCTTTCCCTCTCCTCTCTGCTTCACTTTGCTCACACATCCACTCCTGCTGCCTCTCCTCTCCCTGTATGGCCTTTCAGGAACCACAAGTTCTTGTCACTGTAATTTTTCAAATTATGATTTACAGTCTTGATTATCAAAATTTGGTATGTTATTTTCAAACCGAATATTGTAGTAAAAGTATTTTAAAAAGAGGTTTGTCTTTCTAACTTAATGTAGCAACATGTGGCATCTTTCAAAAGGGGATTTTATTATTTATTGGGGACACAAGCTGGTGTTTTCTTGATGTTTTACAAAGGGAAAACAGCTCAGAAGTGAGGGGTAATATGGAGATATCTTTAAGACCGGAGCACAAATTGCATGAATACTGAAGACAGACAAACATGCAAGCACTGTAAAAATTCTGCTTATAAACTGAAATTTATTACTCAATTCCAAAAGAATGGGAAAACAGAGCATCCTCAGAACAAAAATCTGAACTGAAATAATGTATGCAATATAAATATCAGATTTGACCCACACTTGCAAGATCTTTTTGCTGAAGGAGATAGAAACTTAAAAAGACCTATGACTTTTACATCTCTTTCCTGACTGTAATCCCGGCTGCTATTTGGAGAGAGACACCTCGGGGCAAAAACCAGAAAGGTGTTCAATCATACACAAAAACACTCATAAATATGAAAGGATGGGAACTGGGTACTTTACTCAAAATGGTGTAAAGTAAGATAACTACTAAAGCACTACCCATGTTTATGATATTCAGTGTGGTAGGAATATTCTGTGTCACTGAAATTGGCTAGTTTGAATCCAAACATACCCATAACTAACAAATGCCTTTTTCTCCAAGACAGAAACAATGTGGTCTCCTCCTTTTAATACTCTCCAAATGTGCTCAGGAACTGTGCAGGAAAATGCAAGCTGGCCTCAGCCCAGGTGTGTTCCAGGAATAATTCTAAAATTTAATAACAGAGATAATTGTGATCCAGTGCCTATGGCTGTTTCCTGACACTACTTTCTGTATGCTTATAAACAGAGCCAAAATGTCTGGTTTATGTTTCTCAGGACTTCTGTGCAAATCAGCAAAAGGTCTTCTAGGTTTGACAGTGCACATGGATTAAGTGACAGGACACCGGCCTTCCAAAAAGAAATTTTTCATGTATTTCCAAGAATAGTATAATAAACAAATAGGCTGATGAATAGAGAACATAAGTCTCATAATAATAGGTCTGTTTCTCTCTTATGTTCTTCACATAGTATTTAGAAACAGTTCTTAGACCTGGGAGTCTGAATGCCCGGAGCTGAAAAACACTGCTTCAAAATAATCTGACATTCATATAGAGACTGACATAAAGGAAATTATGTGTTCCCTTTACGGTAGATGATTAACTGGAAAAAAAACTTAGGAAGACATGATTTGCTTACTGTAACCACAGCTATTATCTTCTTCTAAATAGGATATTTGCATGCAGCGGTAGAATTTATGTACTTTATTCTAAACCATGTTTCAGATCTTTAGCAGACGGTAACTTTAATATTTTTCAAACTCGTCTCTCAAAATGGGCTGTTTCAGAGTTATCTGTCTGAAAGGCAGATTTAAGCAAGGAGAGCTTAATCCAAATTTTTGTGAGGGCAGAAGCAGAAGATCCACATCCAGCTACAGGCAGGGTGTTTTATTGGCATTTGTATAGTTAGACCAAAATCAGTGTTGTTCAATTGCACGTTTCTCCCTAATATGAAGCCTGAACTTAACAGCTTTGTTCTCTGAGCCTGTTAAAGAGTTAAAGATTCACAAAGGACCTTATTTTCAAAACTCAATACTCTGATGCAGTGTAATTAATAGCGCTAAATTAAACACTGCTCCCACTTTACACCCTCAGCAGAACATCCATGGAAATGGGAAACATTTACACAAACCAATAAGAGGTACACAGTAGAAAGTCCAGCCTCAGATAGTGTGCAAATATTTCTGTCATTTTTTAGTTTTGCATTTGCTATTTAGAACAGGTAAGGCCTGTCCTTGAATAATGGAGGGAAAGGCAGCAGAGTGAGAGAGTGATCAAAGGCAAATGAGACATCTGGGGTGAAAGCCATCCTCTAAATCAGACTAAACGAGGACCTGATCCAATGACTCCTCTTCAAGGAGAGGTACTAATCAAGTTACATGGGATAAAAGACTTCTGCTCTTTTAGGTTTCTTTCAAAAAGAAATTTCATTGGCACCTAACTCAAGTTAGAGGATGGAACAGTGATCTTAGATGGAGGAGATTTTACTCCCATGAATATCACTCAGGTACAATCTTGCCTCCCTAAAGAGGCCAGTACACAAGTAACATCCCTCTAAAAACCATTTTCTGTTGGTGAGCTAAACTTACTTCTGAGAATCTCCTCTCCAGTCATCTGGCTCTTTCCAGGTATTGCAAGGAGCCTAGATTCTAAAGGGAGATGGCAAACTCTATGTGATAGGTGAGTATGAAAATTAATAAGTGAGTTTGGAACTTAGCGATGATGTGGCACTAAAACTCTTGTTATTCCTATTCTATAGCCATTTCTGAAATTTCAGTAAAGTATAAGCACTCATTTTCATGAAAACCATAGTGCCCCTTAGTGCAAGCAAGACTGAAGGCTCGAACAACAGCAGATTGAAATGCTTGGCTTTGGTGGACTTGCACATCTTTTCTTCAGACAGACCTGTAGGGATGACAGAATGAAATGGCTGTCATCTTTCTGGGTCTTATTTGAAAAAAAATGCCAAATTATATTCAGCTTTTCTGCCTATCACAGCTCCTCCTATCAAAAAGAGAGAGCTGCTTATGTGCAGTACTGCCAGGGTGAGAAGTATCTTGAAGGAAATATATTCTCATCTCTGCCACATACATCAAGTTGGGGTTTTTTTGTGTGTGTGTACAGAGACATAGCACTCATAGCACTTATCTACACATTTGCTTATTCTTAATAAGCCTCAGCATTTATTTGTGGTATCCCAAGATTGGTTCACTCACTACAGGCAGAGGGCCCCTGCATGGCAGGGACCAGGAGTGCTGATGTCCTACCAGCCCCACTTGCTGTTGGTGTCCAGAAGACTGCAGCACAGCACACAAAACAGGAAAAGTCAGGGATTCATTCCATGGTTTAGTCCAACTGTTTATTGAGCATTAAGTTTAGCAAGTGTAGTAAGTTTAGCAAGTTTACTGTGGAATACAGAGTTATGAAACCCCTGAGCTTACAGAACTGAACATAGCACACCACTGTTGTCTGCTCATGTTGTTAAGCTCCCAACAAGAAATAGATACTTATACATAGAGAAAGACCTTTCTTGTAGGGAAACTCTGACTGGTTTATTACCCCTCAGAGTTGATTATCTCTGTCACTTCAGTCACAGGACTCTACTGAACCTTTCATTATGGAGATTTTGTGGAGAAAATAGTGTTAAGGTCCAGAGTGCCTTTACTACCTATTAACTACTCTATGGCATTTTAGGATGTTTGGCCTCAGCTGTGGCCATGTCACATGCCTGAGACAAGTATTTCATACAGACCAGTTGTAACAAAACCCTTTAAAAAGTACCTATGAGGCTATTGAGTTCACAGATCCGTAGTGTCCCTACATTTGCTGCAGATGCCAAGGATGAGCATGCTGTCACTCTTTGCACTGCAGCAGCAGGGTTCTCTGATTGAGAAAATCCATATAAAAGGCTGACCTTGATTTTTTTTTTCCTATTAATAACTATAGCAAGGTTCATCTTTATTATTTGGTATTACACAAGCTTTCAGTTACCCAGGTATAGATCTTAAGGGTCAAGTTGTAAGAGATACTGAAATATTAATATCTTTCTTTACAAACACATATCTCTCTGGGTATATCCAAATGCAATAATTTATATTACATGTACATTTACTGACCAAAGAGCTACAGGAAGTAAACCTCTACTGATTCCACAAATCTCACACTACTTGATCCAATAGTAGTGGTTACTGCTTTCACAGCCAAAGCAGAAGTGGCTCTGACATCTCTCCAGCCATAATGCTTATGGTTTGGGGCAAACTTCTTACTTTAGTAGCTGAAATCAAACCCTCAAACTTTGTGCTGAAACTTATCATGGAGGTTTAACAATGCAGCCACTAGCTCACACTTCCCAATGGGATGGAGGGAGAGAATTGGAAGGGTAAGAGGGTAAAAAAGCCATGGGCTGAGATAAAACCAGTTTAATAGGGAAAGCAAAACAAAGAATTCCTTCCTCATTTCCCATGGGCAGGAAAGCTGTTAGCCATTCCCAGGAAAGCAGGGCCCCATTACATGCAGTGGTTACTTCAGGAGAAAAACTTAATCACTCCAAGTATCCCCTCCCTTTCCTTCCAGGTTTATATGCTAAGAACATCACCATATAGTCTGGGATCTCTATGGGTGAGTTGGGGCTAACTGTCCCAGCTATGACCTCTCCCAACTCCTCGTGCATCCCCAGCCTTCTTGCTGGTGAAGTGGTACAAGAAGCAGAAAAGGCCTTCATGCTGTGTCAGTGCTGCTCAGCAACAACCAAAATATCCCTGTGTTATTTCATCACAAATCAAACATGCAGCTCCACGGTAGCTACTGTGAAGAAACCAAAACATGTAGCAAAAAACCAATGCTGATAAACACTTCCAACTTCAAATTTTTTTTATTAATGTGTGTTTGTGCCTCAAGAAAAGTAAATCACTCTATACCAAAACAGATGAGTGAAGAAACATATGTGAAGCAAGTTCCAGTCACATGAGAGAATAGTGGGTGGTCAATGCACATACACAGTCTAACAGTAGTCTTCAGATATGGAAAGAGGGTTTTATTCCTGTAATTTCTGTGATGTTGAAATGTCGCAATAAAACACAATCCCCCATTTTCAACAAGATGAGTCAGACCCAAAATTTCTTCAGATAGTGTTGTTAGCCCTTTTAAAAATGATATTAACCAAAACCTCTAATAAATAAACCAAATTATATAATCACTTCCATATATTCTATATATGGTTTTTTCTCCCTGAATAATATGTGGCTTTTTTTCAAGGAAAGCAATTGCCCAAAAAAATAACTTGTGAAATTATGTCTCATTATACAAAGTTGAAATTCAGAAGACTTCAGTAGGATTTAGTGAGGACAGCACAGATTTTTACCTCTGCAACACAAAAAAAAGTCACATATCTAAACCTAAAGACATATTTTTGAGGGCTTAATATAGACATCCTTTCCTATTACATCTCCCATAAAGCCCGTAAGAATTAAAAAAAATTTGAGTTATGAAAATAAATTCCCAGTTTGCACAAATATTTAAATTTTGGTGTGTTTTTCTATTTAATCTCTACTCTGAGAAAAATAATGTCATCTTAAGAAAGGAGGAAAACAGCCCAGGAACAATTTCAGGATCTGACCCTACATACTAGATCCAAAAAATGCTTTGACACTTGTATCCCACTGATTTAGGTTGGACTAATGTGTGACAGTATCTTTGAACATACTTCGTGTCTTCCTATTAAAAAAAAAATGTTGTCATCATGCAGGTATTCCCAAGAGGTTTAAAGTTTGATGACATTTTATATAACTGAAAGGAGCAGCAGGCAGTTCTTTTATGAGTCACATGTGGTATGACTCTATTAATTTCAGTGGAATTTCAATCATTTTTAATCTTCCCTGGATTTTTCCCTTTGAAAAACAGGAAATATTAGGGAAAAAGAAATGGATTCTATTAATAAGAGATAAAAGGATTGATTTAAAATAACGCAGGCTGTTGATTTCTTGGGAAAGAACTGTAGTATTTCAATCTTTTCTTTAGCTCTCCAGCTTGCACCAATAGAGGAAATTAAATGACACAAGCTGATATTTAATACATGTAGTAGCATTCTGAAACTGAAGCCTTTTTAAGCAAACCGCAGTGCACAAAAAAATAGTTAAATAGTTAATGAATTATGAAACAAAAAGATGGTTGCCATTGAGAAATATCTTGAGCTTTGGTACTGACAAACATTTCGGGAGTGGTTTGTACAGGTGGGGGCTCTCACACTGTGAGCCTAATGCTCCTGAGGATGTTTTCTTCAGAACCCTTTTCCCCTTGAGCTTCCACCTCCCCTCAGGAGAAAAAATGCCCCAGCTCTGCAGTTTCTTGTCCGGTCACCTTATCCCTGCTGTCCTACCCTCACCTTGGTCATGCTCTGGGGGAAATGGTGGACTAAGGCTTGTGACCTGCCACTGCCATTAAAGCTTAGAACCTGACCCCTCCTTGTAATTTACCAAAGGAAATTTCTTCCTCCTGGAAGGTTCTGTACATCTCTGAGGCAGAGGGGAAGCTTGACCCGAGTAAATATTATCTCCCTTTGAAGCAGCTGGTAGTCTGGACAGAACCAATACTTAGGCCAACAGCTTAGGTAATCACTTGCTGTGTCTGGGAAGGTGGCAGGGGAAAAGACTGAGGAGCAGATACACTCTTAAATCAACGGTAAGAACATATTTATTTATGCAGCTGGCAAGTGTCCAAATCCACCAGGGCTCTGAATGAGTTATGCTCTCCAAATCTTTTGCACAGACCTATAGATTAGTCATGCTCTGAATGAATTGCCCATTCAGCACTACAAGCTCTACCTGGCTACTTTCTAGTTAGAAAATGTGTGTGTGGTAGCATGAATGGACAGAGTCAGACACTGAGATGTTAAGTCCGTGGCAAGGAAGCATTTGGCACAATCTCAGGGCCAGCAGGGCTGCAATAGTTACCTGTGATCTGCTTCTGTTTCCTGTAGCTGTTTCTGCACTGTACCAACAATCACAGAGTCGCATTCAAAAGGCTGCTGTACCTTGAAACGGTGATCGTAGGTTCTGCAGGCCTGCCTTAACACTTCTCTACCTTAATGTCTCTGCATCCTCATAAATGGTAATTTATCATGCCTTGAACTAAATTTAGCATGGTTTCTCTCAACAATTCTTCCATATACCTGGGCAGAAATATTTCACACTTAAGGAAACTGAGCAATTTGGTGCTTATTCACATATATGTTTATTTTCTTATCCACTCAGAATGGGCTTGCAAGATACATCTGTCTCAAAACTTATATTACAATCCACCCTCTGATATCACAATATTTTCTATTCTTCCCTTGGATCATAAATTCTAGTCAGTCTCAGATGGGAAAAAAGCTTTGGGAGAAAAATACCAGACAGTTTTTGTAGTGGAAGAGAAAGTTGAAAGAAAAGTTGATGGTGGTAAAAATATTGAGAAATACTCTGGGAAGGGGGAAATTCTTGAGTGCCTGAAAAGTCAAAAATTTCTTCTGAGAAGGAGGGAGAGAAATATTTGAGAAAAAATTGTGGAATGTGAGAAGAGCCACTTTTGTGATACTCACTAAAACAGAAAAAAAGGGGAGATTATGGCTGAAAGGAACACATTTAGGGATGAATTTGTAGGGCAAATGGGATTAGAAAAAGGTTCCCCAACACCATGAATAAAAAAAATCAGGTAAAATAGCATCTTGAGTGGTACACCATTCTGGGACTGATATTATGCATAAAATGAAGGATTGTTTTAACTGTGGCTGAGGAGAGCACAGTTAAAATTGTGCTACAAACCTACAGTTAGAAGATTACTTGGCTCTATCGACAACACTACTAAAGAGCAGTCCATAGATGAGGTAAGAGCACAGTCTGCTCCTTCACCTCCGTCCCCATAGCTGCTTCACAGACTGCCTTCAACAGCCTCTGAGAATGTGATGTGGTGGGATCTGCGGTGCTGGTGTGTGTGTGCACATGAGATGCCAACCACACTGGGACATTGCCCATCAGGGCCAGGCAACTGGGCTTCTGTCGGAGGTGTCTGTACAGCTGGGGAATCAAATGTCAGAGCAGGTCTCAAGGGACAGCAGAAGCAAATTCACCATGGCTCCAGGGTCAGGATGTTTCAATGTTAGCTTTAACTAACCAGCAGTTTCCTGTACACTTTTTCTGAGCATTGATTAAAATACTAATGAGGGTAGCATGAGCTGTGAGAAAACAGACTGTGTGAAAAGCAAGTGTGACTTGAGAAGAGTGCATCAAAGCAAAAAGCTGCACTGATATCCAATCACTCAGACAGCAATACTGTCTCCATAGAGTGTGAGCAGAATCGAAAATTCTATATGTAAAGTTAATTCTGGCTTCATGTCATATCACAAACATGCCTGTTGTCAGTAGTCAGCAGTAGTGATAAGGAGAGCTTAGACGGTTCTAGCATTCTAATATCACACTTTTGTATTTACCTGAACAGTGAAGTTTTATGCCAGTTACTAATCACTTCTTAGCCAGAAGCAGCAGACTCCTTATTCCCTGAAGTCTGTTCTCAGTTAATTGCACTCATGGGTATGGCAAAATTAGAATTATGATTCTTCAGCAAATCCTTCCAACTCCCTGGCCAGAGAGCTGGCATGACAGCCAGGCAATATAAGCTACATTATCATCTCACACTGGTCTAATATTTTAATGTTGTTTTTTTTTTAACTATCAATAACTGACATCCATGCTGCCAAAAGTTGGGATAAATAAAACATACATTTGAATAAATAAAGTAAAAAAGTAGTCCTTTATAAAAGCAGAATGAAAATTGATGCTACAATCTAGTTAGCTTTTTAGTTTACATGGTATGCTTTATGAATCCACACGGACAGTACATTCCAGGAGAAGCTGTGCCCAAGCAGGGCAGCTAATGGTAATAACTAATTAACTCCATTTATTTTGAAGGAAATATATTAGCTCTACGCTTTGGAACTGGCTATTTCCATTAGCCATTGTTGTCATGAGTTGTTCTTAATAGCCAGCCTGAAAAAAATCAGTTATCAGTTTCAAAGCATGCCTTTGGGGCCAGATTCACAGTTGGAAGAGCTCTGCTGATTTTTTTGTAGGCTTATACTGCTTTGCTCTGATGTTTACATGAAGTCTCATTCTGATTTAAATGATCTGAAGGAAGCAGTGGCAGTTATTAAACCAGCAGAATTTTCTTTAGTGCTTTCAGTATTTTTCTGTCAGAGGTTAGATAGCGCTTTGCTGCTTGACTGAGTTGTAAGAACTGGTTTTGCTCTTTTT
>VXBQ01007182.1:0-27358 GCA_013400175.1 Phainopepla nitens | reverse complement strand
TTGGTGAAGATAAGTGACAGCGTCTTTTACATCTAAGGCAGAAAAACAGGTTTTAAGAGACCAATTCTAACTCTTAGATAGGGTCTCCCAAGTGACATTCTCTCTGAATGTACTGACAGACCTCACAGCACTGCACCGTATCACCGTACCTCTGCATTACCACAGCTCAGATCCTCCCGCTTGCTACTCAACAGTGGGAAAGACTCACTTACTGTAGGGCTTGAACAATAACACTGAAGTAGAGGAAAAGATTCAACTGATGTTGGCAGACTTTGGCTCAGCACCTGCTCTCACTGCACACTGTGATAAAAGGGGTGAAGGTCGCTTTGCTGGGCTTTATCTTGAGGAAGGATGCTTTTCCTGAAGGGTGTCACGAACAGCAGCTCTCAGTGTCAATAGTAGATGTGAGCTTGGAGACTTGCCTAGAAGTGATCAACTTTTAAAATGTTCAGTCAAATTGTAAATAATTCAACTCTAACATCTTTTCACAAAGTCAGGAATACAGGAGATGGTGGAAAACTCTGTATCAGGGAAGACTTCTTTTTCAAAAGCTCCTGTTCAGAAATGAAACCCAAATAATGTAACCCCAAATGTATGACTGCAGCGATGTAAAAGGAAAAAATGGTCTGAAAAATGGTAGTAGCCATGGTTACACACACATACACACCCCATCACAACACAAAGGTCCTGTCATCCACTGCATTGAAAAGCTGTTATATCCCCACATAATGCAAGTCTTGGAAGGAAAAACAAGAAGAAGCAAGACACTAAAGCTCTTTGAATCAATAAGGCACCCAGTGCCACTTGAAAACTCGAGAGTTTCAACTCTCGGCAGGAGGAGAATGACTGTTCTGCAGGTACACCCTCAATTTTAGAAACACATCTTGGGAAACACTACGAGCTAATTGCTTACTTAAGCAACAATTTTGCAAGCTATCATAGGCACACAAACTGAGAAAGAAACCCCAGGATTGCCTTTTTCATATCAGGTAACTCCACTAATGAGCAGCACTAAACATTTCTATTTGGACTGCATAATGCCTAAAAGCTTTGACACGTGTCTGGTATTACTGGCTTTTTATAGCTCTATATAATGAATCAGGGCATCTACAGAATATTTCGGAAATGCATGCTGCAACAACTCTCAGGGCTTGTACAGTTGCTGAGTACTTTCTAAAGCAGTTTTCTCCAGACTTTCAATGAACACAGATGGGCGTACTGCTACCTTCCAAAGCACAAGGTTTGCCTGAGTTGGACTAGATCCTCCGTAGACTGCATGGGTGGTTGGGAAATCCCAGATGGGCATGCTGCTGACCCAAGGGCAGTCAGTGCAGGTCTTTTTCTGTCCATATTTCATCCCTGAGGGCCATGGCACAGCTGCAGTCTGGTCATCAGGAAACCAAGCTTTTACCAGACACATCCTTGTCTCAGCTGGGCCCTGCTGATGGCTCCCAGCCACAGGAATGCAGCTGTACAGATTTGGGACTGTGCCTGGCTCAGGGCTGGGTTTGGATATGTATATCTGCTTTTGCTGTATAGGGAAGCTTTAACCTTTTCTGTACTTCAGTTAATATTGGTGAAAACACAGATAAAAGAAGCCTCCTGCTTTCCCTAGGTGCTCTCAGTCAAAATATATGAAATATTGGATGTACTTTACTCATGAAGCACAGACTGCTTATGGCATGGCTGAATCAAGAAGAATATTTTAGTGGTATCCTGAAGAAAGTGTTCAAAATTCTGTGATGTGTGGAGCAGAGGTTTTGCTCATATGAAAAAGGCAGAATGAACTGTTTTCCATGGACTGGGTTGCTGTCACCACCAGGAATCTTTTATTTAATTCAGCAGAGCTCAGATCACTCAAGAGTCTTAACTGGGAAAGAAAATAACTGGCAAAACCCCCAAGTTTTGCTGTCCTAGTCAGACAATAGTGCTGCATAATGCGATCTGTGTGCAGAACAGCACAAATCACAAGTTTAGCTCTTGCTGTAGTTCTCTGGAGTATAATGTGGCATCAGGGGTGCCAATTATACTCAGAGAGAGCAGTTTTCTGAATGGAATTAGAGAGGAAGCTGTAGAACAAGGCTAAGGGTATTTAGATTCTGCAGTTCAAGAAAAATTACACCTATCATATATGGCTCCCGGGAAAAGAGTAAATGATCAGAAAACATGTTTCTCTAAAGCTTAATCTCCCCATGACTTTGTTTATTTTTAAAACATAATCCACACTTAAAGAAAATCCAGAAAGAAGGAAAGCCAACATCCTCACCAGCTAATCAGGATTATTAATTCTGTGTTTCCTGTAGGTCAGGCGGTTGCTTGGATTTAGGTAATTAGTTAACTTATGTGCCTAAAGATATTAGGACAAAATCACAAGTGGTGCAAACACAGATTCAGAGGAGCCAATGTTTTAGATTTTTTAAAATATAAGCCCACAAGAGGATTGTAATAGAAGGAGTATAGAAAGAAAATAAACAAAAGAAACCCTTCTGGAGAACTCTGAAATAGTGTAAATTAAAATAATGCTCCCTTTCCACCATCTACTCAAATCTAAATAATCTCATGGATAGTTTTTTGATTGTAACTACTTAGAGTAAATTATTTGCAGTAGTAATAAATAAATTATCTCTGAATTTGGGTCCATTTTTTATGAGACTTCAGACAACTAAATGTTCTGTCAAACAGTCTAAACTAGTTGCTGTAGCACATTTCCCAATCTGTGCAGGGGAATTATCTCTGGCTGATGATTTATCACAACACTGTGAAAAACCTATTTTAGAAACATTTTCTGGAGGTGTCTGCTTCTTCTAAGTGATAGCTAGCTGCTTCCCATAGTATCAGAGTCATAACAGAGTCCAATCCATGAATAGAGGATTGGACTATTTTTTCCGTTAGAGGAATAAATTTTACAGAAAAAAATATATTTTCATTCTAAATCAGAAAGAAAGGTCAAAGTGTCATCAGTTTTGACAGCGTAGGAGCTACAAGAAATACAGAATCAAAGTATTGAACTGTTTGTTTTAATCATGTCAAATTGTCACACTTTCCTAATGTTAAAATATCTCAGAAAGTTAAAAGCATTTAAATATCACTGGAAAAATAAAAATTAATATAAATTATAATAGAGATTAACAATGTGGTCTGTCAATGTGAAAGCATCTCTAAATATGTGATATAGCATTCCTAATATAGGAACTAGAATAAAACTATATTAAATTGAAGAGTCATAGCAAAATTATCTTTTTCCTCTAATTCACATTCTGAAGTACAAAGAGCATTAGTTTCAACACTTGTTTGAAAATTTTATCAAAACAAGAAATAAAAAAAAAATGCAAACAAAACTGTATTTTCAAGTGCAAAGTCTCCCAATTTCCCTGTAATTGGGTTATAGCTCATAGAAGGCTCTTTGCTGTGTGGATGGCAGCTGCCTGCGCTGGATGATGCCATCTCAGAAAAACTCAATTTTTGGTGCATGTTTCAGCTCTAAATTCTTCCACAAGCTCTGGCAATACTTCTGCATCTGCCATCCCTGTAAGCAGGAAATCCCACCCTGTTCTGAAGTATCATTCTTTTGAGAAGTGAATGGGACAAGACTTCCAGTGGTCTGAGTGTTTCCATCTCTAGAAACTCTTAAGTGCCAACCAACAGGTTCTTCCTTTACAGCTGCCCTGTAGCAGCAGTGAGAGGGCTCTGTGCAGAATCTTGACCTTGTTAATACCACCACAATGCCAAGCAGAAATGCAGTCTTTGCTTCCTTGGACTTTGTATAAACATACCTTACCTGGGCTTTTGACCAATCCATGGAGTTTTAATTCTGATTTTAATGTGTACCATTAATGACAAAAATTTATGTAATAAACGTTATTGCAACAAGAAAATTGAAACCTCCAAGGCTAACTCTTCTTCAAACTAGATTTAAGTCTTGATGTGACTGAATTTTATGCTTTCTGTGCATTATTAAAGGTCTACAGCATAGAATTTCCAGCCAGAGTTTCCCTATATTACCTTATTTTTTAACCAAACCTATTGTACTGATTAATCAGGAATGTGAATTAGTATTTTTGATTTTTTTAATCTGCATTTTATTCCCCTCACCCAATGTTTTTCATATAACTGTTTCTGTCAATGACAGACAAAATAGGACGGGTCAGGAAGGAAGTGTAGAATTCAAACATAACTCAATTTCCCCAGTTAAAAGTGATCCTAAAGTATAAAAGAGTCCTAGAGAAAATATATTTCAAAAATTAATGAATTAGCTCTGATTTTATGAGTTGCACTTAATTTCAAGGACTACAGCTGTCACCACTCAATTTTTCAAGACAAAGGAGAGTAAAATGTTAATTTTTTAGCAATTATGACAAGGTTGTTACCAACCTATGAGGTACTGGTGGTCCAAAAAACAGTGCAGCTGTACTTGCAGACCTGGGGATATTATCCTGCCTGTTGAACATTGTTGAACTAGCATTCTCTCTGCAGTTCTGAAAACTAGTAAAAATGTAGTCTCCAAACTTCAGCTAATACCCCCTGAGTTATTCCTACATGGAGATCACACATGGCCTCTGGCTTCACAGGAGAGCTTTTTTAATTTTCCAGTCAAAATTAATAATGGAGAAAAAGAGGAGAGATGAAGGTAACGGCTGCCACTTTGAACTGACTCCAGAAAACTGAGCTGGGAGACAGCGCTGTGAGCATCACCCATTGTCCTTGCAGACACATTGGTGGGCTCCATCTGCCCAGTCTGTATGCTTCCCAAACTGAGCCCTGCAGGTGTCCACCATGGAGGTGAGTACCTAGAAAGGCAGGTCCCAGAGCACCCAGTCCAGAAAGGAACACTGTTCTCAAGCAGCTCTGGTGAAAAATGGGTGTTTTCTGCTGAAAGAAGCCAGTTGGTGTGAGCAATTTCATGAAAGAGACAGTGTTCCATATAAAATAAAGGTGAGACAATCTGAAATAACTCAATGAAACACATTGACAAACCTGACATATTGCCTTTGATGAGGATATCTTTTCAAAGCTACCAGGACATAAACTTATGTGTGCTGACAGGGATGAAGAGTATTTAATAATTGTGCTGGAAAAAAAAAATAGTTTACAGCTTCCAGCTGCATGTCCTGTTTTATCCATTTTTACATAGTGGATGGATATAACAACAATGGAGCTAGAGCCATCTAAGCTATCTAAATGCCAAGTCCTCATCCCATGAATAAGTGATGGGTTTTAAGTACTTATCTGAGTAGGGACAAAGTCCACATTTCCAGGTGTCATAATAATTCTCTCTTTAGCCTTACATCTTTTACATTAAATGTACTATTTTGAAATTAAATTTCTACTGTAGATCTGGGGAATGTCTTAGATGACCCTGAGCTTGTCCTCTTCTTTCAGCTACACTGGATGGTCTTATAGGAGATATAACCTTTCCCCATCAAGATTTTCTTCCATTATTATACTTAGAACACTACAACTGCAAAAGCACTAGCACTAGTTTCAATTATTTCAGACAGCATGAAACAGCTTTCATGGGACTGAGAAAGCCTTTACTCAGAATAGCCTATAGTGTGGCCATTGTGATGTTCTTTTGGGACATGGGGGAGCGGGTTTAATCCTATTAAGTAGAGGAGATGATTGAATCTGTGTTTCCTTCAACCTGAGTGAGTACTTTAATCATGACTTATTGAATAAAAGGTTAGGGGAGGATCACCATTGGCTTCTCCAGATGCATTTCATGAGAAATGAATAATAGCTCCCTATGTAGTAGAGTTTCAGTTTTGTGAGTCCCACTGGCACTAAGGTTGTAAGTACTGGAGGACAGCTTGAGCCTACCTTTGTTCCTAGCAGTTCCTGCTGGCTAGCTTAAGTTGCTCAGCACAGTTTGCAAATCTCATTATTTGGCAGTTATGTCTCCTAAAGCACTCCACTGAAACCAGGCACCAAACTCAGGGCAGTGATCTAAGAACTTAGTCACTGAACAAACGAGGAAGCACTGAGCGAGGAAGCCTGAGACTAAATTCTCCAAAAATGTTAAGTTATGCATCATTTTCTGGTAAGCTGGTAACTTCAATATCCTACTTCAGTGGTGTAACTGATGTTCTGAAATAAAATACATAACATGTGGTCTTGGGGATCTAATGCTACACTGCGTTCTGTACATTTTTCTGAGTATTGCTAGTGGATGCAATTCAGACCATTGAAAACATAGATTTTTCCATTGCCATTACAACAAAAGACAGCACTTTTGTTCTAAATTCTCTATAGATATCAGTTTTCAGGTAAATCAAAATCATCTTCTTTACACAGATTTTTACTTCAGAGATTCTGTGATAGTAACTTAAAATACAATTTAATTTAATTAACCTGATCTTCATAACTTAAACAATTTGAGATAGATTTATGGGTCATGTGTACATAATTTATTGTTATATATTGCATAACTTGTAGCCAAGTAAATAAGCACAAAAGTGCAAAACCAATAGTACCAGATATACACGTTTTTTCTATCTAACCATATATTTTCATCGTGCTATAATCATAAAAATAGGCAGAGATCAAACAGTGTTCCAGCAATGGGACCAAATGCTGACAATAGTCCAGTTATCAATAAAGGACTTAAAATATTTTGCTCCCAGTTTTGCTCAGATGCAGAGAAAACTCTGCAGATGCCAGGGTGTAACCATGGAATACAGCCTTCTGTTTCATAAAAGGCAACAAAGACACATTTCCAAAGCTGCTCTTGCTTGATGTTTGAAATGCAACGGAATACATTGAGACATATGTTTTTTGAAAACGTCATGCTTTCATCCAGCCCTAAAATGTATTTGACATGCACTGAAATGTCAGTAGCATTATATGAGATGACTTGATATCACAAGCCATTGTGCCATAATTGTAAACAACCTTGGGAATGGGAACTGGAGCAGCGTACGTGTCTGAAACTGCCGAATGTCCTTTAGCTGCTTACAGCTAGTTATTTTCTGTGCTGTCATAAAGATATTCAGCCTAGATAAACCTCAGCTTTTGAATTTACCAATTCTTTTATCTCTCCTACACTTTTCTACATCAAATTTCTTTATGAATTTAAGTTGCATGCAGTTATACTTGTTCCACTGGAAGTGAAGGCAAAGGAACTTGTAGTTAGACCATTAGTGCGGAAGAAGACTAGAGTGCTCAGCACCACTCTGTCACAGAACTCTCTGATGAGTGTGGAAACTCACTCAGGAGGATTGTGTTCATAACTTATATGCAAGTGAGGCTACTGTGAGGTTTGTGAGGTGTTTAGCTACTACACTAAAAGGGCCTTCTAAATATCATAAATCAAATTTTATTTCTAAATTTAGTCAGGATTTAATTTAGTTAACAATTTCATTGATGGATTATATGGTGCAAAGCTGTCTATACTGGAAACTAAGAAAGCAAGTGTTTTATAATAACCCCACCAGAAACATTGTACTGCCACTTTACATCTGTTTCCAAACCTATTGGTCAATTACTCATTGTCACACTGAAACAGCTCAACTAGCAATGGTAAATTAGTGCACATCTTGTCTCGTAACATCATAGCCACAGTGGGAGACTGAAAAATATGCATTGCATTTAGATATTTTTATTCTATGCATGTGCAGTCTTTTGATGGGAAGCATCTGAATATAGCCAGCAAGGTATGACTGTAGAAAATATTATTTTTCACCACCGAAAAAAATGGTTTTGTTTTCCTATCAAAACTGCAGGGATACTCTGAATTTCATGCTCTATTTTTCCTGAAACTCTGTTAGAATGCTACATCATTTACATCTGTGGTTAACAGACTTCAGATTCCCCCATCTACAGAAAAGACAAAGCAAAATATTAGTTTTACACAGAATTCTATGAAAAGTATAATTGTCACTTGTAAGAAATTGAGATTTCAAAACTATATCCTTAAAAAGAAGGAAAAATCAATGACCAAAATCTCTTGCATAATTTGAATTAATCCCTCTGTATATATCTTTGTATGCATTTATATATGCATACATATACCCAACCGTAACTGTAATTTTAAGTATAAACATATATATGACTTTACATGTCATTTTGCGAGGAATGCTTCTGTCCCAGCTTTCCTGTCTAAAAGCTTTATACTAAAATCTAATTTAGGTGTTCTAAAAAATGGAAAGAAGCAGTCATTCCCAAAGGATGATCCCTTTCTGCTGAAGAAAAGTACCCTAAAAAAGAACAGATGAAACAATTCCCTGGTGTACCCATTTTCTGCAAAAACTACAAGGAGTGCTATACACAACTTTAAGTCAACTTTCTTTAGACAAACAAAATACTCTAAAATCAATCCTATTCTTTGACTTAGTCTCTAAGTTCCGCTCAGGGTAAAGGTTTCAGAGCCTCATGTGCACAAAAGGGGTTCTAGGCAGCACCAGGGTGGTGGAGGTTGGGATAGGTGCCCAGTGGTGAAAAGCTGGGTTTCTCCCAGGTGTCACGCTCCATAGGAACATTTCTTCCAGATAAATCAGGATTTTTGGAGGGGAAAACGTTCCAGTAGAAAATTTTGATCAGTTCTAGTCTTCAACAGCACTGATTCTTTTTTTTTCATTAATTGCAACACATCCTAGATGGGGTAGAGGTTTTGATTGAGCCTTATAGATGCCCTAAGGACCATAAAGCAGCTGATCACAATCCTGACATCTTCTCTTGCATCACAGTTAATCAAATTTCAGCATAAACTGAAAACCTGGTTGACCAGTGTTCCCAGCAAAAGTGATTCCCCAGCTTAAGATGTCTGTGTGTAAACTCTTAAGTGGCTTTTCTAGCTGCATTCAGACAGCAAAGATCTCACATCAGCAGGGGTGGGATTGAGTGATACTGAAAAAGGCAAAACTAAATGCAAAGCAAAATAGCAAATGTGGGAAGAAACAAGTGTTACAGTTAGACATTAAATGAGCAAAGGAAGAAAGAAGGGATGCTGAATGTACACAGAAATTAATCTAGATAATCCATCCAAAAGAGACGTCAAGATAATTGTTTTAAGGCAAAGGGAAAATCTGAGCCTCTAAAGAAAGACTTTAAGGGACAGAAATTTCCTCTGAATCAGCAGTTTGCATGCTGATGACAGTTGCATTTATTGTTAATCACTATTGGTTCCAAGTCTAATATTTCTTAGGCTCCTTGACTGCCCTCTGGTTCCCTTCATAAACATGGAAAATACATAACTAGTGTTCTCAGAAGAAAAAAAATGTGAGCTGAAATATTGATTTTTCAGTTTCCTTTTCTTCTAGTAAAAAATAATGAGCAAGATTCATCACAGGAATAATTAGTAGAAATTATTCCTATTGTATTGTGAAACCAAGAGACATTTCATTGTTTATCTGGAGGCTTAATGATGATTTCTGGTTACAATTACTAAGCTTTCAAAGTTATTATTAATATGTACCAGATTTCTCTGTTTATCCAAACTCAGTAAGTATGTGACTATATAAAAATATTTAAAATAGGTCTCAACTGTTGAGCTGTCCTGAAAAGTAGTTTTAACTTTTATATTTTCTTAATGTTTTTATCCCTTAAACCTTTCTCTTGAAATCGGGGTGTAAGAATTAAAGCTGAGACTTTACAAATGGGCCTTGATGTTGTACATCATGAATAATGGTAATGAACAACAATAAGAACAGCAATAGCTAAAGAAAAAGAAAAAAACAAATAGGAAGCACTTAAATTCTATCTCATTTCTAAACTTTTTCTGATTTAGTCTCACACCTCTGCAGTACCACAACAGTAACAGGTAAATCTTATTTCACGAGTACCTGTAGCATAGATGGTGCAGAAATCCTTGAGACAGGACTGATGAAGCCAGCTGTAGAACTCCTGCGGTGTGTTCAGTTCAGGGGCAATGCAACTTCCACATGAGTCTGACTGCTTTCAGGGCAGTACTGCATGGTGTCCTGCAGATGTACGAGGTAACAGACCACTACACATTTGAAGCACTTCTAAGGTCAAATGGTGAGAAGCTTAATTATCTAAATGTTGGAATTATGCTCCTAGAGGGACACTTACGGAGGTGAAATAGAGACCATTAAAAAATAAATTGAAGAAAAATGTGTAAAACTGTGTAATAATACTGCTTTACACATATTTCCTCAATTATTTTTTTAACCACATTTTTTTGACCTTTTGGAGACTTTAAGGTCAGATAGGTTCATCATCTAATGTGATCTGCTGCTTAACTCATGCCAGAGAAACTTTCAAAGCGGTATCTTGATGCTATCCTTTTCCTATGGGAACTGAAATAAAACTTGACAGTTTTTGGAAAAATTTACCAACATCACTAGGACTCCATTATACTAGTCACCAGTTCCAAGTCAGCTTCTATCTTTGTCCTGTGTTATTCTCATTTTCATTTTGATTCTTCTACTTAGTATTCTATTTCTCTCTGTGCTTTTGAGATCAACATTTATACTACTTTTTCCTTTTTCTCATCTGTATCCTTCCAGCTTTTTTCAAGGTCTTAATTAGTGGCTGAATAGTCTGGACTTAGATTTTAAGGCTACTCTGATTATAAATTTGGTTATCATAGTAAAAATAAAATGTTTTTCAAAATCTAAAAAAAAATGTCAGTGGTGCATCAGTGCATCACACTAGTTATGGAACGCTTCAAGTCAAAAAAAGTGACATGTTGTTGTCCAGAAGTTCCATACTTTATATATGTCAAGTTAAAACACAGAATCATAGAACAGTTTGGGTTGGAAGGGACCTTAAAGATTCTCTATTCCTAGCTGCTCTGCCATGAAGAGGGACACTTTCCACTAGACCAGGTTGTTCAGGGCCCCATTCAACCTGACATTGAACACTTCCAGGGATGGGGCATCCATAACTTCTCTGGGCAACTTGTTCCAGTGTCTTACCACCCTCACAGTAAAATATTTCTTCCTAATAGTCAATCGAAATCTACTCTCTTTCTATTTAAAGACACTCCCCTTTTTCCTATCCCTACAGGCCCTGGTAAAAAGTCCCTCTCCATCATTCTTGTGGGGACCCTTTAGGTACTGAAAATTTGCAGTAAGGTCACTCCAGAGCTTTGTCTTCTAAGCATGCTGAACAGCCCTAACACTCTCATCCTGTCTTCATGCAGAGGTATTCCAGCCTTCTGATCGTCTTTATGACCTTCCTGTGGACTTGCTCCAACATGTTCTTATGTTGGGACCCCAGAGACAGATGCAGCACTCCAGGTGGGGTCTCACCACAGCAGAGCAGAGCAGAGCAGAGCAGAGCAGAGCAGAGCAGAGCAGAGCAGAGGGGCAGATTCCCCTCTCTGACCTTGCTGGCCATGCTGCTTTGGATGCAGTCCAGGCTACAGCTGGTTTTCTGGGTTGCAAGCTCACATTGCTGGGTCATGCCAAGCTTCTTGTCCAACACCCCAAAACCCTTCTCTGCAAGGCTGCTCTCAGTCCATTCTCCACCCAGCCTGTATTTGTACTAGGGATTGCCCTGACCCAGGTGTGGCACCTTGTACTTGGCCTTGCTGAACTTCATGAGGTTCCCAAAGGCCCAGCTCCCCAGCCTGTCAAAGTCGCCCTCAATGGCACCCCTTCCCTTGAGCACGTCAACTGCACTGCACAGCTTGGTGTTGTTGGCAAGCTTGCTGAGGGTGCACTTGATCCCACTGTCCATGCTGCCAACAAATATGTTAAACAGCACTGGTTCCAATACTAAACCCTGAGAAAAGACACTCATCACTGCTCTCCACTTGAATATCGATCTGTTGAGTGCAACCCTTTGAATTCCTTATCCACCAAGTGATCCTTCCATCAAATCCATCCTTCTCCAATTTAGAGACAAGAATGTTCAGGACAGTGTCAAATGTGTCTGTGTTCTGTGATTCTGTGACCTGTGCTTTGTCCAAGTTACAGAATCACAGAATGGTTCTGGTTGGAAGGGATCATCTGGTCTATCCCACCTGCTCAAGCAGCATCATCCTAGAGCACATGGCACAGGATTGTATTCAGATGATTCTTGAATATCTCCAGTGAGGGAGACTCCTCAGCCTCTCTGGACAATCTGTTTCAGTGTGTGGTCGGCTGCACAGTAAAGAAGCTCTTCCTCATATTCAGGTGAAACTTCTGTGCATCAGTTTCTGCCCTTTGACTCTTGTCCTCGGTGCTTGGAACTACTAAGAAGAGCCTGGTCCATTCTCTGGGCACCCTCCCTTCAGACACTGACAGACATGGATGAGGTCTCCTCTCTTCTCAAGGCTGAACAGACTCAGTTCCCCTAGCATTTCCTTGTAAGAGAGATGCTCCTGTCCCCCAGCCATCGTTGTTCTCCTCTGCTGGACCCACCCCAGGAGCTGCATTTCTCCTTTGTACTGATGAGCCCAGAACTGGACACAGCACTCCAGATATTCCTCGCCAGGGCTGAGTTGAGGGGCAGGATCACCTCCCTTGACCTGCTGGCAATGCTCTTCCTAATGTACCTCAGGATACCGTTGGCCTGGCAAGGACACTGCTGGCTCATGGACAGCTTGTTGTCCACCAGGACCCCCAGGTCCCTCTCCTCAGAGCTACCTCCCAGCAGGTCAGTTCCTGGCCTGTACTGGTGTGCAGGGTTATTCTTTCCCATGTACAGGACCCTGCATTTGTCTTTGTTGAATTTCCAAAGGTTCTGCTCTGCCAATCCCTCCAGGCAGTCAAGGTCCCTCTGAAGGACTGCACAGCACTCTGGGGCATCGGCCACTCCTCTTGACTTGGTGTCGTCAGTGGACTTGCTGAGGAGGCATCTCCCCCTTCATCCAAGTAACTGATGAACAAGTTAAACAATTCCAGTATTGAACCTTGGGGGACACCACCAGTGACAGGCCTCCAACTAGACTCTGTACCACTGATTACAACACTCTGGGATCTGCCATTCAGCCAGTTCTCAATCCACCTCACCATCAACTCACCCAGTCCACACTTCTTGAGCTCGCCTATGGAAGGTAATGAGTTTGCCTAAGGAAGGATGTTGTAAGACAGCACTGAAACCTTGCTGAAGTTGAGGTAAACAATATCCACTGCTCTTTCCTCATCCATCCAAGTAGTTGTTTCATTGTAGAAGATGATCAGGTTGTTCAAGCATGATTTACTATTAGTGGTACTGTGCTGACTTCTGATCACCTTCTTGTCACCCATGTGGATAGAGATGGCCTCCAGAATGAGGAGCTCCATCACTTTTCTGGGGATTGAGGTGAGGCTGACTGGATGGTAGTTCCATAAGATATCCTTTTTGAAGACTGAGGTGACTTTTGCTTTCCCCCAGTCCTCAGACACTCATAGTGATTGTGGCTGGCCTCACTGTGGTGTCCGCCAAACTCTCAGTACTCATGAATGTATCCCATCAGGGCCCATGGTACAGGAAAATCACATCAGTTTAATTTATTGCAAGAGCATCACATTCTTCACTGGTGCCAGTAAAAGCATATATTCTAGGGACACTACTGTATACACTATCCATCCAAATACTAGGATCAAGGAAAGTGCTAATCATGCTTTTTTGAAAGCTGCATCAAGTGGACATATTTGCTGTCTATACACAGTATGGCAAGTGATAAAATGCAGTACACAAGTAGTCAACAAACTAAGGCCAGGCTTTGAATTTTTGAATAAAATTTTTGAATTATTTTAGCTTGAATTTAAAAATTTAAGATAGCACAAGGAAATTTTGATGTGCCTAACTTCACAGACACAGCTAGATCTTTATCATTAGAGGGAAGACACGCCAGTTATGGGGATACTGAAAGAGCTGTTTATGTTCCTGTTTATGCATTATTTAGATCCCAAAACCCATTTTAACAGAAAATTAACACAAAGTTGAAAAATCATTAAAGAGAACACCTAGCACTAGGAACTGGGACTGCCACCTGACTGTCTGAAGAGACACAAGTCCCTGGTTAAAATCAATACAATACCTCTTACGCACTCATTTGTTCACTTCTGAAATAATTAATATTCTCTGCATCCATGGATTGGTGACCATGCTCATCAGGACGAAGCACTAGCAAACTTCTCGATGAAGCCTAAAATGGGTTATCTTTATATATAATTTTAGACAAGCTCCTTGCTTTGAGTCTCCATTTAAGAACACATGACAGCTATGGTTGTAGTAAAAACATTCAAACAAGTACAAAGAATTTCACTCACATAGAGATCCAACAGCATCCTTGCTCTAAATAATCATATGAATTCCAATAAACTGTAATTAGTAGAAACAGTGCAATAAGAGCAGGTACTAGCTCTTACATTTCATTGACATCCGAAGCCATTCAAGCATATTGAACTTGACTCACATGCTTAGGAGTTTACTGTGAACTATAACATCATTTCCCTTACTTCTAGTTTTCATTTGATGTGTCTTAAAATGAGACATAAAGACAAGAACTGCTTTCAAGCCAGTAATTGTTTCTTGACGTTAGGCCCACTATCAAATTAGCCTCAAACAGAAAACTTTGATGAGATTTAGCCAACTGTTAAGGCTATTAGTTGAAACATGAAATTGATTTATTTTTCCTATTACATTAACCTTCTCCTTTACATTCAGTGGTTTCTTACACAGGGCAAAGTAAAAGCAACTTGATATTTAAACATGGGCAAAAATGAATATAAGACATCTTGTTATAAGCCACATGTTACTGTAATAACAAGTTGACAAAGACTTCTTAAGGATGTTCAGTGCTAGTAACAAAATGGAATATTTGTAATAGTATCACAGTGGAAAATGAATTGGATGGCACTGGGAAAGCAAATGTAATTAGTAATAAGCTGGATTTATTTGAAAAGTTTATGTGAAATATGACCTGCAATGCAAAGATATGTGAACAGAAAAGAAATGTTCTTGTGACTGTAAGGCAGGGCAGAATTGAATTAATTTGTTCTGCCCATTTATCTAAGGCTTTTATAATTAGATTGATGTGTTAATATCAAGGAGGAAAGCTTCTATCTTGAATGTGGAAGAATTCCCATAACTAGAGAAGGGAGCTGGTAACCCTGTCATTATTAACAGAGAATTATTTCATTAAAATAGAATGCTAATTTAAATACATACTGCTTTTGCACAAAAAAAACCCCTAAGAGCAGAATATGAACAAGAATTTCATACATACTAAAGCTGTAGGTGTTTTGACAGGATAAAGCACCTGCTCTTCATCAGCAGAAACTGGTGTATCTTGAATTTCAGCATAGTATCCATACAGCTGCTGTCCTTGTATTTCTATCAGAAAGATATCTCCATACAAATATGTAAATTAATGAATCCAAAATGTATTTACTGTTGATTTCTTATGTGTACAAAAGACATCCTTGAAATGTCACCTCCTCCACCTTCTATTTCTGTTTCCACAAACAACCTCTCAAAAACTCTTCTTTTCCAATAACCTAGGTCAAAAAACAGAACTGCAGGTTAATTTCATTTTTTTTAAGTACCTAGAGAGACAGATCTTTTTTTCTCCTTAAGAAAAGTATCTGAGGGGAAATACTGCTTGTGGAAAAACGTGCTCTAACTTTTGTATCTAGAGAGAGGAGACTCCAATTTTTGCTGGACTGATGCTGGGGAGGTAGTTGCCCTAGTGATGCCAGGCAGACATGTGTGAACAAGTGAGCCCCAAGCTCCCTTGTCTCCTGCACCACTCACGTGCACACACACAGGCAGCCACAAAGGCACCAGCCTCTGAGCACCATCTGCAGGTGAGGGCACCAGCAGCAGGGGCAGCTGTTAAACCAGAAGAAGTGCTGGTCTCTGGGTGCCCGGTGAGAAGGGAGACTTGCAGAGTTCTGCACATCAGATTGAGGCCTGAAGCTGCCAGCTGGAGCATGTTGCTCCATGATATCAGCAACACTGGAGCTAAAATGAATTCACAAAAGGCATCTTCTACTCCACCATCAGCCTATTCATGCAGAAGCCGAGTATCAAGAGGGAAAAGCACTCTATTCTAACAGGAAAACAGTTTTTTCTCATTTTCTCAAGCATCACTCAGAGACAGTGTGTCTAAGGTTTCTGTGTATGATGAAGGTATTGGTACTCACTGTACCATTTGCAATTACCAAATGTCATATTCAGAATTTTTCCCATGTTCCTCTTTCTTTGCTGCAGTCTATGATTAACACTTGGTGTTTTCAGAGAATACCCAGCCTACACTTACTGTTTTGCTTTCATATTTTTCTCCTTGTTTATCTTGTTGTATTTCTGAAATTGCTTTGCTATTTGGGGACTTAGAAAAATTTAGTTTCATGAAGGTATTTTAAAAACAGCTTAGCTGGGCTTCCTGGGCCTCTGGTAGACAGAGTGAACTCACACATGATATGTTTTCCAGTGACTCTCTGCTGGTATTCCAGAGGTTATTTTAAAATACCACTAAGGTTGTGGGATCATGTCCACTTCCAACTGGGAATCCGACTTGCCAGCAGGCTTGTGCTGGGAACATGTAGCAGCAAATTTGCCATCAGGATGTCGTGCCCTTCCTTAAAATAAGCTCCAAGGGATCTAAGCTAATGGTGTAGCATTTTGGGTGCCCTTAGCACACACATTACACGATCAACACTAATAGGTGGAGTCTCCCATTTGTAAACCCATGCCAGCATCCACATATAAGAAACATAACATTAAGGTGAGGAAAGAAGACAAGGATGTCGCTGGCAACAGCACAGCTTAGAATTTTGTCAGAGCTCTGAAACTAGGAAAAACAGCATGAATGTTCAGTCATATTTTCAAACAATCTACTTTTGACCTTGTTTAACTTTGCATGAACATTTGGAAAACCCATAACACCATATTTTAGTATTATCAATATTCATGTAAAGCAAGTACTAAGTTTTTATGCTTAAATATTTATAGAAAGTGGATTTTATGTTTGTTTTCTATGAACATTAGCATCAGAGTCCTGGTTTTTAACATTATGTTTCACTATCAAGAATGAGAAACAACACTATGTGTCTGTGCAACCATCACAGTTAAACAATACAGATAATACTTCAAAAGAGATCTATAGAGCAAATAAATCATAGAATAACAGAACAAATCTGCAAAATAGCAAACTTACATAGGTTTTCTGTCAATGGAGAGAAAAGCAAAATTTATCAGATTCAATTTCAGTATTAATTATTCAGCCAACTCTTTTTGCAGACTTGCTTTTCAGCATTATTATTTTTCACGTTAGATTATACTAACTCACTTTGTGCAAGTTAGGAAGCATCTGATCTGTTATTTTTATAAATTATTTGAACACACTGGTAGTGCTGAGGGCTTCTGTTCTTGTGCTACTAGCAATTAAGAAAAATACTTCTCCTGCTGAGGCAGTAAAGAAAGCCAACTAAATATGAGATGACAGGAACATTCTTGCAGGAACATTATTGTCTCAATTTTACAGAAAGTAGAAGAAAACCTTTTAAAAATCAACCATTACCATGTTTTTAGATAGCACAGTGGTAGATCTACAGATCTAACCAAGTCTCCTACTTCTAATTACTAATAAGGTACATGTAGACAGATTCCATTTTCTTATATACATTTCTAGTAATTTTTAAGATTAATTTCATCTTTTCCATAGAAGCTTCTTGAAATCACAGGCATTGAATAAAATTCTTTAAAAATATGTTGCTTCCTCTAGAGGCCACATTTTTTTAAAACAAGTGCCTCCACTTTATTGCAGTATCTGTGAGGAATATTCGCCCTCACCTCTGCACCAGGCTGATTGCTGTACACCCTGATGGGGTTTCAGAGCTCCTTTCCAAAGCCAGGAGGATGCATAGGCAGGACACTTTTCTGGCTGTGGCCACACAGCTTTTCGAGCCATGCTCATTAGACTTGCACTGTCACAAGCACCCCTGTAACCAGACCCAGGTGACACAGCTGATGCACTCCAGCTCCAAGAGAAGCACCAGTGGACCTGCAGAGGCTTTGGAAGAGTGATACAAAACAGCAAAACCAGTACTGAACAGGGAGAAGGAAGCTGGAAATAGTATAGCCGAATCTGTATCCTCATTCAGATTTGCCCTTCAAAAGCAAGTTTTGGAGTAACTTCCATGTTGCCTCATCAGCAGCTTCATTCTGTTAAAAATTTCCCTTTGCACAGTGTTGTCACAGGTTAAAAACCATCATCACATGATGTGTTGGCAAAGTCACTTTATCTCAGCTAGATGGTTATGACTTTGGACAGTATTTCCCACAAGATGTTTCTTGTTCCGTTTTTGCACTATCCCCAAATCATGTTCAATTTCAAATTTTTTTAAAAAAGGGTTATTTTTAAATCTTAATTTCATACTGATGGCAAAGCCTACATATTCAATGAAGAATCTTAAAATCTGAGTATACAGCCTTGTAGACTCTTTATTGCTAAGATCATTCTTGTTAAGATTCAGGAAGAGGCAGTGACTGGCCCCCTGGATCTATTTGACTTTTACAGTATGGGACAGCATTTCTAACCAGAGAGGGGAGTTATTTTGGTAGCAGATCACAAACTCAATTTATAGGGACTGTGCTGCAGTCAAATGCCTCACCTCATCACACCAGTGAATTCCATCGTGTTTGCATAGTGCTTTTTTGTCTTTAGTAATAACTTCAATGACAGCAGCTAAAAACAAAGACAAAATAGGTTCAAAATGTCCCTTGCACTTAAGCAAAAATAAAGGTTTCCTGGGATTGCATTGCACTAGGAGTTTTGCACTTCGTCTTTTTCTCCAGTAATAGTGCATTCTCCATCAGTTATCCCCATTTATTCTGCTGACATCACCGCTTGTAAAAGTCACACTTCTCATATCAAACTTCCATGGTCCCTCTATCTTTGTAAATTCTGACTTTTAAAGAAAGAGTAGTTTTTATGTGCAACCCGGTTCTCATTTGGGAGTTCATTTTATTTTACTGGTCTTCACATTCCTCAAATAAGCTTCCTAATTTTCGCCTGTAATTAGTATATTATCAAAGTAACAGATCATTCCACTTAAAACTGTTATTATGCAGGCTGTTGAAATGCAGAAAAATTGGTAGCCATTGCTGAAAGCTGAGAACAAAGATAGGGAGTAGTAAATAATATGGAGATTCAATCAAATAGAAAGCATTAAACATTCACTGAGCAAATTGACCCCTATTCAGCCAATACCTTATTTATCTGCAATTTAATAAAGTGAGAATTAATCACTTTTCCATTTTGTCCGAAAACATATTTGGAGACCCATAGCTGCTGCACCAGCTGCTCAGCTAGCAGTGTGGGAAGGTGAAATGAAGTTGCTGGGCATGGCTGGAGGTAGCACTGACCTATACAGGGGGCTGTGCTCTCCTCCATGTGGGCTGTACAGGGTGAGGTACATGCCATTTCCACCCAGATTTATCAGGAAAGCATGAATTAACCCTTTTAGCAGCCCTTCTCCTCCCTGGCCATGATACTGCTTCTCCTATGTAGGTCCCTGAGGAGGAGCAGTAGCTGCTGTGACCATCAGGGCATACTGGCCCCTGGCCTCTTCACAGTGACCTTCTTCACTGCTGCTGCCAGCTCTGCCAGCTCAGGGGAAAGTTTGCCCTCCAATTCCAACCCCTTCACTGTGTCTTTGCTTGCAGACACATGGTGCCTTTTTTTCCCTGTTTGTTTTTCCTCTGAAATCTTTTCAGGATTTCAGTGCTAAGCAGTGGTTGCTTTTAGTCACAAAATGCATTAGTGGCTCTGTACAGATCATGGTGGAAATGATTTTGTAGCAAATCACAGTCATGAGGGAGGCATAAGGAATTATTTTTTGGAAATAACAGGTGTAAGGGAATCACTTGGGCTATCACTCGAGTGTTTTCAGTACTCAGGAGCAGGCTATGTGAGGTGAAGGCTTTTTTTGCATTGGATGCAATACTATAAGGGACATAACAGCTACTGAATATATTAAGGCAGGTCATCTATCCTTCTCTCAGAGTGTACTAACTACTGTGTTACACACGTCAATTAATGTAACCAGTTCACATGAAGACTGTTCACATGAAGAACTGTAATCAGTTCTCCTATACCACTGAAGTCTTGGAGAGGAACATATATAACATATAAGGTCACCTGCTATCTACTCCAGACAGAAGCTGAAGAAAGCATTGGGCTGGGCAGGGGAAGGGGGCTTTGGGGCAGGAGGCTAGGTGGGAGGGGATTGCCGCGGAGAAGCACTTACCACTGTCAAACAGTGCTGCTGCTGAAACACTCCAAATGCAAGCTCAGTATTGAATATACCCCATCCACTGGGATTTCCCACTCCTGCTATGTTCCTCAGACCTTAGATGTGTACACATCTGCTCCCCAGTTGTTTTAAAGGAAGGCTGAGATATGATGTGGTGCTTGCATGAAGCAACTTACTTCACAGGATGCACAGAGCTTCAGAGCTTGCTGTAAAGGCAGAGCCAAGAGCCACCCATGTTTTGAATGAGGGTCATGGAGTTCTGGGCTCTGAGCACGCAGCTGGGCTAAGAGATGGCAAGGGATATTTCCACCTTGGTGGCATGGGACCAGCCTTCAGATAACTCTCTGCTGCAGCACTCAGGCCTGCTGGGGAGAACCTTTTATTGAAGGGTACAGGTGTTGTTTCAAAGATAAATGGCTTTGAGAAGCAGGACTCTCTTTCGCAGTCAGAAGACATTTAGTGCTACTATATAAGATGCTACTTCTTTCCATGGGCTGCATTTTGAAGTAAAATGTAAAAACAGTTTCATCCTGAAATAGGTACCTGCTTGGTATTCCCTAAGCGACTGTGAAGTCCTTTTCACAGGAGATATTGCTCAGAGAAGATTTATGAAATGTGGCAGGGCAACATCAAGGCCTTAGAACTATTAATTTAAAATGCCTTTCCCCTTCATCCTCCCGTGTAAATTGCTGAGCAATCATGATTTCTTCTTACCTTCTGCTCTCAGTGATACAGCTCATGTCATGCCAGGATCACAGTTCCATGACATTAATTATACACAGCCAAGATACACTTTCTGTTTTGTGCCCCAAATGGAAAATAGTGCAAAGGAGCACAGGAGACACTGGCTGTGCTTTGGGAATTTCATTTCAGCTCTGGACCTTTTTAAAAAACCTATGGCTTGAGAGACCTTTCATTTTGAAAGTAGTAAAGGGGTCACTGCTACATTCAGAGCTGCTTACAGTGGAAATATAGAATAATAATATCAGGAGAAAATTTCTTGGACCTGCTTACTTTTGTGTAAGTGAAGGTAGATGACACGGCCAAGATAAAAATCTGACCCTAACCTACCCCCCTCAGTGCAGTAAAATAGAATGTAACCATGTAACTCAGCTATAACAAAGCCAGAACATCAGGTCCGTGAGTCTGTCTCTTCCTAAGGCAGGATTGTGGCATCTGGTACATCCTGCAGAGCGAACAACTTGCATCATTTTAACTACAAATTTATATTATCAGATTTTAGTGGTACAGCTGCCAAAATCATCACAATGCATTAGTCTAAATTAAATATGTTAGACAGAAAGAGACCTTTACAGGGCCACAGATCTTTACAGACGCACACCCAGAGCGGGATGGATGTGGCACAGAGAGCAGCTGACCACACACACAGGCACAGGACTACGTACGCACTTTCTCTCTTCTGTAATGATCTCCCCAGCCCAAGGGCAGCACCTCCTGAGAAGTCTTCACTGAAGAAGACTCACAGCATGGGAGCAGTTTTTAAGATCTACTGTGGTCGCTGAGAAAGCTCTGCCTAGGATACAGCTTACAAGGAGGTATTGGTACTCATGCAAATGCCTCAAGGATGCTAGGTGGGGGAAAGCCCTCAGCAAAGCTGAGAAAAGCAGCTTAAACCTCAGACCTCACAAGGCATCTACACCTCATCCACAGCCCCGTGGGCCCACAGAAAGGCCAGCACCAGCAAGGTCCTGCTGCTCCCACATAGCCAACAGGAACTGGCAAAAAGAAATCAGTAACCTGAGATGTTCCCAGAGTACAGGCTACAAGCTTACACAGCTTGGCAGATCCTCAAGCACAACCTTGTCTCTGATGGTGATTTTTCATGTCAGTGCTGGGGAGCTACACAGAGCTGTGTATCGCTCTGTAGCATCCTTTGCTTTGCAGGTGGTACAAATGGAGAATGAAGTATTTTTACTTCAGCAGCCATGACAATCTAGATAACACCACACTACTTTCTTCCTGAACTCCCTTTTCAGTTCTGCCAACAACTATCCCAGGCTACTCTGACAAAGGAAGAATGCTGCTGCAGACAGAACTAGATGCTTCCTAGATGAGGCTTTAAAAAATACAAAGAAATGACAGACTTCTCAGATTTCTAAAAATCTATTTGGAGTGTTTTGAAGAAACATTGGTGACTTTTAATACCTTTTCATAAAAATATTTTCCAATTAGTTTTTCATTATTTATGGATCTTCTTAAGCTTTTGCTTTCCTTTGACGCTGTGAGCTTAATGAAACTCTTTTGTGATTGATCTACGAAAGCAGGTTTAGCATGGTGTTTTATGAATCTGACATTTCCACACACATGAAATCCCAGGCACTGAAAATGCAGTGATTTATTAGCAATCTATATTGTATAAAAGAATAGCAGGGAGGAATATAATGGTATAAGAAGGAATCACACACAGCCAAGACCTGATCTATTGAAATACCTACTGAAATTTCTTAAAACATGTAAGTAGCCCATTCTAGTAGATCCTCAGAACCAGTCACAGATTTTGCTTATTAGAGGGTTTTTCCTACCTTGCTGATATATATTAAAGTTTGCTACAAGAAGAAATTTTTTCCCAATAAAGAAATTGAGATAGTTTTCCTTAGAAATATTGGTTTGAGACTCCTAGGTGTGCCCAGAAGTCACACCCACAGACTTTTTTCAAGGAGACAAAATTTTAGACAACCAGGCTGCTACCAGCTCTGGCTGTGACCAGTGTCTCTGTGACCCCAAAAGAGAGCAGATGGGAGCTGAGGGGAGGGACATTTTCCCAATTGGCACAGGAGCACAGGAGCGGGAGGTGAAATCCTGTGGGCCTGGGACAAACTGAACAATGTGACCTTACCCTGTCCTCAGGGAGGCTGCCAATCCCAGGCACAATTCAGGCCTGGAGACAGCAACTGCTTTAGGGAAGGGCTATAATTTATGGTAGAGAAAAGATTCAATTGCAGAGTAGTCAACCTTATGTTTTTTACCCTCCCTGTGTACTTTATCTCTCAATGAAGAGATTCAAAATTCTTCAACTTCTCAAGAGCAACAAGTCATTCTCTGCAATAACACAACCAAATCTGATATATAATGAAAACAACAAATGCTACAATGGTGTTGTGCCACTTCAGCTATGTTAAGCTTCTACTGCATCCCTTATTCCTACACTATATGGGGGTTATTGATTGGTGATTCATATTCTTTCTTGTTATGATGCACATGATAAAATTGTCCCTGTATGGGGAAAAAAAAAGATTAGGGAGTCTGCACACTATTTATCTCACCTACAACATTAGACCCTGAGATGTTTAATGGACTGAAGCATGTCAAACCAGATAGTAAATTTCCCAGTTGCTCAACTAGCACTTGTTTTTTCTGATTTGTTTTTATTTTCCAAGCTCAAAGTAGCCATGACCAGCTCCCTTGCCTTGCTGTGTGTGCTTGGGCACCCCTAATGTAACAAGTCACAGACATTCAGACTGTCACTGATCACACTAGAGAATGACATTTAGACTGCTTTGAAGAAAAAGTACTAGCTGTTCTTCAACTCTGAGTAGACCTATTCCTATAGAATATAAAACAGGAGCATAAAGTGGTAAACCAAATAGAAGAACCACTGACTACTGAAGAGCAAGTGCCTTACAAAAATCCCCAGGCTGACTCCACTGGGGATACCCTCTAGTCCACTGCATCCCGAAAATTTCAGAAACAAAGATCAACTTACAACTTTAGAGAGCTCATATGAAAGAAAAATGGAGAGTAGAACCAACAACCAGAAGGATTTTATGGAATTTTGAGAACTCAGAATAAGTTAATAGATTTGAGTGCAAAAGAAATAACCACAGTAATTTGTCATCTGCTCTCTTCACATAACTGTAGGCATAACACTGTGATCATAGAGAACCTATGCCATTCCTACCTACAGTCCAACACTTGGAATTACATTTCTTTGTATTGGGAGCATATTTTCAGTCAAAAATCTAGCACTCCTCTGAGGAACCAGTACTTACCTTGCTTCTTTAAAAGTGCTAAAAATACTTATTTAAAGTTTGAATTTCACAGCCCACAGCTGCCAGGTATTGGCTTACTTTGTGCAGCTTGCGAGATTAAAAAGCCTACCATTATCCATTGAAAAGGTTAATCTATCTGTGTTCTTATGTCTGTGTGGTAGAAAAGGAGAGTTTTATCTCCAGACCAAGATAATAGTGCTATTTAAAAAATACAGGTAGCATAGAAAAACAGAAAAGTATATTCAGAACATTTGTCCAAGATTCCCTTCATAAATAGTTGGTAGCATAGCACAAATGTTTCTCATGGACTGAGCATGATACTATTATGAAAACTTTTGGGGTTTTTGCATATGTTCTCTAAGAGAGGTAAAAACACACAATTTTCCCCCAACAATGCAGAACAAAGAAATGCACTCTTAACTGTGGTAGGACTCAAGGAAATTATCTCCACTCATCATCCTAAGATGAAACACAGGCTTATTGTAATTAAAAAGCATATTCTCATAAATAAACCTATTGCAAAGCTATTAACTCACAGATTTCTTTAATACAAATAGTTGAAATGTTTACTAATGCATAGTGCTGACAATTTTTGCTTTCATGTCAAGGTTCAGTATCAAATACAAACTTCAAAAAGGAAGTATGCAAATCACAGTCATTAGTGTATTAATCTTTTGCAGCCAGGTTTTGCAAAAAAAAAAGTCTCATTAGTGTGTTGAGGCAATAGGAAGCAATGTTATACATACTGTCTCCAAAACATATTAGTTACTGAAAAAAGTGAGAAAATGACTACAAGTGCATGATACCTACTGCCATCTAAAAATGCTCCATAGACACTCACTGTTCATTTTTTATATATACCTGTTGAATTCTTTGTTGTATTATTTATCTCTTGCAAAATCTAACTTATTGTACTAGATTTTTAACCTCCTCAGTGATTAAATGCAAGGTTGTGATTGCTAATTGTCTTTGCCATGTCTAAGTAAAGCAAATGGCTAAATCTGTTGTCTTTTTCATGAAACATGTCACTGTTCTCAAAATCAGCCTTGTGGCAGTGGTGGCAGCTCACACCATAGGGGACAGCAGATAAAAGCTGTGCATGTCCCCACAGCTCCCCATGCCCACATGGCCAGTGTGGCTGAGGGCAGGTGGCACTGGGCTGCTTTGGTGGCTGGGGTCTGCAGGGCCCACAGACCACTCAGAAAGGCATGCCAGGTTTCTTCTGCCACTGCCTGGGAGTAAGAAAAGAGCAGTTTTCCCTGTGTCTTGGCCCCAAGAACATCTGCATGCTTTAACAAGTTTTATCTTCTCAATACAGCAAAGTCAGATGCCCATTTCTGAGATTCCTTACAGGTCTAGGACAGGAGTAACTTCATCTGCAAGTCAGGGAAATCTACAAGGAAAGCACAACTTCAAGGCAATGTTTTTTTCTTTGATCTTGCACATCCTCTCTTCAGACTCCAGGTAGAACAACTGAATTTGCTTTTTATCCTGCAGTGAGTTTGGGTGCTCTCCCAGGTTCATGTACACAGGGGCTTGCTCGCTAGTACACACCAGTAGCATCTGGCTCTGCATCATGTCACCAAAGCCCACCTGGCTAAGGGTTAGCAGCAACACAGCACACTCTGGTGACAATACTGTCCCTGGAGCCACCTCCCAAACAGCTGCCAAGTGAGGGAGACAAACTGTCTCTGTCTGCCCTTGCAGCCTCCTCCTGCAATATCAATTTGTATTCACTTCTGTGATGCACTTAGGTTGTAATTAAACCTGCATCTCTAAATGGGTACACTTAACTATATGCTCTGATGTTTTTGGAGTTAATAAGCTGAAACAATTTCAACAGCATATGCACTATAAAGGCTCAGTTGTCAAGGGTGACCACAGTCCCCAGAAGAAAAGAGAAAAAGAACAAGCAACCCCCTCTTTTAGGTATATCTGCTTCTTTTCCTTCTTCTAGCTGAAACTAGAGGCCTCGTTTCATGCCACATTTGACAGCATGAAGTGCTACAGGACAGGCCACAAAATACTGCCAATGCTTCAAATCTGCTCCATCACGTGTAGTAAACATGAGTGAGACACAGCAATTGTTAGTAGTTAAAAGAAAATAAGGTGCCTACCTGCTTACTCTGTTCTAGGAGCTCATTAAGCAGCGGCTATTGCACAGGCTAAGTTGGATCTCTTAACTTTAGCAAGCAGAATTTAAATGGACGTGATCACAGAAGACATGGGAGATACCCATGACTGATGCTCTGCTTCAGGTTTCTGATTGGAAGAGAGCAAGTTTTTAATGAGAGAATTTTCCAGCTAGGAAGAATAGCTTCATGCTCAAACAAGGAATCAGAAGTTTAAAACTTCTGGATTTTTGCTTTGGGTTTTTGGTTTTTTTTTTGGGAAACAAAGCTTAGCTGTGACAATGTACCTATGTGGCCTAACCAAATTAAATCAATAAACTCACTTTTCTTTCTAGTAATCTAAATTACCTGTCTTTCCTGTGTATCTGAGACAAGCCATATACTCAGATCTTCCATATTACACAGGAAATGTCTTTCGGAGTACAGTATCCAGATTTCTCATTTGCTGTTTTTTACAAATTGCCCACTAGGTCAAAGTGGAATGTACCCAGCAGCAGCCACACTGCTGCAGAGACAGATCCCTCTCAGCACCCTTTGGATGACAGTAGCTCTGATTTGGGAGAGCTCCTGCTGACACAACCAGGAAGCACTGAACCATGAACCACTTCTACTACATACAGTGTAGGTACTTTTCTGAGGGAGTTTGCAGCAGCCCAAGTCCAGATATTCTGCATCATTCTCAGGCTATGGGATCAGCAGTGCTCTCTGTAGGGGAAAGCACTGGAAGAATGAAGGAGGACACATGACTAACACCACAAGTGGCTTCAAGCATCAGCACTTTATTGCTCTTCCATACAACCTTTTATACCTTTCATCTTACATGCATTCCACCTGTGTGCCCTCTCTCCCCTTCTGGGATTGGTCAGCACACCTTGGCACTCCATGTTCCATAGCCTTCAACACTGGTCACCTGTCCTACACAGCTGGAGCCTATTGGGGATGAAGCTCGGCTGCAGCCCCATTCCCAATCACCACAAACTGTGTGCCTACGATTTTCCCTTTCCTTTTAAATAAATGTCATGTCTACCATCTTTGTACAGGGCCCTTGCAGAAGAAACGGCCAACATGGTACAAGTAGCTT